>JAODJW010000106.1:10357144-10368824 GCA_026777045.1 Hyperopisus bebe | reverse complement strand
CCCGACCCCTATGGCCCCTCCTACAGGTGGTGAGCCCATTGGAGGGGGGACCCACATGCCTTGTTCGGGCTGTGCCCAACCAGGCTCCATGGGTGTAGGCCTGGCCACCAGGCACTCGTCATCGAGCCCCACCCCCAGGCCTGGCTCCAGGGGGGTGCCCCGGTGACCCGCGTCCGGGCAAGGGAAATCGTGGGTTCATGTTCATACTTATCATTAGGGGTCTTGTGAGCCGCACTTCGTCTGGTTCCTCACCCAGGACCTATTTGCCTTGGGTGACCCTACCAGGGGCTTAAAGCCCCGGGCAACCTAGCTCCTGGGATCATTGGAACACGCAAACCCCTCCACCACGATAAGGTGTCGGCTCCAGGAAAGGTTTTTTTTTCATTTCATAATACATATTTATTAATATGTGCCCTGTGTCCAGTCACAGTACAAAGCGTAGAATAAATGGAGTAATAACTATAAAACTAAGTGACACAGACATGTCCAGTAAAGTGTACTTCAAGCAATAGACCTGGACAATGCACATAATTTCATTTTCAGATTACGTATTTATTAATAATTGCACTGTATCCATTTTTCCTCATCATGATACTTATGTTAGAAAGTACACATATGCTGGAGAGTATATTTATATTATGCCTCTTTTACAAATACAACAAAAAACAATTTTAAGTTTAGTAAAAGAATTTGCCCACCCTTGGCATTATGGATAATACTGTAGCCTCTGTTCCAGGGTTGTGGGTTTGAATCCTGCCTTGCTTCTATGTGTGTGCGTGTTCTTCTTATAGTTTTTCTCTGAATACTTCAGTTTCCTCTTGTAGAGTTGCAGTTAGGTGAACTGGCTCATGCAGTGGTGGAGTTGCAGGGGGCTTGGCTTACAGATACATATTTTGCGGTTTACTCATTACAGATAGGTGCATATTAATACTGACCCAGTCAAGGGTGCTGCTTAGAGGGGCCCTATCGTAATAATTATACCTTCATGGTGCCCCTCGTTGTGGTCTATCAATAGGGTTGCCAGATTCCCATGAAGTTTTTTCTGACCTGTTACTGTTGTACCTCAGATCTGAATCTGAGGAACACATTCAAATTATTAGCCCTGTGTTCCTTTCCTTACCAAGGTTTCTCGTCATGATTTCATCCCATTCCACACGTCTCCAAACCAAAAGGCCCTCTTTGTCTTCTTTAGTAGGTCCTTCAGGTCCTTTGATATTGGAAAAACTGTTCCTCATGATCCTGGTAAAGACTGGTAGCCACTGAATTGCGGGTTTGTGTGTGGGAATGAAATGCACCAGATTAAAGTTGGAAATATGGATTAATTTGAATAGATTATTAAAAATTTAATCAGTATGAAATATGAAAGGAGACAGCAAAGAGACTAATTATGATTTTCTTTAGTGGTATAACTTCAAACTGTTGAAAACAGCTCATTACTGACATCTTGTGGTAATCAATTTAAATACCCTAACACTGGAAACGAAAAGGAGTATTTCAAGGGCTTTGAATATAGATAATAATGAACAGAATATTTACTATATACATTCATATTAAACTAAATGTAGTAATGCGTAAACAATATTATAAACAATAAAAATAAGTCCAACCGCTTATGAACATACGGCTTTACCGAAATTCAATCAAGGGAGGACTATACCTCCTCGACATTATAGGGGTCGCTGTGGCGCGTTTCGAGCGCTTCCTTATTTTTCTTAAACGTCATCTAGGCCGATAAACGTTTGGGAGAAGGATTTGTTCTGACTGAGTCAGGAATCGTCTGTAGTCAGTTATAGACAAGGAGCACAGGGAGCTACCAACTTATTGTGATCAAGAACAATAGTTTCGTGGTGCCAGCTGGCCGCAGTGTCTGTGACATAGGCAGGTCGTTTCAATGTATCAAAGGCTAAGAGAACTCAGATCGCGGTGCAAATGGACGCCAACGATTTGTTTACAAGCTGCAGGAAGGGTGACATTTCTAGAGTGAGGTAAGTAGAGATACGCACTATGTTGTTCGGTATTTTACCTAGGACTTTCCTATACTCACGACTGATGGCGCTAGCAGTCGCTTGGCTGTCGGGATCTGGCGAGCTGTATTTTTCTGCATTTTGGACCGTAAGTTAAATTAGCAAACGGTGTTTTTCTGGTCAGTGAGTGTTTGACTTTGTGGAGTTTACAAGCAGCTGATAGAGTTAGATGATACGCCATCACACGTGTTTGAGGTCCAAGTAAACACCTAACAATATTAACATGTATAGTACTGGTATGTTTATTGACTGTATTTCCTGTTGCTGGTAAACTACTTGCTTGATAGTTATTTTCACGTTTTGCCATAATAATAGTAACAACAACAACAACAGAACTACTACTATATTATTATTATTATCAATTATTATTGTTATAAATGTGAACAGTGTAAATGTTTACTATAATTATTGAACCAGTGTTTAACATATGTCATAAAATTTTTCAGTTTTGAGTGTTTCTGTTATGTAGTTTAAACACTGATATAAAATTCCACGATATACCTGTATTGAACATTAAAAGGCATGGATATAATATGTACGGTTGCAGGTTTACTTGTTTTATTTAAAACCGCAGCTGGTATTGGTTTTATTTTTGTGAAAACGAAACTAAGGTGCCTAAATTTTCTTTCAAGGTATCTAGTTGAACAGAGAGATGTGGAACTTAACGTTCGTGACAAATGGGACAGTACTCCATTGTAAGTATGTTTTATTCATTTTGCAGGACGTTTAAATATTTACGCTTTAAGATTGTTGGTTTCTTAAGATTCACTGAGCTCTTATTTCGTAGTGTTCAATGTGAACTGTTACATTTCAATTTTTTTATTCCCTTCTCTCAGGTACTATGCATGTCTGTGTGGCCATGAAGAGTTAGTGCAGTACTTGCTGGCCAATGGTAAAAACCCTACCGCTTATGAAGCAACAGCTTAACATCTTTTGAGTGGACGTGGTTTTATTTGGGTAACAGGCATGTTACCGTAAAAAACAGTATTGTGGGATATTTAAATAGGACCCTCCTTGGATAACACTGGCATTTTTTACATAGATTTTTTTTGCAAATATGAAGTTTTTACAATTTTTATTTTAAAGGAGTTAACACTGGGTAATTAGGTAGCGACGAAGATTTACTGTACAGTACTAAATCAGTATCCTTACCTTTACAATCATCCTTATTATCGTCATAAAGGAGCATTATTGGAACTTATAAAACTCTGCATGAAGTTGACCTTGTGAAAAACAGGCTTGAACTTGTGTGCTTTTTGTATGAATTTGTCATGGAAAATGCACTGAATGTGAGTCGGTGGGGTCTGTTATATTGTGCTGCAGGAGCAAAGTGTGAGGCGAACACGTTTGACGGTGAGCGGTGCCTCTATGGCGCCCTGAGCGATCCCATCCGCCGCCTGCTGAGGGAGTACAAGCGTATAACGGCCAAGGGCATGCAGCGCGACTACTATGACCAATTCTTGCAGAGGTCAGGGATGCTGGACATGCTGTTGATTTCAGCCAGCGGGGCATGAATACCCTGACAGATTTAAGGGGGCACAGCACTTTTTAGGGGACTCCCTGCTCGGCGAAACCCAAAACCTGTCAGGGTGGTGGGACTGTCCATATATGATTCCGCAAATAGGATTTTCCAGTTTTGTCATCTTTCTCTGAATGTTTTGTCCAGGTTGCTAGAACAGGGATACTCCAGTGATGTGATGTTCCTGGTTCATGGCGAGTCTTTCTACGCTCATCGCTGTGTTCTCGGTGCTCGCTCAGAGTACTTTGCAGAAATGTTCGAAACCAAGTGGAAGGGGAAGAATATCATTGCACTCAAACACCCATTGGTATGACCAGTCCTCAGAGCTTTGTGGTATAGGTCATCTGAATAACAAACGTGTGGCGTAAATTTGGCAGGACATTGGATGTGACTACTACTTTAGATTTTTGGTAAAGTCAGCATGTCGCGTGCTATTAATGTTTATTATTGGAAATGAATCTTGCCTCTAACGTATCAGAATGGTTACTCAGCCAGCCTGTTATAATCAAATTCCTGAAACAAGATCATTCCCAGCTTGTGTAGGCAGTCTAAGCTACATATTATTAAATATTTGTACAGTACTTTCAACTGGTGCATTTTGTTGAAAATAACAAATGACTGTATGTGTTACCTAAGATTGACTTCTTTACGTTATGGTTTTGTTTTTGTTTTTTTGTTTTTTTTTTTTTTTCTTTTCAGATAAATCCTGCAGCCTTTGGATCAATTTTGCAGTACTTTTACACAGGTTAGTAAAGGTTAGCAAATTTAGCAAATTTGTCCACGAATAACAGTGACACTGTGAAATTTGAGAATCTGACTGGTCTGATTTTCAAATTCAGTACTTGTCACAAACAAAACTCAAGTTAGAAGGTGCTTAGGTTTTGAGTCTTTAAATTAGCTTTTGACTGATACTGTTTTCCATAGAACGTATCAGACTGACTAATGGCCTTGAGGGCATAACTAATCAATTTTATTATAATAATAATAATAAATTTTATTTGTATTGCACTTTATATTTTTATATACATTGTTAAAAATTACACTGATTGCTCCTTGCGATGCAGTATTTCTGAGTTTTATTACTCAGTCATGTTCTGCAGCCAATCACTAAAGCCCTTCTCTTGGTGTGTTCTGTTTCTGTAGGCCGGCTGGACATTGATGTTAGCTATGTAGAAGACTGCAAACGGCTTGCCAAGCAGTGCAAGATCAATGACCTCATTGAGGAGTTGGAGAGCAAGTGCAAACAAGTGTATGAGTTTGGTAAGACTGGATATCGGTCACAGTCACAGTCATTCTGTCTTTGCTAACAGCCTTTGTTCTGAGACCTCTCAATTAGCTGTGCTGATGGCTGATTTTTGTGCGTCGTTGTTCTTAGTGTCCTCCAAGCCTGGGACGTGCGTGAAGGTCTTGAGTCTGGAGCCAGAGAACAACTGCCAGCTGCAAGAAGACCTGGCCATTCTAGCAGACTGCGCTCTTCCCGCAGAGCTGCGGGTACTAGCCTCAGCATTACTGCATAATGCAACTTGCATAATTTATCTTGCATTTATTTAGACATTGACAAAATGTGCACACTGTTGCATGCAGTGGTAAAATCAGAGCTGATAGCAGGCCATCTTAACAATGCAATTAAAACTGAAAATCCATGAAGCTTATTGTCAGTTTTCTTAGTCTTGTCCTGATTTAAAATGTGACTTTTGTCCTTGTGTGGGACCCAGGTCGGCTATGGTGAGCTCCCCTTTGACAGAACTGACAATTTCCCTAGTTACCCTGATATTTGCTTCCGGGTGGAGAGTTACAATTTCCTGTGTCATAAGGTAGGTAGTTTAACTTCTGTCAGTTCTGAATCATGTCAGTCCCTCTCCTTTAGTGTAGTTTGTGAATGTCTTTAATTGTGCTTTCAGTGACTGTCTTTCTGTGTGGTCCTGTTTGTCCGGATGTGACAGGCATTTTTCTGTGGGCGCAGTGATTACTTCCGGGCCTTGCTGGACGACCACTTCAGTGAAGGGGAGACACTGCAGGCCCAGCCCAGCACCCCAGTGCTCACACTGCACAACCTGTCCCCTGACATCTTCATCCGACTGCTGTACTACATCTACAGCGATGACACGGAGGTGAGCATTCGGCCTGTATTCCTTAGGAGCAGGATCATGACCTAGCGGCTTGACCTGCAACTTCCTGCAGCCAGAAATACACTCGCTCATTTTGAGCATTAGTCTGTCTTTCGGTCTCAAAGATTCTTTGCATTCTTCCCATAAATACACAACACTGTCCTCAGGTATTTCTGTATTGCAATTTTCATTGTGTGCAGGGGAAGAATAAATAATGCTCATGGGCCATTTTGTGTTAAGAATTTGTGCATATTTCACATAGTAAATGCTTGCTGTGTGATTGTGGCCAGCTGTCCCTGGATAACGTGTACGAGGTGCTCTGCGTGGCGGACATGTACCTGCTGCCGGGACTGAAGCGGCTGTGCGGGAAGCTGCTGGCCCAGACGCTCAGCGAGGATAATGTGCTTCACATCTGGAAGACAGCCAGGCTGTTTCGCCTTTCGCGACTGGAGGATCAGAGCACCGAGTATATGGCCAAGATCATAGAGAAGGTGGCTACTTACATGTTTAAATATTCTTTGTATTATGAGTTTGTTGTAGGACACTAGTCAGTGTGAGATTTATATACCCAGAACAGGAGATGCTTCTTTCTATAGTCGACTTAATATTTCTAAAGTATAGGGTTTTTGCAACGTGTGGCCCAAAGCAATCTTCACTAAATGACTCATGGAAGTGCTCTGGTGTTTTATCTTGTATAAGCCTTTTCCAAATAAAATTTCTGGGGATGTGTTGACATATGCGGTATTATTTATTAACAGGATGTAGTGTTGTAATGGTTCAGAAATGACGTATAGGTGTTACGTGATGGGGGCCAGTTTGTAATGGTTTTTTCCTTCTGTGCTCCTGCTTCAGCTGGTGGAGGTGCAGGAATTCGCAGAGATGATCAAGGAGGATGCCCAAGCAGTGGAGGCCCGGCAGGAGACAGACTCCATCCCGCTGGTGGACGACATCCGCTTCCACATCACCAGCAATGTGCAGACGTACAGTGCCATCGAGGAGGCCAACCAGAGGCTGGATGCCCTGGAACAGCTTCTGGCTAGAATCGGGCTGGAGTGCTGAGGGCCTAGCGCAGAACACGGGCGGAACCTGCCCGCTAGTTCATACACAAGGAATGTATGCTGGGCCGCTTTCTCTGTCTTCAGCGGATCACAGGTCATGGGCTCGTAACAGATTCCCAAGAAGATGGGAATTTTGGCGTAGTATCTTAGTAAACCATCGCTTTCTGCAGGTCAAGCAAGCCATACCCCAGGGGTCATTGTAGCTTTCTTTTAAAAACAGAGGAAGTGCTATGTTATACTATAAAGCTTCACTCTGCTCTTTATATTCTCTTTTGCTTAAGTTAGCATTTGAAGGAAATGTTTGGTTCTGCATTTTGACTTGACTAAAGTGAGACAGTCAGACAGACGATGCTTGTTTACCAAGGAAACAGGAAGACAATGCCTTGTGCAAAACTGTTTTTCCTTTAATAACTTTCTACAAATTTGCATGTAACCAAGGACGTGCTTAACACAATACTAGACAATGCCTAGATGTACAGGTGACTTATATATATAAACAGTTTTACATATTAGCAGTACAAAATACATGTATAGCTGGGATGCAATCAGCAAGTTAATTTTTTTATATTCATCATGAGCTGAAACTTAACATTCAATTGTTTAATCAGGCAGTTAACATTAATTTGTAATATTGAATTGCAACGTTACATATGCATATGTATGTGCTGAGGTACAAAATGAATAATTGTCTTAATTTGTTTTCATAATTCAGGAAAGCATTACCTATTAGCTATATTTGGAATGAATTTAACTTGCCTCCCTCTTCCTTAACAGCTTTTGCTCCCTTTACTCATCATGTCATACCAGTTTAAATTGCTCAGTGACATTTATCACCATGGAAACAGCAGCACCAATGATGGAATGTCTGACACTGTGCAGTATGGTTCCCATGACAAAGTGCAATATTTACTTTTTTCAGCACTTAAAGTACCCCAAAAAGTTTCCAAATAATAAAATCCTGAGTTCTTGTGGTTTACAATGCATGTCTACGTAATATTCATCATGCCACAAGGTGGCGTTCAGTGGCGCAATTATTTACTCTTTCAGCAAGGTTTTTTTTTTTAACATGAAATATTACTTAATGTTACAATAATATTGCAAATAAAGGTAATTAGCATTATTATTATTAACATTTTCTTTTTGCTGTGGATGGAATTGCAGTGCACATGTACAGTTACCCACGGCAACACTGTAAACAACAAGGCAGGGACAGGGCTTATTGAACCAGGTGAAAAGTTGCCATGCAGTCACACTGATACCTACTATTAAACTGAAAGTATCAGTTTTTTTAATATCTGGCATGTACTGGTGAAACTAGAAACTCTAAAGCAGAGTTTTAAGTGTGATGGCTAAGTGTGAATGGAAATTATGATGTGGCTGTAAAGGTTTTTTTCCTGTCACTTTGGTGCCTTAAGAAATATTAAAATACCAGGCAATAGACCCACGTAACTTATTTTTTATGTGTGGTATGAAAAATGCATATAGACAGAGGTCATGATACATAATTAGGCACCACCTTACATGTCCTTGACTGTGTAGTTCCAAACACAAACATGCAGTAATATGTCAAACCATGCTACTGCTATAATTTCCTGTCAAATGGTGCCCTGGTAACCAAATTATTAATATCCTTCCTCAAGATTTCACCATCAAATGAGCATTTTAATTGCCTCTATTTCTGCTACATGCATGAGTGACCACCAGGGGGCAACTTGTGGCCGATTCATGTACTTCGATTCGTTAATAAGCATGATGGAAGACCTACCTGGAAAAGAGACTGTGCCGAACGTGCTGTTAACAAGTTCATATGATCTTTGGTGGAAGTCATGATATCTACTGGTTGTAATCTGGAGCTTCTGTATCTATAGAATGTAATATTTCTGCTGTCTGAGGGCGACTTTGAATTATCTCAGCTCGTCATCCCCTAGGCACCTTCTACACTCATGTTCAATGCCTGTGATTTCCTGAATGCAAGAAGTAGAAAAGACTTCGGTCCTCCAGTCATCTGTAGCTCAGCTATGAGGCTAATATGTACAGGTAGTTTTTGCTTTCACAGGAAGCAATACCTTAAAAAGAGGAATGTCAGCTGCGCCAGTAACATGACTGGTGAAGATGCAGGAAGATAAGCTTTATATCAGAGGTTAAAGAAATAACCTCCACGTAAGCGTTTTGTAATTTATGGGCAATACTTCCCTAAACCATGACTTTTTGTCTGCTAGAAAAATGTTACCAATTTTGACTCAACAAACTAGGACTTCCTCATCCCTTGAGGTCAAATGGTTCAGAAAAACGGAAATAGAAATGTTCTCCAGAGTGACTTTGTCCTAAAATGTGACCTATTTGAGTGAGTGATCATTTGTGGGGGTGGGACCGACTTCTCGTGTCATGCTAGGCTCCCCTATTACTATTTCAGTCAAAGTGGCAGTATAGTTTGCAAGCAAAAAGAAATTGTTTATTCTTCATTACCAACATATATTTCTCTTGTCCTTATATGACATCTACAGCTGAGTATGTATAGTAGAGTAGAAAAAGACTGAGTACATGTCAGTGTGCTGGCATGTGCTGACAGAGAACAATAAGTTAGTAACAAAAGAATTTTGCACTGAATAATGATTAATCGTGCCTTTTCTGATTACACACGTGGTCTGAAAGAATTCTATTCTGATATCTATGGGCATTGAGATGGGGGACACTTTTCCCACATGACCTTAGGTCTTCAAAGACCTTGTGAAGAAAAGGCTGAAACCTTGAAACTTACAATATTTAATTTGATTTTTACTTATTTACATCTGACACAAGCAAAGAATTATGCTCAGTGTTTATACAAAATAAATCTACTATCGTGGTTGTCATGGCGACAAGATCTCCAAGTCTCCCTACAGCTTGCAGTTAGACCACGTCTGAATGGTTTGGGTGTGATATGGACCACGGTGCACAGAATGTCGTTTTCTCTGCATGTTAATTGGAAAATTCATGTCATTTGGAAATTCATTTGGCTGGAAAAGAAGGCAATTGTTGTTTTTACCATCAATTTGCTGCATATAAATCTACTGGTTTATAGTATTTTGTTTCATAACTAAATTAATGATATGATATTTTATGTGGCTTTAAAACAGCGTAACGTATGGGTTTTACTGAGTGTTTAAATTACTGTGTTATGGGAATATTAGCTAGATGTACAATCAATAGCAGCATGTTATAACTTTAGCGCCTGTCAAAAGTCCACCTGCTTGAAATATGTATCAAGTAGGCTGATTAACATAATTTGTAATATGGTACATGCAAGTATGCTTTTATATTTTTGTTCTTTTGACAGAATTGCAACCGAGGACAAGAGCAGCTGTCAGTGCTTTACTGTCTGTTTGCAATTTTTGTTGGTTATATTTCATGCCTCTCCACAGAGTGAGCAGTATAACTCACAGAAACTCGTAACTTTTTATTAGCATTTTTCTTTTCTTTTTTTTTTTACTCCGGTATTTTTAGAAACATTTCTTCCATAATGATTTATGAAATAATGTGCTAAAATTAATTTGACAGATTTGAGGACAACTGGCTATATAGGGGCCTGAACTGAATCAAAGTGTTAGCGTAAGGACACTGTGACATGGCAGACTGCATTCAGCTGCAGCCGTCATGGGTGGATGGACTGCTGTTGTCGGTAACATAAAGTCATTGAAAGCCCCGCGTTTGTAATGTTGGCTGTGCAAGACCAGGGACGAAAAGATCCTTGCCACCTGTCAATGCCGACTATCCAGGGCTATACTGATCTCTTCAGAATGGCACAATTCTTGGAATAGGGAATGAAGCCAATTTTGATTTTAAGTGGTGAGGATAAAACAAGGTTCCTGAACTATTGACACCCAATTACATAATTCAGTTGCCTTAGATCCTGTGAATCTTATGGATCTAAGCTAAGGATTTCTTTTTTTAAAAAAGATAACTACGTATTTAACTTGCATACTTGTTATTGAGACAAAGTGTTGACACCATGGTTACCGTGGTTACCCCACACCTCCAGATACACATACAGATGTGCCTGTAGGCCCAGGACCCTCAGTAACCCTGCATAGGACAAGTATGGAAAACGGATGGATGGAAATTAAAGGGTAATAACAATGGCAGGCAGCCAGCAAAGTAGCACTCATCTTAGGAATGGGCTTTTTAGGCATCCATTCTAAAGGGTGACAAATTTAAAAGATTGTTTAATGTTCTTCTGTAGCTGTAGGTAGGAGTAGGTATAATGAAGAGCTGCTGAATTGAATGTTTTTGTTGTCTTAATATAAAACAATTAAGTTTCAAGATTTACATTTTCAGCTTGGGTCTTGCATTACGTTGTGTCCTCTGTTTTCTGAGATCAGCGTCCGGTTCACCTGGGCAGGATAAGTGGTTGAAATTTGGGCAGACGGATGGATGGATGGAAGGAAATATTTCTCTGAAAACAAAACAGTATGACAGAAGGATACAAGAAGAAAGCTTGGTATCAGTGTAGTTAATGTTTTAATCAAACTGCATTACAGTAAACCCATATCAGTCTTGATATTGTTGTGTTGCATTTTACATGAGATACGAAATGCTTATACATATGAAAGGATTCAATGACAGAAACGCCAGGCTCATTCCCAAATCTCAATCTCAAAATCTAATTCTAAAACACAGCTGGTAGATCAAAGAGGCAGTAACTGCACACAAAGAAAACATTCAAGTCGTATTCCAAAAGCGATGGCCCAAACACAGTGTGAATGTCACTGGGAGAGTAAGTGAAACAGAGAAAAATCAACAAATTCAAAACATGGGACAAAGAGCCAGAAAGCCAGAAGGTCATATACAGTAGTCATAAATAGGATCGGGAACAGGATAGCCATGAGTTAGTCAGTCACAGGTGTGTTAGTGGTGCGGATAGCCATGAGTTAGTCAGTCACAGGTGTGTTAGTGGTGCGGATAGCCATGAGTTAGTCAGTCACAGGTGTGTTA
>JAODJW010000106.1:10342651-10357044 GCA_026777045.1 Hyperopisus bebe | reverse complement strand
GTGGTGCGGATAGCCATGAATTTGTCAGTCACAGGTGTCTGAACCTTAAATGAGGAAGATCACACCTGCTTTTTATCCAGACCGGCTGCCTGTGCAGCACGGAAACCAGCTACTAAAGCGAAAAGCAGGGGGATTGTGGGAACTCCACTCCTGTTCAGTTCCTTGCCTTAAATCCCAAACTATGCAGATTCATTGTGATTAAGCTGAAAGTCTTTTGTTTTAAGTTTCTCCTCATAGTGGCAAAGGTGAGTCAGACACTAAATCCTCACATACTGCAGGATAAGCCTGACTACTGTTTTATTAAACTGAAACACCAGTGCCTGGAACTTGGAAAGATGACAAGTGAAAACTACTTTTTTTTTCCTCCACCAACACGCTTCAATGTGCCTCCCGTTTTAAAAAGATTTTTTACTTAAATTTTATATCTGAGGGATACTTGTATCACATCTATCATCTAACAATTTATTCAATACATTAGGGGGGTGGTAATCCCTATCGCAGGAAGATTATGGGTGCTATGTGCTTTGAATACATACACAACACAGGGGAAACATGCAAACTGCACAGAATATGTAGGTGGAATTCAAACCCGCAGTCCTGCAGCGGTGAGTTCACAGTGCTACCCACCATGACGTCATATATTTATAAAATCCATTTAATGTTTGGAAATAAACAGGTGGTTGTGAGTACAAAGAGGACAACTTGAAAAAGAATTATGTGAAGGCTATTTCCTTTAAATGCCTTAATGCTTGTGGATCAAAATGTTAGAATACTCCAAAAATATATATGAGAAAGCAAATTGGGGTCTAATTTGCTAGATTTGCAATACATTTTTTATACATATTTCAAATGTTAACACGTTAAGACGGATAAAGTGTTTTTAATCTACTATAAAGATGGTACGTACTGACATTTTAGACACTACCCGTATGGCCGTTACATAGTAAACACGTCTTCATTGATACTGTGCATATGCCTCGACGGATTTCTGTAGTATAAATAAAGCATATAATGCTCTAAAGCAAAGGTAGAACCAGTCCTGTTTAAAAAAGAAAATACATTATGCATGTGAACGTTTTAACGGTTCAGGGAAGGTATTTGTTCAGGTTGTTATGCATGCCATCTGCATCTCTATGCACCCTTCGATCAAGGATCTGTTGTCTTTGTTTTTACCGCAATTGTTTTATCTAATGTCTCCACCTCCATTAACGCGCGAGCGCTTTCATCGCGGTGCAAAAATAATTCCAGGCGGCGTAAATCTGCGGGAACCTGGCGCTTTAAGAATAGGCTCCTTTATATGGGGAGGCAAGGCTGGTGTTTTTCCACTCAAACTAAAATGTAACGGTCACCCATCTTAAGAGACAAAGGTCATAAAAAACACGTATAAATTAAATGTACTGTTGGGGATCAGTCATTCTGCATTCGGCCACTGTAGCAGACAGAAGGGGCAGCTTAAGGAGAAAAAGGAAACAATAACAGGTAAGACTTTGACTGTCTCAGTGTGAATAGGTGCGGAAAAGGGTTACGCTGCCACATGACAATATTATTAATAATACCATTAAACATTCAGTTTTGTTTCTTTCGCGTTGACAATCGTTATTTACGTTTTAGTGTTTCTTTTCATTCAGGGCTATTGTTTAATGTCTTGTTTTGAAACTGTTTTTGTCGTTTTGTTCTTTCTATATTGTAGCTTAAGGAGATTGAACTTTTCCCCGGCATTTCGTAAACGCAAGCACTGACAATTAGCCATAATATTTATAAATTTATTACTATTACGATTATTTTCTTTTTGAATTGGTTAACGACTCTTGTGAGATGCTGGTAAATTACGAGGCTCTTTGTAAAAGACCAACCATGCACAATACCTAAATTAACTAATGGCTTAACATTTCGCTTGGCCATTCTAATGACTACTTTACAGGAAAAAAAAAAAGAAAGAAAAAACGTAGATTACAGGAAAACAGCCGTAGGTGACGCCGATGTAATACGTTAGAGTCGCTGGGCTTACGGCGCAACAGTAACTAGTCGTAAGAAACTAATATTGCAGCCGAAATGTTTTTTTATTTTATTTAAATGATGACTTTCTTATACAGAAGAGTAAAACACACACACACACACACACACACACATACAGAGCCCTGGTCGAAATCCTTCTGCGATCTACATTGTTTAGGGCAGAAAACGGCACAGATCCCATAGTACACAGATTCCTTTAACATTTGATTTATTGTGATAAATTCAGCTGATCTCCCGAGGGGTCATGTAAAATTTATGGAAAGTTAAGATAAACGGACATAATTTTTATCCCATATACCACCTAATTACACAGAAACCCCTGAGTATTAACAGTTAAGCCAAAACTTGCTAGAGTAATTTATCTAGGAGATGATATTTCACTTGAAAAATGGTATTTTTGAGATGTAGGGTGGCACAGCATCTAACACTCGTGTGCGGTGCTTGCCGGTCCTCCCCGTGTTGCATGGAATTCCGCTGGGTACTCTAGTTCAAACATATAATGTGTGTGCTCAGCGATGGATTTGTATTCCATCCAGAGTGAGCTCTTTGCTGCCTGGGATAGGCTCCAGGGTCCACCCATGACCTTGCTTGTGATGGATGGACGTTTAAGAGTCTTCATGACTAATTGCATTATCTGTTAATTCTCTGCTATTGTCCCGCAGTTAGTTCAATCCATGGATAGCAAGCAAACGCAGAAACAGTTGAGGACTTACAGAACTATATTGAATAGCAGTTACAAGAATCAGAAACACACTTGGATGTATCTGTTTATACTAGGTCCTAATTATAGGGGCCAGATCGCTCTATCAAAACTATAGTTAAATTTGCCATAACATTACATACAAGTCAAATTCTTTGTGGAAACAGGTTGTCCTTGAGGCTGAAAAAGACAGATTAAGAGACAAAGACATTGTATACATGTGAGTTATGGTTGCAGAAATTTAGATTTCAGCATTGGTTAGTGGGTTACCTGTGCAACCAACTCTCAAATTTCATGCTGTCAATTTATATTTATATGGGTGACAGTTTTCGAATAAGACTGAGTGGTATGCCCAGTACGATGGATCGGCGTTCCGTTGAGTGTGTACTGAGCCTCATGTTGTGCACTTTCTGGAATGGGTTCCCGGCTTCCTGTGACATTTCTTTGGATAAGTGCTTATGTAAAATGGATGGACAAATGGATGGATAAAAAGTAATGGATAACTCTGTCAGTATAATGTAGCAATGAGAAACTCAAACTACATGGCATATTTGTCTCTGTATTTATGTTCCTGATAATGGAACACTCACACTGCTTATGTTTCCAAAGGATTCTGCAGATATGAGGATAAATGTGTAAAATGCAAATAAAAGGAACATTGATCTCTCCCTGTTTATGTGTGGAGGGGGGCTTTGTTGGAACCGAAAACATAGAAGTTAAACCAGAGTAACTTAATTCAATGTATTCATTGGAGCCAGTTTAAAAGTAGAGTTAAAGAAAACTTTGACCGATTTAACTCAATGCAGTTTGGTGAATTTCATGATTGTTAGAACACTTTCTAAATAAAATTATTTAGATATGCTCTACACAGGAAGAGAGGCTGGAGGAGAAGTAGAAAAATCTGTCTTTATATACGAGAATGGTCCTTAATAGGTAGATTATGTTTATCTGTAGCTGAAATACAGATAGCCTTGAAGCTTTCAGTTCCTGCTCTATGGCTCTGTTTACAGCTGCTTTTAAAATGCATCTTGGGTGATCAGATCGCAAGTGGACAGCGCTAAATGCAAGTGTAAAAGGCCACCAAGACGCAACGTGATCCGATCACACCAACAACTATCTTTTGTATTGTAAACGCTAATGTGTTCTGATGCATCCCTAACAAGGATGTCACAGTAAGTCTGTGTGAGGCAGTAATGAAATCTGAACACAAGTGCTCAGCTGGACACCTTGGAGATGCATGACAGACACAGGGGTAAACGGCGATGTGTTGCTGTTGTCCACTTGTAAGCTGATCACCCAAGACACATTTTAAAACCAAATGTGTACAAGTCCCTTGAGACCTTCACCTGTTTGGCTCTGAACGTCTTTCTATTAACTCCACGCTAAAGACCATATGCCCTATGCTGCTGATTTAGATGCCAGAAGTGTTGTTTGCTTGTATCGTTCATGGATCAGTCAGGTAATATTCTGTGCCTGTTCTTGGTGTTTGCTGTTCTTGTGAAATATGTACCAATATTGGCCCTTGCCCTCTTGTGAATTCTGCAAGCGTGCCAGAGACTGAAGGAAAGCTTTTAAAAGCACAATGTTTCAGTTGTTGTGAACACAGGTGTGCCATGCAAGTTCTGTGGCTTGACAGCAGGACACAACTTGCATCGTACTGACGCTTGTAGGAAGAGAATGTAACAAAAATATTCTGCAGATCTTGTGCATAGTTTTCTATACAGATCTCCAAGATCATATTTTACAGAAGATATTAGGACAGCCTGTTGGAAGGCATGGTGGACAAAGCATTAGAGGAGGAATGTTGTTGGCCAACAAAACGAGTCATGTTTTCCCCTGAGCAGCCCCCATCTAAAGATGTGGGGCAAATATCTGATAGAGCCAGCCTGTGGAAATTTACTGTCTCAATGTCAAGCAAGCTGTCCCTTGGCTGAATCCATGCTCCACCTCCATGTTGCGTATGGTTGTGTAGGGGCGTGTCCTTTCCTTTGCCTTACCTCTTATAAGCTCAGCTGATATCAGAAGTCAGACAGGGGTTTGCCAACATATGAGATATTAGCAACTACTACATTGCATCTACCATGAAGGACATGTAAGTTTTTCGCACAGCAATGAACAAACGTTACTGTAATCTGTAGCCTGTGGACCACTGCCAGATGTTGCCAATTTTAATGTTAAACAGCTTGATTGCCTTTGATAAAGAGTCTAAAAAAGTTGACATGCATTTTACTTTGGTTTGCCTCATATGTTTATAGACCGCTGTTGCACAAAATAAGATGACAGAAAAGTAATAGCGAAGTATGTGCTATGAAACAGAATTTATGCAAATTTGGCAGCTGTAACTTGTCAGTCCAGACTGAGTTAATATACAGTTCATCTGACCACAGTAGCCAGATGAGTTCTATTTCATATGAATCCTTTCTGAAGGTCCCATTCTCTGCTGCGCTCTTTGATGGCCCTTGGCCTTTTCTGTGCACATCACAGAGCTCCATGCAGCAGAATGAGTACAGGTTGGGGGAGCGGGGCATCTTGCACTGCTGGCGAAGTGTCAGCCTGCAGGGGTAGTCACTGGTCGGCTGAGTTGCTTTTCCAACCCTGACCGGTAATCTAAGTCACTCCCCCTCCCTCAATCTGTCATGTGAACTCGTACCAGTCGTATTCTCACCTTGCTGAGTTCCAGGTCAGACTCAGGGTGCATCCATTCAATAAAGCTGTCGCATTTGGAAAGACCGGTTCTATCACCTGGACCACATGGGAGTTCTCAGTCTCGCTGACTTTATGTCACCTGTTGCTTGGCATCCAGTGAAAGCCCAGAAAACACAGGCTCTGCCATTGTTAATTGCACGAAAGGCAGCACCAGCTTTTATTTGAGAGACAAGCACTGATAGGTTCCTGTGCCAAGCAGCACCTGGGACTAGGCAGAATAGGTCGATGGCAGAGGAGAGATACAGAGAAACCCCTCATGTACCATCAGATCCTCCTCAGAACAATCAGCGGTCTCTCTTATAGTAAACCACAGTTTCGCTAATGCAATACAGATGGTGAAGGGAAGGTGTTACAGACATCTTGAGTAATCATAACAGTATGTTAATATGAAAGCAAAGGGCCAGTTGTGTTCAAGAGTTAGGATCTTTCGTGTAAATAGTATTCATATATTTTGTGAAGCTTCCGTTTAGATGTGAAGCTCTGACTGGTCGTTGTGCAGGTGTGTGGGAAGGCCTGAGGTTCCCAGAGCATGTGTCCCAGAGGAGAGATGTGTTTACCTGCCTTCTGTAGCTTAATTTTATGTGAATCGCGATCTCATCAGAGCTGGTTTGGGACCCTCCCCAAGGACATGCAGTGCTTCAGTTTCCTACTCTATTAGATGTGCTGTTTTCTTTCTAATCCCCTCCATAAAACTTGTTTTTGTGCCTCTGCGTTTTATTCGATACTTTATCTGCAGTATATGTGTACTTGAATGTGCTGGCCTGCTTACTCTGAAAGCTGACAAAAATCCAAGCTAAACAGTACTTGTTATTGTCATACCGGTGGTGCCAATAGCTATATAATTGCCAAGAAAAGGTCAGTATTGGTTGCGGCACAGCTGGCTGTGTTCCACATAGGCTTATAACCCAAATGAGGTGCTAAGTGGCTCAGCTACTTATGCCTCCGTGCCTGTGATTGGAAGATCACTGGGTCGAGTCTCGATAGAATAGTCACATGTTTCTGGGCCTTGAGCACGGGTGCTGCACACGGCTGACCCTGTGCCATGACCCCAAACTTACCATCATCTGAATGTGTGCCCCATGGCAAGCAAAATGGGGGTAGGCAAAGAGAAGCAGTCCAATGTACTTGTTTAAATACCAGATGAATCTCTTCTAAACTTTCCAATCAGCAGTGTATTGAAGTTGTCCATACAGTTGCCCACAATACTTCTCTTTATTGTGGAAACAATTTCCCTTCATGCTATTGCATGGCAATGCTGTTGTTTAAACATTGTGCCTTTACAGTTGTACCCTTCTTTTATGTTTCATAGATCTCAATACATTTGCGTAATCTATGTAAATTAGCTACTTACTCCTAAAACGATTTCATTTGTATGAGCCATGAGCTAGTTATCCTGATCATGGGTGAATATGCAGGTATTCTATTAGTCATGCCTGGTAATAATAGCAAGCTTTTCCTGCGATGGTTGCTTAACAGAATAAAAATGTGTTGGGTTGTCAAAATATGCACAATAATAATTCTTTGCTACCTGGTGATGTTTAGTAACTAGACATTTTTTCATGAAATTTAATGGTGTTCTGTTAGCAGGTTTGCGTTCTTGCCCTGTTCCTACACATCATATAATATAATTTTGTAAACTAATGATCGAAATATGTGTGGGAGGGGCTGGAGAAAAGTTGTAACAACAATGATAAATTCCTTTTTATAGAATGTTCTGATCAGCCTATCAAACGGGGTACACTTGTCTATGTCATGGGTTAGAGGTACATTTTACAGCATTAGGCTCTTTACTTTCTCAGAATCCCCAAGTAAGAGAAGATAAAACAATTAACAACAGTATTATTCCAGGTGTTTACCTGTACGGTTACTTTTGATTTAGTGTATGCTATTTTCCTAAAAGTGCAGTTATGATTTGATTGATCTTATTTCAGTCACCAGCATGACTTATGATTGATCAAAGAGTCTTTCAGCTGTTAGAAAATAAAATAATTATGGCTTAACTGAAAAAGGTATGGAGGGTATCATACTTTAAACCTGGACAAACCTCTGTTTTCATAAGCATTTCTTGCATATCCGTCCATTATCTATACCATTTTATACACGTGGAAGCTGGAGCCAATCTCAGCATCTTCAGGTGAGAGGCGGGGTTCACCCTGGGCAGGTCGCCAGTCCACACAGACGAACCGCCACATGCACCTATGGGCAATTTAGAGTAGCCAGTTGACCTTATCTGCATGTCTTTGGACTGTGGGAGGAAACTGGAGCTCCCAGAGGAAACCCACGCATGCACAGGGAGAACATGCAAACTCCACACATAAATAACCTGTATGTTTGGATGGGGTCCTGTTACATCTGATGGCTAGTCTCAGATTTATTTCGCATTTGATCCTTCACTAAGCCGCCATTGTCTGTCCCACACCCTGCAGCAACATGGCACAGAAAGAGAAGCTTCAGTGCCTGAAGGACTTCCACAAAGACACCCTGAAGCCCTCACCTGGGAAGAGTCCAGGCACTCGGCCGGAGGACGAGGCGGAGGGGAAGCCCCCGCAGAGAGAGAAGTGGGCCAGCAAGCTGGACTTTGTGCTCTCAGTGGCAGGAGGCTTTGTGGGCTTAGGGAACGTGTGGCGTTTCCCATACCTCTGCTACAAGAATGGTGGTGGTGAGTACTGGGGCCGTCCGTTGGGTGGATGTAACATTTGAGAATAATGATAAAGCACTATGGAATAAATAATGATTCTCCGTTCCTTACCTGTCATTCTTTTGCTTGTGCTCTCCTCCCAGGTGCCTTCTTAATTCCGTACTTCATTTTCCTGTTTGGAGGAGGCCTGCCTGTGTTCTTCCTGGAAGTGGCTTTGGGTCAGTTCACTTCTGAAGGGGGAATCACCTGCTGGGAGAAACTATGCCCCATATTTACAGGTGAGCGCTGTGCGATTTGCAGGCTCCCCAGAACATGCTGGAGGGTAGATACGCAACCTCATCATGATGCTGTTGGATCGTCCATAACTATCTTCTGTTTGATGTTCTGTTTGACGGTGCTTGGGCCAGCATAGTGACTCTGTGGCTAGCCCTGTAGCCTCTCATCTTTAGCTGATGGTTTGAATCCTACCCCAACCGCATTTGTGGACTTGTGATTTTTTTTTCCTTTTTTCCATGAGGTCAAAAACAGGCATTTAAGCAAATCCATGGCTCATAGCATGAATCACTCATAGTACATGTATATGTGTGAGTGTATCCTGCAATGACCGGGTATGCCATTTTGGTTGTTACCCTGCCTTGACCATGTGGTTTTCTGGTCAGAATGTAACCCTAGACTGCAAAAGCATAATACTGATGGGGTCATTGTTTTGAATAAATTGCCTTTGGTTTTGAAAAATGAGCTTTGACGAGGAGAACATAATGTACAATTACCAGATAACTACTGATGGCTTCTAAATATTTACACAGATACAATATCCTTTGGTTTTAGGCAATGAGCTGTTAAAATGTTTTTATGGTTACTGAACAAATATTAATCGTTATACAGGGCAATTACAGTCAGGCAACAGTCTTGGTGACATTTGATGTTTGCGTTCATTTGTATTAAAGGTTGTGTTTCTGGCTTGTGGTGGAGTCTGTATGATTCTGAATCTTATAACAGTTGTGTTCCTCCTAATCCTCCTGGCTGCTCTTTCCCACTTTGGAAAAAGATCAGTTTGCCTAGTGTCACTCAAAGGCTCGTAAACATAGGGAATTGGGTTATCGGTTGCTAGAGTACATGTAGCTCTGACAGTTCTCAAGCTGCTGCTATTTGCCTATGATTTTGTGAGTGGTGGGCAGTACTGAAGATGGCAGACTGCTCAGTGATGAGTGAGAAAGTGCTCTCTGTTTCAGGCGTGTCTCTGTGTATTCTGTAGATCCTTGGCAATGTCTATTCAATACTCAGTGGCAGTGTTTACCACCACTCAAAACACACATTTGTGTGTGCCCCCAAGCTTTGGGCCCCCCTTTGGCTGCAACCAGTCATTACACTGATGGGGCAAGGGGCTCTGAAGTAACTTTTCTAGTGGAGACCCAAAAACAATAAACACGCCCCCTACCTATTCTTGTATTCTCTATTATCTAGTCTGTAACCCTTTATTTTGGAGGACTGTCTTTCCCCCATTGCTGTCTTGTCATTTGTTTATTAAAAGATAATTTGATATTCCCTTCACCAGGGAGGGCTGTGCCAATGACTTTAAGAATAAGAGTGGTTGTATACACACACAACAAATGCACATACACACAATCGCATTCCTCATTTATTTATTTGCTGACACACATGCATAAATGTTCACTGTAATTCATTTCTTCCAACACATTTTCTCCCTCACAACAGACAAAGCCCTCAAGATTTAGGCATGCACTGAGTGTGCCGAATTTTTTGTTGCCATGGCAGCATGTCAGGAACGCAGGAGGGAAATGCTAAGCTGAGATCTGAGGCAGAGACAGGAATCCTATTGACGAATGGCTGTCATGCCAATCCAATAAATGCGTCATTACCGTCCTGTTCGTAGAATCCACTAGGCTGAAATGAGATAGGATGAAAATTGTTTTTTTTTTGCCCAGATTGTGGTCGAGATCTTGCCGTAAAGAGTCACGACTTCTCCAACTAAAAAAGGATCAGGGAGAGAGGTGTGGCGGCAGAGTGGAAAACCACCAGTGTTTCAGGGCTTGCTGTTGATAATTAGCTGGTGTGCTAACAAAGGACCTCTGGAACACATGCCTGTCAGCCTTGTAGGCATGCTGCAGGGAGACAAGTGCCCACAGGTGGCCTGGGCCATTTTCCATTCAGCTTGGCATAGTCTCCACGCCCATTGTCCTCCTCTGTGCATTGATGTCATCCGATCAGCAACACCTGCCTTCTTACCTCACACCTACAGCTTGAGCAATTGCATCTGTTGGTTTTTGTTGGTGATAATGTAATGACTTTTGTTCCTGTGTGAGGAGCAGACATTTGAAGCAGGAGAGAAGGGTCATGCATGCTCTAATTTAATCACACAAACAAAAAAGTCTAATAGGGACCATGATGATTACAGATTAACTGATATTCGGAGTGTCAAGATACATCGCTTCATCATTATGATTATTATGGCGGTGGTTCAGCTGCATCGATCTGTAATGAGTCTTTTGGGGCAAAAATATCCTCCGTAATGATACACCTACTTCCGGGTTGCACACTCTTGCGATCACATGCTGCAGGCAAATGTGCAAAGTAGCAGCGCTGACATGCAATTTGACAAAATTTGTGGTAGCAAGGAAAGGCTCATTAATATTCATAAAGGAAGCGATACTTCATCTTTACGTTACCACACCTTTGGGAAACTCGCCCTGTTTTGTAGCTCAGAACACTCTCTCTGATGGTTTGTGCTTCCATGCTTTTGGCAAATGCCCCTCTTTTGTAGTGGAAAAAAGTTGTTCTTTTTGCTGGCTGCAGTTGCAGTGGTCAAGACTCTGAGGCATTTAACTAGCTAGCTAAATAACACTAGCCTTAGAGATGCATAATACATTATATTGGTATCGGCCAATATTTGTTAAAGATAAAGGAATAGGCATCGGTCTGAAGTTTTGGCCTATATTGCCAGTTATTTAAACTTTATCAGTATTCAGAGTTAGCAGCATTAGACATTAACACTAAAATGGAGAAGTTTGCATTGAACGATCAGGGATTTTCTGTAGTGGAGGACGAGGGATTTCATCGGCTCATTCACCTCTTATAAGAGGTTTCAAAGTACTGGCTCGCATAAGGTTTATACTTCATAATTAAATCTGGCCCGCAGATAGATGTTTCATTTTCCACAGAGTAAAAAACAATGTAATGTCTTTTCATCGCAGCAGACTCGGCAAACCCCCGGCAAGTGGTTAGCCAGTTATCGGTAGCTGTATTGGCGACATAAGAAAAACAGTTAGCAATTATCAGTATCGGTCAACATTTCCAAGTCGATGCACCACTACTTAGCTTAGGTGAAAGTGGCCAATCAGGTAGTGCTTCCTTCATGCTAGTTTTTTTCTGTACAGCTCACTAGTTGGCCTTTTTGACATTTTCTACTGGCTCGTTCTTCCTGTTTAATAGTAATAAGATTCAACTTCCTTTGCATTCCATTAATAATGTATAATTAAGTTCTCATGGTCGTATATGTGATTTCTTTTTAGTGAAGGTAAAATAGGTTTGAATTAAATTCAACTATATAACTATATAAAGTATAAAAATAGTCATTGAATCAATTTGTGGTAGACATTAGAGACGTACGATGTATTAAATCATTCCCTAAATAACCAGTATCAGGTTAGATCACCTTTAGGATAACAATTTACACCTCTGCTGATATGATTTTTAATCCTTTATTTTTATGTCTGTTCATTTGAACAAATTTAATACATGAAGATAATGCAGACTGTCGTCCCCTGTCCTTTAGGAATCGGTTATGCATCTGTGGTCATCGTCTCTCTGCTGAACATATATTACATCGTGATCCTGGCCTGGGGGCTCTACTACCTGCTGCAGTGCTTCCAGCCGGAGCTGCCGTGGGCCAAGTGCAGCCATCCTTGGAACACGGCCACCTGTGTGGAGGACACCGTGCGCAAGAACAAAAGCCTCTGGCTGGCCGTCAACACAACCAACTTCACTTCTCCTGTCACTGAATTCTGGGAGTGAGTATTTAAAGCATTTTCATTCCTGTCTCCTGTTTGCCCCCCTCTCGTGTCACCCTAAGTCTCATAGTGTCTGTCTCTTTGTCACTTATGAAATGTGGCTTCCATGTGGAGTCCAGACACAAAGCAGCCATCTGTGGGAAACATTTTCCTCCATGTGTTCTTTAATACTTTTTTTTCTATTCTTTTGTGCATTTACCCCCCCCCCCTCCACCCACAGGCACAATGTTCTCAGCATCTCCAGTGGCATCGAGGAGGTGGGCTCCCTTAAATGGGATCTCGCTCTCTGTCTCCTGGCCGTCTGGATCATCTGTTTCTTCTGCATCTGGAAAGGGGTGAAGTCAACAGGAAAGGTGAGTCGACGTTAATTTACACACTTGGCAAGCCACGCCTTAACCTCTTGTTATCCTTAAACACTTAGCGACAAGCAGCATGCAGAGTTTTTTTTGCCAGGAACAATGCAGCTGACTAAGTTCCATTCAGTTTTTCACTTGTGGGTGGTGCATGCACTCTCTGTTGTACAACCAGACCGTCTTACTTCCCACACGAGAGGCATTATGGCACTTTGTTCATTGTGACGTCATGACGATGCTGTTTTATTTGGGTCATTCTTTGTAGTTCTGTCATATGCGCATATTTCTTCTGTGTCTGGCACTGCCCGTTGTGCTACCAGAGAGACAATGCCAGTTAGTGATACTCAAAATACAGACTTAATAAACTGCGCGCCTGGGAGTCTCTGCTCCTTTGGGGATGTTACCCCTCTCGCATCTTCCTACCAGTACATTTCTTCACCTCCAGTAGCAAATTTTGTTAAAGCACGGTGACTCCTCTGATCATCAGGCTGAAAACACCAGGGATTCAGCTGAAAGGAGACTAAGTGGAAAACTTAACTTGTAGCTTGAAACCTTATGTACGGCACTGTGTAAACCGAGATGATAATGACATGTATGATGTCCCAAGGTGGTGGAACCCCAAGGGGAAGATTAGGGCTGCTCTCAGTGCTTCTTGTATTTCTGATGGGGCTGTTGATGAGCCCTACACAAAGGCACACACATACATTGTTTTGGTCCCCATCAGTGACTGGCGACCGGCCAGTTTGGGGTCAGTGGAGTACAGATTGGTGACATACAAATGCTAGACAAGCTGAGCGTAACTGTTTGAATTACGGCTTTCACTTACGTACTTGTGTGTGGCATATGTGTTTAAAAACGGGTTTTATTTTCCTGTGAAGAGGGCTAAACCCTGTTGAAACTGATTCATGTTTTGTTTTACAGTAGTAACATCTCAATATCAAGTGGAAGCAATTCAGCAATAAAGTCATTTTTAATTTTTGAGATGCTGATAAATTTGTCCCATCATGCTTAATGAAGTAAACAAAAAAGACAAGGAAAATGTAATAATTGACAACATTTTCTACTTATATGGTCTAGCATGGCACAGCAGCCTTGAAGGTGCTGTAAATAAAGAATACAATTCTTGTTAGGGTGGAGGTGTGAGTGAGAATGGAGTGAGGATTAGTAATGTTTTTAAAGGTTCTGCCAGATGTCTTTATCACGGAGAAGATATTCTGATAGTATTCTGTTTTTGTTCCTTTGCCAGGTGGTTTACATCACAGCGACATTTCCTTTTGTTATGCTGCTTGTCCTGTTGATCCGTGGCATCACTCTCCCTGGAGCATCTGAAGGAATCAAGTTCTATCTGTACCCAGACCTCAGCAGACTGGCTGACCCAGAGGTAGGAAGCTGCTTCTCTGTACACCTTCTCTGTCATCTCTTCTCATCTTTTTGTGAGGTAATACAGTACAACTTACCCGGCAACTCATAATTTACCTGTTGCTGCAGGTGCATGTTGAAAAATGCTGATACCCTTCACAAGGGAATAAATGTCATTTGGGCAATGTTCCAACAAGTGTCACACGTCTGTACTTTTTATCAAAATATGTATGTGTACGAAAAAAAGACACAAATGTCTGACGGTTCTTTCACACCTATTTTTTGTTTTATTCTTGCTTTCTTATGGAATCATACGGTACAGAACAAAGCTCAGTTGTTTTTGCTGGTGTCTAATGCCTCTAAAAACTACTGGGTTGACCCAGATGCTGGCTTGAAGGCAGGACATAACACCACCCTTCCAAATGTGTGAAAACAAATCTATATGTATTCGTATTTGCCCCTAGGTCTGGATAGATGCAGGAACTCAGATTTTCTTCTCGTATGCCATCTGTCTGGGGGCGATGACATCACTGGGGAGCTACAATAAGTACAAATACAACTGCTACAGGTGAGTCCTCGCGCGGGGGGGTGGG
>JAODJW010000106.1:10319044-10342501 GCA_026777045.1 Hyperopisus bebe | reverse complement strand
TGGCACAAGAGCAAGGGGTGGACATTGCTGATGTGGCAGAGTCAGGTACGAGGGTCCAAGTGGCAGTGATGGTGGGCACTGCTAGCTAAAGAAACCATAATAAGGGGCCTGGTAAATTCAAGTACCTATAAAGGGAACCTCCAAAAGATCAGGGGTTCTAAGTAAAAAAAAAAAACAAATCCCCAACAGCAACTATGAAAATTCTAAGCAAAGGAACTTTTCTTGGAATTTTTTTGTGACAAAAACATTGATTTAACCTATCAGTCGGTCTCTGGATGGAAGCAGATTTTGGTTTGATTGTGTGTTTTTGACAATACTGAGATTTACTGTATGAAGTAACTCCAAAAGCAAGTCTGAAACTCTCATGTTGGACATGATCCAGAACATCAGCAGAAAAGCATCAGTTGGCTGGGCTTGTTATCTTATCGCCGCTCCATGTTTCAGTATGCAGGTGACGTTAGATGCTTATTTAATCGAACTAAACAAACAAGCACCTCTTAGCACATAATGTGCAAAGTGTGAACGTTTTTGAAGAGCTGTGTTTGTATGGAAGCACGAGCCTCTGCCTTTATCCTCCATGTCCTGGAATTTCCCAGAATCTTCTTCAGGGTGGCCGCGTTCTCTTTGTTTGCCTCAATGCACTATATGTGTGTTCATCATGCATTATATTGTCTCACAGGCCTGGCAATTTTCTGTTTTATTTATTCAGCAACTTGAGAAAAATAAAGGAAGATGTTTTA
Organism: Hyperopisus bebe; assembly: GCA_026777045.1. Lineage (NCBI taxonomy): Eukaryota > Metazoa > Chordata > Actinopteri > Osteoglossiformes > Mormyridae > Hyperopisus > Hyperopisus bebe. The sequence goes on along the minus strand of JAODJW010000106.1, from coordinate 10,341,761 downwards.
CTCTCGTGATTCTCTTACATGGCATAAAATATTTAAATGGCGAGGAAAACTTTCTTCCATAAAACAAGTGTGCCTAGCTCTATTTTAGCTTGCTTTCCCATGAGTCTCGTTGTTAGGAGAGAGGTTTGGGATCTAGAGTATACATCTTTTTTGATCAGCTGGGGATGCGCTGGCTAATAATGTGTTCACATGGTGATGGAAACCTAAACATTCAGCCATCCGAAGCCCCTATGTAAACTAGTCATGGGATTTCGTCATGTTTGTTTAAAGTGAAACATTCTTGCTGTTTGCATTTTATATGTCAGACAGAAGGTGCATATGATGGGTGCCTATGATAAAAAAGGTCAGTTTTTAATATCTGTTGATAAAGATGGATCAAACAGAAAGTAGAGGCGGAGCAGGTAGGATCTTATCATGTAGCTTGACAGCAACTATGCTTTCTCACCAGCCTCTACAACAGTGTCTCCCAACCAGGTCCCCGGTGACCCCAAGACGCTCCATGTTTTTTCTCCCACCCAGCTCCCTGCCAGACAGTCCATGATTTTAGGGAGCTGGGAGGGAGCAAAAATGTGGACTGTCTGGGGGTGCCTGAGGACCGGATTGGGAAACACTGCTCTCCAGGCCATGGAAAACTGGGGTCTGTGTACATGCAGAGGGGTATATATGTGATTGTTGGCCCTGTACAATATGGATGAGTACAGCAAGTGAACAAAGCCAGCTTAATGGGTTAATTAAGATGTAAGGAAGTAATAATTGTTACATTTCAATGTATTTTTATGCCTTACAATCGGACAAACACCTTTCACTCTTCATATAATATAGAATTTAAATATATGACACTGACTTTTCAACACCTACTGTGACAAATCACACTGAGGTAAGCAGTGATAAGATTTCCTACGGTTTGCCTCCAAGGACATGGATTGCTCTGACCTTCTCTGACCTATTTGGTGTTTTGCCACCGCAACATATTTTGATTTAATGAACAGTTCTGTTTTTACTTTCCTGGACTCGGCATTTACACATTTTTATCTTGCTCGTCATCATTTCACATGACTCAGCTAATGGCATTTCTTCAAGATGTCGGAACAGTGCAGAGATCAGAAGGGGGGTTTTATGGTTTGCTTTTGGTTGCAGTGATAAGTTTAATGTATTAGATGCAGTGATGTGTTTGAAATGCATCATGGGTACTCTGTAACATGGTAAACTGGAGTAACCCTGAGAGATTCTAAGAGCAGACCTGGCATCACTGCATGAGTCACTCGACACACCCTGCGCATGATGTTTTTCTGGCCTGATTTGTGCACAGTTTGAGCCTTAGTGGTCCCTGTGGAAAGTTGAAGCCCTGGTGGTGCCTGTGGAAAGTTGGAGCCCTGGTGGTGCCTGTGGAAAGTTGGAGCCCTGGTGGTGCCTGTGGAAAGTTGGAGCCCTGGTAGTGCCTGTGCACAGTTCAGGTCAGAGTGAGGCTGCCTTGCTTACTGTCTCTTCTCCCGCTCCCCCGTCCTTCTCTTCTCTCTCATAAAGGGCCTGGGCTGGCATTCATTGCTTACCCCAAAGCTGTGTCCATGATGCCGTTGCCTACCTTCTGGGCCATTCTGTTCTTCATCATGCTTCTGCTTTTGGGCCTTGATAGTCAGGTGAGTGTAGCTATGGTCTATATTTTATCTCTCTCTCTTTCTTTCTGGAAAATTTTGGAATTAGAGTTAATCTTTTGTCAACTTAAAGAAAAATGCTATGTGTAACCAGGGACAAACCTTTCTAGTAGACACAGTGTTTCTCACATAAATACAAATAATCACTATCACTATGATTCACTGCCCTGGTGTTCATGTCAAGATGCTGACAAAAACAGATCCTATCAATATGGCTCTCTGAATCTCTTTCTATTCTCCTGTTAGTTTTGAAGAATCAGACATGAAATTTTCATGAAGGTTTTCATGCTATTACACCATTAGGAAGGTTCTGTTAGCTGTTAGCTTTATAATTTTCTTATCTTAGGTCTAACATCATTGTCTTCTACCTCTGCAACGGTAGCTACAGAATGACATGATTATTGTGCGCCTTCTTCACCCATTAATCACACTTTATTCACACCTCTCTGTGATCTGTCTCTCCCCTCTGAGAGTCTGGTCGCTTTTTTCATCACTACATCAGGCAGAGACGCACACCACTGCTGCCATTTTTACCAAATGTAAAATGTATTTATGACGGTTCGAAAGCAATGATTTAAATAGCGTGTTGATTGGATAACTGAATTTTCTAGTCAAGATTAAACACTTACAGCCTGCAATGGCCCCTATCTTTTTTGTCGGGTTAATGACATTGACTAGTAAAAAAATAAGAACTGACTAGGGACCTGGGGCTCCTAGGTTCTGTTAACCAGCTAGCTAACAACTGCATTGTTGCAGTTAATAATTGCATACATGGTAGCAGGTACAGTAGTCACTTGGAGATTTTACTTTTTAAGATATGGGTCAGGTTATGACAAATATGAGTTGTCTGGAGATTTCCAGTAGCTCACTATAGGAGATAGTGGCACCGTTGATCCAGTCAATAGTTAAACAGGTTACCCTGAGCGGGCTTCACTCTGCTGATGGAGAACAGCTTATCGGCGCCCCAGAAGCCAGAACAATCTCAGCAGGCCACCATCTGACCTTTGCCCTCTATGCCTCTGCAGTTTGTTGAAGTGGAAGGACAGATCACATCTCTGGTCGATCTGTATCCATCCTTCCTAAGGAAGGACTACCGGAGGGAAATCTTCATAGCTGTAGTGTGTGTTATAAGCTATTTTCTGGGACTTACCATGGTAACTGAAGTAAGTATTTTGATAATATGGTGGCATTTCTGCAGTACTTTTTGGGAGTCACTATTCAGCAGAGTAGGAACTAGGGGTGTGGGGGGGATCCTGCATAAAGTGTATTTAAACTCAAAGTATTGATTAAATACTTCAAAATGATCCCTTGGCCAAGTAATTTTTGGCTCTAGTTGTCAAGTGTAACTATTCATGACACGTGCCTTTTAAAACCCCAGACACACAAAAATAAGATTATTATTATTATTATTATTAATATTATTATTTGATCACTTTACCCTTAGCTCAAAACTGAAACAGAAGTAAATCTTGCTGACCAGGACCTTGCCATTGCTGTCACTGGTATACTTGGAGCATGCTCCCAAATGTTCAACAGATGAATTATCCAGCCAGACTCTGTGAATGGCACACTAGGAATGGCACACTGGGAATGCCATCTGTTCACAACAGCCTTTTTTTTCCTCCCATGATGTCATTCTTCTTTGGCCCCACCTACTCTGCCTAGGAGTAAAATGAGCAAAATGGCTTTTCTGGATTATATCGCTCTATAAATCAAATAAATATGCATTATTCCACAGTAGCTGTTTGTACCAGAGTACTAGGCCCTTCTGAAAGTTTACAAACATCCCAGCATGTACTAAATATCTGTTGGTTTTCTCCTACAGGGTGGCATGTATGTTTTTCAACTCTTTGACTACTATGCAGCCAGTGGCATGTGCCTTCTGTGGGTTGCATTCTTTGAATGTATTGCTGTAGCCTGGGTTTATGGTAAGTCTCAGAGATGATTTCAAGGTGAAAAATGGATATGTGCTATTTTTATCTGCAGCTTTAATTCTTAGAGGTTATTTCACACTTGAATTCCATTCAGTGTTTTGGACATTACTTATGAAATATCTTGGGTACAGTTAACTTAAGGATGATATGACCAGTGAGGAACATTTATTTATAATTAAAGATTTTATTTATAATTTGTGCCTCTCCAAAATTAGTTATTATCAAGTAACAAGTCGTAAAATTCCAGTAACTGAGAAGAGTAAACAGAGTTAAAGGCTCTTTACTCCAGAGATGTAACTGCAAAGGACCCTGGGAGTTCATAGAGCAGTTTGCTCATGTATAATGTATAGTAGCATCAATAAAATGCACCTTTAAATAATGACACTGTTTCAATTGATATTCAAGACATTCATTAAATCCATCCATACCACTTGTGCAGTACACAGATACTGTTAGCCTGGAGCCTGTGCTGTAAAAGGTTTAAACATGGCATGTCAGTCTGAGTTGGTGTTGAAGGTGAGCACAGTGCTCAGGGGCGGGAAGGGGTAACAGCTTCCCTCTGCTTGAATATAGCCTGGTATTAACTGTTCATGCCCCCTGCGATGAACATTCTTTCTCTTCCTACTTTATAACCACAAAAGCTCATAGGGACATACATGTCCCGCGTGTGTTGTGTAGGTGCAAGCGTGAAAGGAACAGGTGTGATACAGGTGACTGTTTTTGCTGAAGCTATTTAAAACTGTTGCTGTGCTTCAGTTCCTTGTTGCCCGGACATGAGTGTAAGATGACATGCATATTGCAGTAGAGTTTTCTGGCATTTTGTACATTTTCTGACATATTGGACTCTCCTCGTCGTCACATGTGATTAAAAGAGCACACCTTGTATTATTTTTTAGCTTTAGGGACCGCGAGAAGGAGTGCACTCATGCTTTTTGTGACCTTTTCTCTGAATCTTGTTTTTGTGCTCCTGTTGTGCTGTGGGTAGGGCTGCCTGTTAGCAGGCGTCCTGTGTAGCCCTGTGTAGCTTAGCTCTTTCCCTGTTCCACTACAAATGATTCGGCTCAAGAGCTGCATGGTAATTAGCAAAAGGAGCTGAAGCAGGTGTGTTAAATGAGAGTGAACCATTTATGTAATCTCAAGATTGTGCTGCTTACAGGTACATTCACCAATAACCATCTGTCTCTCCCTCCCGGGTCCTGACACTTCACATATATGCTGTAGACGAAAATTACACAATAGTTACTTTGATTGTATAATGTACTTTAGAAACTTTTTGTTTTTAATTTTGTACTTCAGTGTTTGTTTCTTCCCATCTTATTGAAATCGGCAAACAAGGCACTATAAACTACTGATATTTGCTTCGGTCATTATCCATTTCAGCAAAACACAGGGGCACAGCTCTGAAAGTATAAACCCTGCAGTGGTTGCTGTACTGGAAGAAAGATTGTACAGAAGCTCCTCCACTTACGAACTTTCAACTTATGAACTTTAAGACATACGAACGAAGAGGACTCTAAGTCCAAATTGTGTTCGTTGGGCTCCCGTTTCCTGTCTGCAACATCAATTTTTTTTCAGCACGCCAATTCCGCCTAGTATGACTTCTGGCTGCTACTCCCACTGTGCAGCAGTGTAGCGTGCAAACTCCCAGCATCCTAGTTCTTTGTACTTGCATATATCCTTAAAATGATGTTGAATAATGACTTATGAACATTGCAAGTTACGAACAGCCGTTCGGAACGTAACTCGTCCATAAGTAGAGGAGCGTCTGTATATCACAGTATAATTTTCACCTAAAATGTGATCTGATATTAATAGTAAAAAAGACTTAATAATCAATAAACATAATTTATTAATGGACAAAATGTTTCACTTTTTGCAATTTAATGCACAGATGTGAACCTTTATAATAATTAATAAAGTAGATATTTAGATGTCAATAAGTTGGCAAGTTTTGCTATTTAGAAAAAGTTGATTGTTATTGTGTCTGTTTTTCTACAACAGAGGTTTGTGGAATAAAGTCATGCCATGAGATTCCAGATGAATTTATAAAACAGTTATTGATGTTTGTGAGGATTGAAAAGGTTAAAAATATTACCAAACACGTTTGTGCCTATCAAGCCAGTCAGCTGTATAATATACAAATAAATAGGAAAGCCCCTCCAGGAAAAAAAATATACTGAGCTGAACAGATAGTGTGGTATTTAATTAATCATCCTTTTTCATACTTATGAATTCTGAATATTATATCATTATTGCAAAGCAAAACTGACCGTGTAATATTCATAAGTATTTATACATTTTCTCCATATTCAGGCGTTGATAATTTCTATGATGCAATTGAAGACATGATTGGCTACAGACCGAATCGCTGGATGAAACTAAGCTGGACAATCATTACACCAGTCCTGTGTGTGGTAAGTATCCTGGGCTATGCCTGCATTTATGTAAGCTGTCTGTAGGCCAATTACGCTCTGGGTTCTCAATGGAGAGTTTATATTTTAACGGCCACCGCACCTAACCCGAAAAAGGTGTGGCCATGCAAGAAGTATAATTAATTATTCAAAAAAGAGGGTTACGCTCTCAGTGATTTTGACAACAAGCAAAATGTGACATGGACTTTTTAATTATATGGTGAACCTAACTGAAATCCACAGAAACCCTTTAATTTTGAAAATGAAAGCATGGTGTGAAAATGCATTTTGTAAATTAAATTGAATTGAATATTTACGTAGGCCTACAGTACTGTACTGTATTATAGTATATTTTATATAGTGTATAATTATACACAGTTCAGTAATTTCATTTGTACAGTACTGTCATTTGAAAAGAGTTTGAAGCAGCTGTACTGTATTTTGAAATAGTCAATAAAATTAAGTAAATAGGCACAACATGCAGTCATGTTTGTTTTTGTGAAGTCAAACCTCTTTTATTGTTATATATTTAAAAGGAAATATTGAAAATAAATATTTTAAATATCAAAAAGAGTAAATATCCTTCAAGATGGCGTCTAATCCCCCTAAGGGTAACGTTAGACGCTGAAAGAGCACTCACTACGTGTGCAATTTACAGTTCTCATACAGTATAAACCTTGCAGCCCACCTACAGCAGCTATGATCGACATTCAGTAACCACTAGCTAATTAGGAGCATGACAAAAACCCTCCTTACAATAGGCAGTTGACCAGTGACTGTTCTGTCCTGGCTGTCCCCCTGAAAATACTGCGGACTGGGTCGAGTAATTGTACCTCAGCAACCACCTAGCAACACCTAGCTCTTTCAAGGTCAGCTCAACAGGCCCATCTGAAAATTTTTTCAGGAATTTTCGTTCTAGTTTGTATTTTTTAATACATTTAAATGTAAGTTAAGCGTAATTACATGCATCTATGAAAACAAAACCGCCACTCCACCTTCTGGTCGTTGCAAGGTATTACCCCCCTTCTGAGTGTGCACTTACTACATACCTCTCCTGACTCAGCAAAAGAGGAAATGCATTTTGTGATGCCTTTCGTCACTCAGTAAAAGACGAAATGGGTTTTATGATTCCACGGAATCAATTTCATCCACTAAATCACTGTCTATCATTCACAAAAAGCATTTCGTCCACGAAAATGACTTTTAATTCATGAAATGCTTTTCATTTACTAAATGACTTTCACAAACTGCATTTCATCCACAAAGTAACTGTCTTTAATTCACGAAATGCATTTGCATTTAGAAAACATGTATTTTCATTCCGCATCAACACAGTACAAAAAATTCAGTGTTTCAGTACTAAGATATACCTATGCTAATACTTCCTATTCAAGGGCAAAGGGTTCAACCTGTAATACATTTTATTGGTCGCCATATGACATTTCAACTTTTAATCATGACCACTGGAACTCCAAATTTGTGAAAATTTCAACTTAGAGGTTTATTGTTTTGTCTGATATGCTGAATTATATACACCTGAATGCAAAATTAAAGCTTGTTGATAAGAATGTGTGTTCAATAGGCTAGATAAATGTTATGTTAATCAAAATATGTAGCATCAGAAATCCCGGTTACAAATTCAGTACTACTCCGGCCGTGACTACTTTACTTGGGCTTTTTAGCCATTAATACTTATGTGCCCTCCATCCATTTCCCTAAACAGGCAGCAAAAATCTCACTACCATTCCAGTTTTACGATCACATAATACACAACTAGAAAAAATGTTTTTACATCTTTCAACTTCATGTAAACAAGCAAATATGTGTCACCAGTACACATGGTGTAATAGTAATATTAGTAGCTTGGACTGAACGTTTAGAATGCATTGCTGATGACATAATAATGCAATCAACTGCATAGTTCAGTCAAGCTTATACTCTACAGCGTAGACTGATATATTATTCCATACGTATTACTAGTCACTGACACACATCTACATCATTAAGTGGTCAGGGAACCCCTGACCTACTGTATGAAACAATGTACATGTACTGTTTAAAAATGGAATCAACACAGAAAGACTAGCGTTTCACAATACACCCGGAAACTGGCGATACATTCAACGTCTGTCATCAGAAGTACATCAACCCTTCTCCATCTATTCTACTCCTGCAGATAGGACATACACTGCAGTTTAGGATTACAAGGAATCATTACTTCCTTTGAACCTATTTTTTTACTTTATTTTAATTGAAACAATTATTTTTTAAATTGACAAATCTTTCAGCCTAATTGATTTGCCCTACTAGGCATGTTAACAAGGCAGATGTCACTTGAGTCTAGCTTAAATGTAAGATATTTCTATATAGTATTGTGTTATATAATTCTCATATAATTATATAAATTTTTCACATGGATTGTAAGATTAACTTGTAAATGTAAAAATGTGTTTGTTTGGTTACATCTTCAGCTACTTCAGAACACTGTAATATTGTATTTGACCAAGTATAAGCATTTGAATTAATACAGCTCTCCAGGGTGTGTGGTGAAAAATCCAATTAAAAGTGCTTAACTCAGTGGCAGAATGTATGTTAGGGTCATTTACACTGCCGTGTTTCTTTGCCCAAAATGTGTATCTGGCTTAAGTGTGTGTAAACACCAGAATTAAGTCGATGGTAGAATACCTTTAAGTTGAAAAAGCATGCAGATAGATATTTTTTTTACTTGTGTACAAGGGACAATAGACCCCTTAGCGTATTTTTAGCCCGGTCTAAATTTCCTGGCCAAAGCTCCTTAAATGCCACAGTGAGACTAGCCTGCAGAGGCTGTTTCTGCCTTGCTCGAGTCATACACACACCCAGATAATGTTGTCTTAAATGAGTTAGCATGTTGGATGCATTTCCAGCAACATATCTGAGTTCAGTATAACAGAGCCGACAGGCTGCCTTTGTTTTATCGACTGCTTTCTCTGCAGTGTTGGTGTAATTTATTGGAAAATCAAAATGTTCCCAAACTGCTGATATAAATGATGTGGGAGGGATTCCGACCTCTCACTTCACTGCTATGACTGACTGAACTCCAAATACGCACCAGCCATAACCAGCTCACAGCCGCAATTAGCATAATGTTTTCAGTGCCGAACATCTACTTGTGAATTTAGGTTCTGTCTGTGTCAGGAAACGTGTTCATTCATTGTGAACCAAACTGAAAATGATGTAACCGAACGGTATGTGACGAATGCACGTACCATTACAGCCGTAGTGTATTATAATACAATGCTAAAACACTCACTGGCATAATCTCAACAGGCATAAATTTCTGCTTTGAGTTTCCATGACAACCTTATTTTAAGCGGAATGCCTCAGCACAATCAGGGCTCTTTTTTGACAATGTAACGCAAAGTGTAACTAACAATTACGGGCATGTTTAAATCCATTTCACTATTTTGAGATAAAAAATGGCGCAAGGTACAAAAAGATTGTCCTAGCTCTCTTAATTATTGTGGTTATGCTTTGGGCAATTGGAATGGGGCGTCACCTCACCTTTAAAGGGAAGCAGCACATGATCAATGGCGGATTGCTATTACAATGCCGCATTTACCCAGTAAGCAAGATCGCTTGTTGCCCGAGGAAACGGACGTGCACGTGTGCAAGGTGAAAATGCACGAGCACATCATCGACCAGGAGCAACACTGTTTCACCTAAGCCTTTCAAAATGAAGCAGGTGTGGGATGAGGTAGCAGAGAGTGTGTCCTCGTTTTCTGCCATCACCAAATCATCAATCAAATATTTATAATGTCGAACTCTCTCCAGAAACATAATTGGCAGAGGTTAAGAACAGGCAGGTTTAACTTGGTTGACCTTTGCTTACCTGACTCCTACTACACCCCTGCAGGGAAAAACATGTGTGTTGTGTTCTTTTTATGCACGTATCTCAAAGTCCATTAAACAGCTACTACCATAATTTTTAATCTAAGTAATGTTTACATATTTAGATTTGTTGGAATTAATGTGCTTTATCTTCTGGCAATAAAATAAAAATCATATCAGCAGTTCACCACTTTGTTGTGCTTTGTTGCATTTACTTGCACACATCATAAGTTTGGCTATATGATGTTTATGCATTTTATCTCAGTATTTGTAGGAGGGAATCTCTTCAGGTGAAGTGTCTTCTCAAAGTGACAGTGAACCAGCACATATGACAGTGAACCAGCACATATGACAGTGAACCAGCACGTGTGATCGTCAAGCAGAAGTTGAATTGCTGTTTCCTTTTTTGCTCGATTGCAATGAGGCATCCATTCCATTTGTTTGCTCCATTGACGGATCCCTTTTTTCTCTTAGGGTTGCTTCATCTTTTCCTTAGTCAAGTACAAGCCGCTGACGTACAACAAGACTTACCAGTACCCAGACTGGTCCATTGGCCTGGGTTGGGCTCTGGCCCTTGCCTCTATGGTGTGTATCCCCATGGTGGTGGTGATCAAGATCATTCGTTCAGATGGGCCTCTCATCGAGGTAAGCAGAGCTTTGCATCCATGTCCCTCTGGTTCCCAGATGTGTCTTATAAGTGTGTTTCCTATCCCATATTCCTACAACCGCTTCCTCACCCCAGCGCATCAAGGCAGTGACCGCTCCTGTCAGGAGTGCTAGCAGCTCCTGGCCTGCCAACCACCAGCTCAAGGGCAGTAAGCTGGGTCTCTCTCTGGACCCTAAGGAGAACAGTAGCCTGATAAAGCCCAGCCACACCATCGTGGAGACGGTGATGTGATCTCTCTGTGAGAGGATGAAAAGATCTGCCCTTTGTGTCATAGTATTTTTGCTTACTTTGATAGTCGTAGGACCAAGTTTACATTGCTATATATCTGCACTAGGAGTCTTGTTTTCTACAAAAGACGTGGCATATTGTATTTTTGGGCGTTTTTAATCAATTTTATCGGTATTAATGATGTTGTAGCTTGGGGGAACATTGATCGAAGCCATATGGCCAGATGTGTCAGATATGGCTCATTACTTTTTCTTTTTCCTTTGATGTAGATAATTGACATCAAACGCTCTTTTCCTTCTGGCAGAACCAGGAAAAAGGCATATTTTACTTTAAGAACTATTTGTGTTATTGTGTATGACAGTAAAATTTCAGTATATCTGTGTATTCAGGAAAAAGATCCAGCCTCTTTCAAAAATTTCTTGTCATAGTGCCAGTATCCTTGTCTGGTGACATTATTTTCTGTTGTTGGTGTAATATACAGCTGAATGTACATGAAGTAGCCAAGCATTGTGTTCCTGCAGGCTCTGGTAGGGTTCCCTGTCTTATGGGATGATTGTACTGTGACACTAGCATTAGCAAAGATGCTGCTGTAAAGGGCAATTAAGATCATACTGCGATCCTTTAAAGTGTATCAATGTTTTTTTCTTTTTTTGTAATGTTCTTCAAGTCTCATGCAATGAGTCACCTTTTATTTCAGCTTCATCCTCATACAGCTGGCTGCAAGTAAGAAATATGACACATACTGTAAGGCAGCAGCCATGTCCCTTTTTCTGTCTCCCTAGCAACAGAGTATGAGGGGCAATGCACAGCCTGGAGTGTAGTTACATTAAAATTGAAAAATGTATTCATTTTTGGGCTTTTTGTATGATTTGTTTTCTATGTAATGCATTTAGATTATTCCCTCCTATTCTGATTCTCTAGTCTCCTTTCCCCCCTTATGTCTGTATTTTGGTTTTCAATGAATGTTTGACCTTGAATTCACTGCCATTTGAATTAGAAATTGATATACAATACAAAGGTATAGGTCACTGCTCTAAGTATGATCTTAACAAGGACACCAAAGAATATCAAACCAAGTTTGTTATAAATTCACTATTAAAGTTTGTTAATAATAATGTTCATCTTCTAACTTTTCCCAGACTGTAGGTTTACACTGTATTTGTTTAGAAGCCATATGCCTTTTCCTTGCCAAGCATTTTATATTGTACTTGAAAAGTACTCTGTTGCTGACTACCTATACTTTGAGTTAAATTTCTTATTTTCAACTAGCAAAAAGCTAAAATTCCAGCTATTTTGTGCAATACTTTGTATCCAATGGTTTTATAATTGTGCAATACCTTTCTCAATCATGTCCTTGTTTGGAATTACTCTTATCTTGCCACAGTATGGAATGAACACAGATGATCTACAAACAAAATCTATTTTCAGAACAGAATATGATCTGTCATTTTAAGGTCTTTGATAAAGACCTTTGATTAAGCTGTAAAGGGGTATTGCTGTCAGAAAATCCAGGTCCCCTTTTTAAATTGAATTAGTCCTTTAATGTTGCTCTAGCAAATTGGGCTATACCTCCTACTGCACTATACTGGCATCAAACCCCAAAACACCCACTATTTATATTGTAATTAAAAGGCTAGGTGTTTTTAATGAAAAAAGCTAATTTGCAAAATGCAGGTGTTTTTAAAATGTTTTTTACAGTATGTAAAGACTTTTTTAAATGATTAATAAATGATTGTTTTTTTATTGAAATGCCTTCAGTGCCCATGTGTGGCGAAAGCATTTTAAATTAACACCTCTTCTGCAGTATAACATGCAGCATATGCTTTGTCATCTTCTAGCTCTTAAACGCATTTAGACCCACTTTTTTCAGGATCTGCCACATGGATTGATGGGTCTCCAAGAGGCAGGTGTGCTGTGATCAGCATGGCTGTGCGGCGCTAATTCTGCTCCCACACCATTATTCACTTCCTAGAATTTCCTAGGAGCTTAACACGAACCTGAATGAAAACACACATTTCATTACGATTAATTATACAGCCTTCTTACTAAAGAGGCCTGATAGGAGAAAATGAGAGTTGGGAGGTGAATGCAGCCTATTTTAATATTTATGGTCTAGCTTCAAGTTCAAAATATGAATTAAGATAATGGAACCACCAACTGAACTGCAGCCAATGGTCTACTTCCTACTGTCCCACCTTGAGAGAGGTACCTCTTCCAAAGGTAAATCGTTCATATTGTGTACCTCTTGCTGTAAAGTCCTTCGGTTGTCCTTACATTGTACCTGCCATCACTTGACATAACTGTTAAACTCTAGTCTAACCACTTATGAGATGATTTGCTCCAATAATAAGAACAAGCATGTGTTTTAACAAAATAACCTGACTCATATACAGCACTCTGCAACTGACACAGGTTGCATGAATCTCACCCCAATGTTACACTTGCCCTACGTTGTTATAGTGTATTATAAAGTACTGCCGTGTGATGTCATTCCAGTTGGAATCATGCTGTTACACCAAACAATTTTCCATGTTAGAACTATGCTGTTGTTATGCAGTCCTGCATTTGCAAGAACAATGTTTTAGTTTCTTCTTATGTAATTCAGTTTGTGAAAAAGAACAAATAAACATTTAAAAGCTGACTTGTGTCTGTGATATTTTAATTCGTACACCAAAGCACTTAGATTTTAGCACTCTGCTAATTCTTGTTGTATATAATTTATCCCCATAGTCCAGTAGTTTTAATTTAAATGAAAATATTGCATTTTTATATTACCTTCATATGATTTTGGCATACTTGCAAAGTGAACTTGATTTTAAAAATGTGTGCTAATTTCTTTGACTTAGTGTTCATGCTAGTTTCTGTTTCATGTTAAAAACAAAATATAATCTTTAATCTGATATTCATACCTAGGTCACCCTCAGCAGCTGCTGGCAAATAAACCAATGCACAATAAGAGTGTGCACAAGCAGAAACCAACGGGCACTCTGGCTGATAGAATAGAACACTTTGCCTTGATTAGGAGTTTTAGACCTGAGCAAAGAAATACATACAGTATCAAGATGCACAAAGGGAACAAATATATATGGTCTATTTGCATTATGTACTTTTTTAAAAAAACATCCCAGACAACATATTGGCTAACTGTAGAATGTACTGGCAGCACAAATCAGTTAAGGTTGAAGATTTATTTATTGCCAACTATGTGAAGTAACTCTAAAATTACTACAACTGTTGTTTATACTGTACCTCTACTTTATTTTTAAAAGACTCAGAGGAAACAAATGTATGTTTTAGGTTTTTTTTAAAAGGATGGCTTTAGAGCAATCACATGCCAATCCAACCAAATTATATCTAAGGATGTCTAACCAGACATGCCACACTAATATATTAATACACTTTTTAAAAAGCTACAATATCAGTACAAACATATAATCCCAGTGTGGTCAACCTTAAGGTGGTTAATCATAATCATTTGATACCTGTATAATACGGATCGTTTCCAAATTGTAACACTTCACTGATAAGACATACCATAACGTACTTTGTACTGTGAAATACCACCTTATTCCAAAAACATCAAGTTAAATTGGTTGAATAGTTAGAGATAAGTAATACTGCACATAGAAAAGAACATTCCCCTAATAATGTGGATCCCAGTCATCGAAATAAACAAAGCATACATTGATTTGACTCGTTTTAAAGTCTGGTGGGCTAAGCCGATTGGCTTAGCACACTTAAGATCATGAGAAAAAGGGTCTGAGTCTTATCGATTGGGATTGTGCCTCTGAACAGCCCACACTGCCCATAACCAAAGGAGCTTTTTCCTCTAACAGCGCTTGGCTCTATGCATGCACTAATGAAGCTGAGAGAGAATCTGTATTATGTGCAAATCCAGGGTTGCCCTTTGTAAAAGGCTACACTTGGGAGCTGCTTATAAGTGATGTCTTCAGAAATTATGCGGTATTCCATGTAGGATTTCCTGACCACACGACAAGTTTTCCTTAAAAATATTTATTTAAAACATTTAAAATTCAATTAGAATACATTCTGGCGCTGATATTTAATAGCAACAGATAGCAAAGGATTTTCATTTTTCCATATACGAACTATTTTTCTCTAACTTGAAACAAATCATGTATTTTTGTGCAAGAGTTGAATGAAACACAAATTGGTTGAGAAATATTTACACAAGAACACGACTGACAGACTATGTGGACACAACACCACAACAAAAAACAAAATGAGGAAACCAAAGCAATTAAATTTTTAAAAATATTTCTGTGATACTATAATATTAAACATGAATGGCCCTGTTTCTGTGGGAGCTGAATAAGAGGTAGGAACAGATATGAATGGAACCCCCTAGTGAAACTGGTGTAGACTGCAGACAAATCAGAGAAGAACATGGTAAATGGTGATTAACAGGCGATTACTAGATTTGTGTAACGAGGCTACAAAAAGGTGACAATCTAATACGGTGATACCAAACTAATAAAACACAGTAAGAATGAAAAGAACGACTGTGTGGCAATAAAGTAACATCAAGAAAGAAATTGTGCTTTACCGTTATAGTGATTTGGTGACAGCGCTCAAGTCCTCAGAGTGTCTATTTCTTTGATGATTTACTACATTTACATTATGTGAACTGCTACAAATACAGTGTTGACTGTGACACAAATAAGTGCATATAGTGATTGACCCAAGTGTGGACTCCTCACATTGTGACTTTGTAGCATGACATTCTGCAGGTTGTGCTGGATTATGACAGAAAAGCTCTTGGGAGGCAATTTGAGGGCTAAGGTTCACATGGTTGTAAGCAGCAGCTAATCTCATACCCATGTACGGTAACTAAGGGTATCCTCACCAAAGGTTTTAAGCAGTTTCCCTTCAGTATTTCTCCTGTAGTGTGCTGCTGAGAGAAGCGGGGGGGGCTGTTCTTTTTGCTACCCAGAATTCTTCACACTTGGCATCCGCCTTAGTACTCTCAGTATCTGGGAAGGTTTCTGTTATCTGCAGATCACACCAGTTATTCCCGGTATTATTAAAACCACCGATAATGACAAATTAAATAAGACAATAATACAAGCTCTAGCTTGCCATGCCTTACTTATTCACTAAAACACATAGTAATATGCAACGACAAAAGTCCAGTCATCGCTCATCCTTGCCTCATGTTATAAGTGTATAGTGTGTGTCTGGCTTTCTCTGGCATTGAGCTGCGTAGCAGATGGATCCTCGCAGTCCACAAACTGTCCCGGAGTCGCCGGAACCAGCGGGTTCCTACTTATCACTAATTCCAGCTTGTCCCCCGTGTCTGTGATAAGGGGCACAGCCAGGCAGCAGTCCGAGTCACTTGTGCGTACATGGTTCACCTGTGGTATGGAAACAACCTGTGTTGGTCTTTCTGGTACAAGGTCATTTTCTGTGTTCAGCCAACATCACACACTGATTTTTTTTTCTAAAGCTAGTATAGCTTTAATTACACTAAATTATTCTAGGAAGATTGCCTTTAGAGATTATTAGCTTTTATACAATCTAGGCCTGAGTCATGAGTAATTTCTGTTTTAACTGTATACCTTGCTAATCTTTGGCTGGTTCTTTTGCTACTTATCATTCTTTTGGCCACATTTTATCTACTCGCCTAAATCACATAGTATAAATGTCTGTTGAGAGTGGCATTCTCAATGCCAATTAGGCACAAATCAGCAAAATTTAGAAGGCAAGCAGAAGGACCACCGTACCTGGAGAATGCGGTCAAAGGGCTTCAGCCCTGCTTTATCAGCGGGGCCTTCTGGCCGAATCATATTAACAAAAATGCCACTCTGAAGGTAGCCATCTGATATACTGAAGCCAAAGTCACGAGTCTCTGGATCCTTCATTATCGTTACCTAAAGTCAGTGGGAAGGCAAAATTCTCAGCAGAGTGCAGATCTGAATGTCTATGTTCCCATCATCAGAATCCTTAATTCTTACCCACTGAACATTTTTTTTATATTATCAGAAATTCATAAAACACTTCATGGGCCGTCATCACCTTTTCTGTTTTTAGCAAGCAAACACTATGGGGAACAAGACAAACTGCTAACTGCATGCGTTTGTGACAGAATAGGAGACATGCTGCCCGACACAGGCAGGTGGGCTCTGTAAGGCACCTTGAGCAGCTCAAGAGCTGTTAGAGACAAGGAGCCCTCTAGTCCGTCCTCTATGCTGTCAGGCATCCAGGCACTCTCACAACCAATCAAGAAGTTGTTATTCTTGGCATTGCTCATCCTCAGCGGGTTCACCAGGTCATGTGACTTGTGCAAGTCCACATCCAGACTGAGGGTGCTGCCACTCATTATCGATGCCTGCAAGAGAACAGCATGCAGTCTTATCTTTTTTCTTAGCAACTTAAATAGCAACTTTAAGCATTTAAATAATACAACTTACTCTTGTTGAAATATTTGAAAATGTAGTTTTTGTATAGGGTAATGCTTATAGGCTTAAGTGACTTATTTACCTCAATCTCCCTCAAAAGCTCTGACTGCCCACAAGTCTCTAGATCCTCCAGGGCCTGGCACCAGAGCGTGTCCTGCTGGTCCAATGCAAGGTTGCTGTGCAGCCTCCGTACACCATTTCTGCACCATTGCAAGAGATATGCAGGTAACAACATCTTCTGACTGCCAGTCCGACTGGGCTAAGCCATTAGACGTCAGCAGCGTCTCATACCAGTGGGCAACAGAATGTTGTGGCGCAAAAATCGTGGAAATAAATAGTGATGCTTTTAGCGAAAAAATGAGGGGAGGGGAGTGGAACGCAATCATACGACTGGCTGTGGACTGATGCCATGTAGTCAAAGCGGTAACAAGCAGGATGAAGCAAAATGAAAGACATTCAACTGCTTCATGCATGGAGTAAAGGGCCCTGGAGGCAGAAAATCAGTGATAGAGTTTGACAAAGCAGTGGTGTAGAGAGAGAGAAGCAGACTGACGGACACAAAACTGTCTGCAAACCTAGACCACATAGCGCACCCTGACTGGATGCTTTTTCATAAAGGTGGTGAGGTCTTATCTAAAATGGCAGAATCATCAGGATTCATGTTGAAAGGTACACTTTAAAATGCGTACAGCAGGCATTAAACAAAAAATGGAAATTTAGTATGAAGTACAACGTTCATAATTTGCAAGTAGTTTGAGAAAATCCCATTTTTCTATGGAATGTAATCTGTGAGTCAGTGTCAAATATATATATATAAATATATCTCGATTACATGCAACCATATTCAGTAAGGCATTACATTAACTGCACCTTCATAATACCTTTACAATGCATTCGCAGAATATTCATAACTAGCATGCAAGTATACCTAAACATCCTAACGCATCTTAACAGCTTTAATATATATTACACTGTATGATTATAATGTCATATGTTTTTAATGTATACTATAGCTATTAAGGTATGTTAGGATGTTAAGGTATACTTACATGCTGTTATGAATGTTCTATGAATGCATTATAAATTCATTATGAAGGTGCACTGAATGTTCAATGAATGTATAATGAACATATTATATAGGTACAGTTAATGTAAAGCATTACGCAGTATTCTTATATTCATTTTAAATATCGTATTTACATAACTCATTCTATGGCTGCAGCAAAGCAATACTTTAATATTCAAGTCATTTGCGAGCATACAAGCATTTAAATGTGATTTTGTGGACAAGAATATTAAAATATAGCAGCAGAAATTAAGAATAAGTACTCTTGATATTTAAAGATCTAATATTGTGAATGAGTAACAATATTGGTAATCAGTTTTATTTTTCCACATGATTAACTGATTTCTCTTCTGTGCGCATAACCTACTGTATAATCAAGGCATTTTGTAAAAGGTGCAATGACGCAAGTAACCGCAATTTTGTAATCAACCATTATAATTTTGTATGTATTAACCTGACAGTAAGAAAAGCTGATTTTCTGAAGCAAGAATGAAAGATGCGGCCAAGCTGCTAGCAGGCCCTAGCAATGGGTCCAGTCTAAGGGTGAACCACGTTAAATCTCAGATGACAGATGCATTTTGTTTATATTGGAGTTCTAACTTTAAAGCCAAACAGCTCATTTGTGGTTATATCGATGCTTAATGGCATCAGCTGCTAGTCAGCCTTTGAGTTTTAATGGACGCATCAACGGTGTTGGATTTACTAAAAACTACAGGCAATGTTTCATTAAGTTAATATTGCTATATTAAAAAAAAAATCCACAAAGGGTCAGCCTACCCAGAATGTTTGTCCCAGTTGTTGTTACTGAACTCTTCATTACTTATAGGGCATTTCTTGCACCCACCAGCAGGTGACACATTTTTGTTCTGTTTTGTTCTGTGCCACTCGTCAGGTTCCAGGGAAACATCTGAAACTACATGGGTGTGGGTCCCTGCAACAAAGACAAGAGCATTAGAAAAGCCTGGTACACATACATGTGAGATGTTTCCTGTTGTCATTACCTGGGCCTCCACCACCAACATCAGTGCTGGATCCAGAACCATCCCAGGATTCCATTGCAGAATCCACACTTGGAATAGTGCCAGAATAGATCTCAGACAGCCTACTAGACTTCTGGGAGTTATCATCATCAGCTAGATCATTTATCAATCCAGATTTCTTTCTCTCTGTGCCAAGCTCTGAAGGAGGACAAGAAAAATATATAATTGATAAAATATCTTTGATTGACAAGTTCCGTAACAAATCTTATACGAGTCACTGTGTAGTGCAGGAAACTCAAAGTGCTAATCGTTTGAGGATTTCTGTCTTATCTGCTGAGGTTTTCAAGTTTCCCTCCATTCCTACCATTGATTTGCTTCTTGATCTTGAGGGTGACCGTTTCTCCTGCCATCTGCAGCAGGTGGATGGCTTCGCTCAGCGGTTTTCCCTTCAGACTCACACCATTGAGAGCCAGAATTCGGTCCCCTATGTGGATGGCTCCAGTCCTGCAGGGCCCAGCAGAAGCTTAAACTACAAGGCCAACAACCAGTACTTTTTCAATGAGAGAACGCTGAACATTTTTGTTCTTTCCAAGTGTTTCACTCAATAGCCATATGTATAAGAAGTACTTGCATTGGAAATAGATACTTTAATTTCAAATGGCATTAGGACAATAACAACAACAGATACACTAAGACCACCACCTGTGATCAAGTACTCGTAAGTTCTCACCTCTCAGCAAGACCCCTCTTGGAAAGACCCGAGATAACAATCGGGTCAAAAGGCTCTTCTGTTCCGGAGATGGTGATCCCCAGTGGGCCGCCGAATCTCTGCAGCTCGACAGTGTAGATGATGCAGCCAGACATGTCCTGCTCATCTTAAGCACAGAGACACCACTCACACAACTCACTGACGGTTATGGCGTATCACCGTTTGTCTTCCACCTGCTGATATCTGGCTACATCTTATGTCTCAAAAATCAGGTAAACAATACTGCAGGACAGCTCACGGTCATTTCATCTTCACATATCCCCTATAATCCACAAAAAACAAGAACAGAAAGAACAAACAAAGAAGCCTGAGTAAACGGGGCCACTGTCCGGCCAGCCGCGTCTCACCAGCGTTGTCCTCATCTTTTTGGATTTTCAGCTTGACAAGGTCATCTGACTGCTGGAGGAGCTGCAAAGCTTCATCCAGAGTGCAGTTTTCCAGCCGAACGTTGTCAATAGCCAGCAGCTTGTCCCCGGGCTCCAGAGTCCCCGTCCTGCATGAGAGAATAAGAAAAGCCATCAAAGCTTTTCTGGATGAACTGAAAGGATTAGGAGTACAAGTCTTTGAATGAAGGGCTGCACTGGCTCTGGCTGCGTTCACTGCCCATCCATATTTCAGAGGAAGAATTAACAAAAAATTACAGCAAATAAGATGATCCTATGACTATTATATTTAATGATAAAAGGAGACTTTTTGAAAACTCCATAGATTAAGGAAAATACATTCATACTGTAGTTAGATTTGACACAAACCTCTGCGCTATGCTGCCCTTCCTGACGTCTGAAATGATGAGAGGCTGTCCAGGTCTTTTACATGCTTTTGGAAGAAAAACAATGGATTTACATTTCTGTAGTATAGAGTGAATATAAAAAGTGTACGCCCCCCTGTTAAAACCCCAGGTTTTTGTCATGTAAAAAAAAAAACACCATGATAAATATTTTCAGGACTTTTCCCACCTTTAAATGTGACCTGTAACCTGTACAATTCAATTGAAAAACAAATCTGTTGGGGGGAAAATATTAATAAAAAGATGGTTGCATAAGTGTGCACACCCTTCAACTAATACTTTGCTGAAGCACCTCTTGATTTAATTACAGTATTCAGATGTTTTTGAGTAGGAGTTGATCTTGACTTGGCAATATTTCCCCACTCTTCCTTGCAAAGGTGCTCCAAATCTATCAGATTGCAAGGGCATCTCTTGTGCACAGATGCACAACAGCTAAAAAGGCTTTTTTTTTTTGCTAGAGTAAATTATCCAATGTTTCCTAACTTTCATACTGTATCAATTTCCCTTCAGGGATCTATGAGTTTTGAAGCATTTTCAGATACCTTCAGTGACAGATGCTTTTCTAACATCCCAAACTCTCAGCATGTCAGTCTTAATATGCACAATGGCCACTTTGCTGCCCATTTTGGTAGAGGACACCCATTCACTTCTAAACTTCTGGAGAGTACTTTGAAACTTGAGTACGAGTTCAACCAAATACTGTACATATCTAAAACCAGAGTAAGAAATATTTAAAGAAATATGAAGTTAGCATGCAAATATTTCACACGCAAATTTACATGCTATCAGGCTAAATCATAGCACATGATTAAAGGCTGGTTCATTTTTCTCCGCACAAACCCAACGCTCATGTATCCAATCTGCACAAGGACACGTTCTTAGTTCTCCTGTCAAGCCACATACTTTGCACATGCGCAAAATGTGCATTGATAATAATCATTATAATAAATAATTTATTCTGATATTCCCTGCACACGTACCACAGCAGTGAGGTTTGTACCAGTTCTCACAAGATTGCCAACTGTGGTCAGCTGGCTGGCATGAGCTTTTCAATTCGAGACAAGTCTGCACACACATACACACGCATTTACCTGTATGTAAGAGTTTGGTTACTTTTTAAGTCAATAGTCTGTATGGTTTGCAAGCCCCAACGCTCGTCAAAACCATCCATGTTGGTATTTAAAGTGGGCACTAGCGAATCGACCATGCAGTGTGCCCAGCGCTGCACGGACACAAATTTGGAGCGCAGCAGGCGTTCGTCCGCGGAGGCGCACAATGACGTCAAACGCGTCATAAACGTGCGAGCGGACAAGTCCGCAAGTACGCGTGTGAAGAAGTATGAACCAGCCTGAAGGAGAAACATCTGGAAATGTAGATGCTCACCACTCAGGGTGATCCCAAGGTCCACACCTCGCTTCCTGGGCAGCTTTACATTAAAAGTACCGCTGCTGGGCACTACCGATTCTGCCAGTCAGAAGGGAGAATGAACAAAACCAGTCTAACCGGCAACAAACTATTGTGTCACATGTCATTTGCCTCTTAGCTACAACTAGTGAAATATTCTATATTGGACATGAGGATGACTTCCAAGGAAAAACACAAATGAAATATGCATTTCCAGTATAGGTTGTTTAAACAGTATGAAGTATTTTTTCCATAATGCAGCAGCAATTAAGTTGCCCATTATTATTAATCATCTACATATCCAGCTTCCTTTGCTTGATGCAGCCCTGGACTAAAAATTCTCATTTAGTATGAAATAATTATGTACTTGCCTGCAAATTTTGGGAAGAGTTCTCAATTGAACGTACATTCAAGTACTTTTGTATGCTTTTGATCAAGAACCATAACGTAGGACAGGGGTGCCCAACTCCAGTCCTGGAGGGCCAGAGCCCTGCACATTTTTGGGTTTCCCCTCATTTAACACACCTGAT
>JAODJW010000106.1:10284817-10318944 GCA_026777045.1 Hyperopisus bebe | reverse complement strand
GGGTTTCCCCTCATTTAACACACCTGATTCAACTCCTTGTGCTAATTACCACACAGCTCTTGAGCTGAATCATTTATTGTGCAACAGGGAAAGAACTAAGCTACACAGGGCTGCGGCCCTCCAGGACTGGAGTTGGGCACCCCCGACATAGGCAAAGACGACTGAACAGCAAAATAACACCACCCTTAATAGTTTGAGGAACTGCCAAACCTGCCACGTCAAACTCGATTCCCAACGTCACACGACTGGTCAGAGCAGCGTCTCGTAGAAGCTGATTTGCGTCTTCTACAGTTCCATCCTCAGTCAAAATGCCATTGATGGACAGCAACCTGTCACCGGCCTGAAGCAGTCCACACCTGTCAACCAAGCACACACACACACACACACACACACACACACACACACACTTTGGAGGGAGAGCCCCTTAAACATTTCAGAACAGGCCAACAACACAACACAAGCAGTGATAAAAGTGAGGCTTGTCCTTGTGCCTGGTTACAGAGAATACTGGACGCATGTGATTCCTCTAACCAATGCATTGAGAAAGGATCGCTATTTAAGATGGAGATACTTGCTCTGCCCCAGTCGGCAGGCTCCTGCATTGGTATTCTGTATTACTTACGTCACTTTAGACAGGTGACTCATAGCCTGGCTTACAAGGGCTCGAGTTGTCATAGGACGCACGTGGATGCCACCCCCGTAAGAAAGAAATGACATAACCATCGTCTTTGAAACGATGCCACCACCCCCCCTCATCATCCCCCTAAACTGTTCTGTGTAGCTTCACTCAGGTACAGGTGAATATACCGACTGTATCAGGGGTGAATTCTGCTCCACATCCAGACTGAAACATTTTAATCCAGACCACAACAATCCTCACCAAATTTCATCATTGGGGCTCCCCTCAGCAAATTTCATCATGACGCCTACCTATGGGTATAGCCAAAAATTCTGGGCCCCTTGACAAAATGTTACCTTGGGCCCCCCCAATATCATTTTATGTATTCAGGGGCCTCCAGAAAGTTATAGGGCCCCTGAATCTTCCAGGGTGTCCATGCCCCTGCCGCACTCCTGCCCCCATCATTCCTCCCGAAATATTTTTACAGCTCGACCACTGCTTTGAACACAGCAAAGGACCACACTGGACAGCAGAAGACTGAGATGCAGCCGAGAGGCCTTGACTTCATGTCTCCAGCTTTGACTCAGTCCTCTCCCTTTGTAACATTGTTACTCTTCTGCAGTACAGGCTTATGAGGCATATGGAAATGTTTCTAGTTGCAAGAGCAAAGCGTTCTAAGAGCAGCACTGCCAAATGTAATGGCAAGAACTAAAGGATGTGAAAAGTCGAAGATTATTTTTGGTTGAATTTTCTACTTTCCAGTAATTACTGTAAAAACATGCTGACATATCGACCCTTCATATGTTTGGCACTCAGTCCCAAAAATAAACCTTGCAGACAAGAGCATACCTCCAAGTTCATGTCCCACTGAGTGTTGACTCAGATATGCTACTGGCAGAGAATAAATTAGCTCAATTCTACCAGATACATATTTATATGAAATACAGGAAGTATACTACAAACGTCTTGCTTTAAGCAGTAATGAACCCTGTATCTAATGACATTCACAGGGCCTGTATGTAGCCCTTGTTGTGTACAGGCATCCTATCCACACTCAGGCTGCGGTCCCCCGCATGCAGAGTCCCCTCTGAGGAATCAGGGATGGTTTACTGAATTACAAGAAGCTTACCATGAATTGCAGTGCTAAATATCGCGAAAGAAATGGAGGAAAGCACACGTCACTGAAGAACACACACTGTAATGCAATTAACTCATAATGAATAAGAAACAACACTGTTGCAACTAATTGAGGAAGCGTTATTGGATGTCTGTGGTAGAAGGATTTGTAACGCATTCACTAAGACAAGCTAAGCTACACCTGAGTCACTAACTCTACTCTAGGCACCCATGAAGTTTCAGTAAATCCACCCATTAATGATTAAAATCAAATAAATGTGATCGGAACTACAGGAGTCATAAAACGGTAGATCAGGAGAAACAGGGGGTTATTATAAAAGTTAGATCAAAGTGACATAGTCCAATAATCTGTACCCTACAAGACTTATTTTGTAATGTTGCTCACATTAATTGTATAAGACAATGATTGCTTGGTTGTTCAATCATTATTTTTACTGCACTGTTAAATTATTATTGATAGTGAGCATATAACAACATAAAACAAACCAACATTATTCACTTATCAAGAGGAAATCATATCCCATTCAATTCGCTGTCTCGCTCATCACAGCTAGAGATATGAACACAAATGAATGGTTGTACGATGCAATTGAACTGCAGATCTAACATTTAAACAAGTAACCTTTCTGAACACCTTAAGCAATGCAATACCTGCAGGTTACAACATGCTGATCAAACACACATTATACAAAAGCTTTGAGGTATACTGTAAGTGGGATTTGGAATCCCATTACATTTTTTGTATTTCTATTAGAGTAATTTTATTTGTTGGTGCGACTGACCTCTCGGCAGGGCTGTGGGGGGCGATGGAGCGGATTACTGTGGGGGCACTCAGAGTTTCTGTGGTAAAAACACCCCCTTGCAGCTGAAGGCCAAAACCATTGAGGGCGTCTCCCAGTATGGTGACATCACAGGTGTCAGCATGGACAATCTGACCCCCTGGAGCCACAGTGCTGGATGCCAAGGACACTGGAGTACAGGCAGGAGGGAGGAGTGCAATTCACAAGTCATATCTGACATAAGGCGCTTATGTAGTGTTCAACTCCAAGCAGCTATCAGGTTAATCATGTAAAGATGTGAATGTGTATTCTTCACAAACACATGCATTCTTCCTCTAGCCTCCACATACAAGAGCTCTTGTGCTCCTTGACCCTTTGCCTTCTGCTCAGCATGGAGCTGTGGGGGCTGGTGGGCAGGATGGAGCAGGCAGGGGAGATGGGACGCGGCGCAGGGCAGGAGGGCCGGCTGCCCAGGCCTGATGTGCTGCTGGAGGCGGGTGACATGCTGCTGGATGCTTGAGGAGAAACGAGAGACCATCATTGATAAGTCATCGCAAAAATCTTCAGAGAAGCAAAAGCATCACACAGTGCATGATGATAACAACAAAAACAGCAGCATGTGCAGTGGGGGACATTACTGTAACAGTGTAGACCACTGCATTTCATTGTACCTCAGCCATTAATTGCTTATCCAGAATTTATTTGCAGGCTTATCTGGTCCCTCACTCAGACTAAAGATACTGCGCCCATTTGTCGAAGAATCATCCTCATCTGTGTACAAGAGCGCGAGTGCTTTCATAGTCAAGCTCCTTATATTAGAGGAGCAGATATTGGAAATGCTACATTGTCATAATCAATGACAGCATGGACTGCACCCTAACCATTTGAACAGTACAATAGGCCTCCAAAATAAACATGGGCAAATAAAGCCTTTGGGTGTTTCTGGTGAGATTTAGCCGATATCCACTTTACTTGAGGCGGCTCAAATACTTAGTAGTAAATCAATTACTACTGAAGTACAAATCGTGAACAAATATAGTAGCTACCTGAGATAAAAGATGCATCACAATTCAAGAACAATGAACAAACATAAGATCAGTATTTCACTTGTGTTATTCATTTCTTCAGAGTACTCGATCCTTCAGTAGTTAAAGGTTTGCAGAATTAACAATAATAAAATAATAAACACAGTAACTGCTTGAGATAAAAGATGTGCCATGATTCATTAATGATGAATTAACATGAGATCAGTATGTAACAGACTGAGGTTGTACTTAATTAATACACAAGTAAAGGCATAGTACTACATTGTTTGTGCCCATTGAAGTAAATTTTTACCATTTACTTTAAGTCAAGATTAACTAAAATTCAAAGCTTGTGTAGCACAGCTGGTATTTTAATTGCCGCATGCATGTACACAGCTGCGCGTAAAGCAGGGAAGCAGCAGACAGCTTTACATACTTACACTTGCAGGGCTCCTGGGGGGCTTGGTTGCTGGTGCCCCCCCAGGCAGTCTTACACTGGCCAGGGTGCTGGCCATGGCAGTAGCTCACGCAGGGGTCCCAGCAGTGGTGCTGCTCACTCCGCTGCACCTTCACTGCACACAGAAACCCGTGCTCAGTATGCACACTCTGAGCTAAAGACAGGAACACCTCACTGAACGCAGAGCTGAGATCTTGCACGCTAATAGCATCATCAGATTTAGGCTTTAACAGTCCTCAGCGCGTGATTGACATTGTGGAAACGTCAGTATTTCGTTGAGTTTCCCCTTTAACACTGGAGTAACCCCAAGTGCAAATCTTGGTTAAACTCCTTACTTTTACTGGCCAATTTAGCAAGAGCAGGAAACAGATGCGTTTGTAACATTTGTGATCTTTGAATTAAAAAGGCTTTGTTTTTTAGTTTACTTTGGCAAGTACAATTTAACAAATCAAAACTAGGACAAGAGAGAAAAGCTTTTTGGACAGTTAAAAGGTTTGATTTACAGCTTCGATTTGGGAAGCCTGCAGCGTCCTTTCTTGCTTTTGATTGGCTTGGAAATTACCCAATTAGCCCTTCTTAAGATACAGAACACCTGCCATTATACTGAGTGTGAGGCTTGTGACTTTACTGTTTATTTAGTGCAAACAGAATAAATTCAATAAATATTGTTTCGGTTACAGAAAATGTGTTAAGGTTTTGGGGTTTTTTTTCAACTAACCGAGTATTCTGAAGTCTTGCTAAGTTCAATTTAATTTAGCATTCCCTTCTGTATATATATATATAAAAATCTGTGCTATTTTTACTCTTGATACAGTTAATTTAGGTGGTACAAGTGTCTGTCAGAAGTAGAAGTGCTTATTTTGTTAGATTTTTTTCTTTATATGAAGTATTTTGTTAGTATGTCTGAGTTACTGTTAGTCTGACTGAAGTATAGAGGAATGAAATGGAAAGATTGTGCTCTTGTGTCACCCTTAATTCCCAAGACATGTGGTTAGCGTACTCGTGCTCTGAATCTCCCATAGTGCACTCATAGATGTTCTGCAGTGGACTGGCATCCCTGACTGGTGCCCTATACTGCATGAAATATACACTGGGCTGGTCCACCCATGAGCTTGATTGGGTTAAGTGGCTGTTAGATGGAGATTGGTCTCTGAAGTTTGAAAACTGGGCCAATATTAAAGGCATATCCAGCTGAAAAGACAGTGATAAACTGCCTGAGCATCACCGTACCTCACAGGTCAGCTTTGTTACTGAAATACCTCTTGGCCCAATATGTGTAAGAACTTCTCTGTCATGTACATTAATTAGCATCATTCGCACTGTAAACTTTTCTGGTCCTACACACCGGTTTCACGTGGTCTGCTGGGCAGGATCTCCAAGCTTGCTTGGTTGGTAGAGCTGGATACGAGGCGTGTGGCCTCCAGGACCGAGCAGTGCTCTGTGCTGGTGCCGTTGATGGACAGGACGTGATCACCGACGCGCAGTGCCCCACACCTGCAGCCAATCAGGCAGATGAGAAGAGTTAAAGGGCAGGGCTGGGAACAACCTATGCAGAAGATCTGTTAGCTAAGCGAGAGAGTGCATTACAAGCAATCTATTTGCTTTACGTGGACATCACTTTGGACAGAAGTGTATAGCTAAATAAATATATAGCATTTTACAGGGACTGGACATTGATGTGAATGTGGAACTGAAAGTCTGGGTACCTGGACTGAAATATGGAGGCCATACAAACAGTGTCAGTGGGACAGAGGCGCAAAGCACATGAGCAATGATGCAGGTCAGAGGGACGGAGTCAGAGACTGCTGTACCTGTCTGCAGCACTGGCTGCCTTAATCTTCTCTATGACAATGACCTGCTTGTCCCTGTGTGCTGCAGACGCCAGGCTGATCCCCAGAGATGCCCCAGGAACCTTCTCTATCTCCACCAGCCGGGACCCCGAGCTGCCCGTCGTTGTATCTGAAGAAGCGGAATCAATCCAAATTAAAGCTTTAGCCCACCTCCCTCCATACTGTAGAAGTAGCTGCATGCATTTGTGTGTGATTAACAACTTAGCTTAGCTTAACTTAGCTTAACTTAGGCCATAAAGAGCGAAGGACTGGCAGCTTTGAACCATGCGATGAAACAGGGCAAACCCTCTAAAAACGGTCCTTGTAGAACAATTCACTTTAATCACATTAATCGTGAACAGTGTGCTAGAGAGGGTTTATGGACTGCTGTCTCCATGCAGTAGGATGCATCACTCACCTACAGTGGCCACGTCATATTCAATCTGCAGAAGCACCTCTGGGCCGCTGCCCATTAGGATGCTCAGGGCCTCTGCGTGGCTCTTGTTGTGTACCGGCATCCCATCTACACTCAGGATGCGGTCCCCCACGTGCACTGTCCCCTCTCTGGGGAGGGAAATCAGGGGGTTTTTTTTTACTGGGTCGCAACAATTTTACGCAACAGTCGGACTCGCAGTGACACGCTAACAAATACAAGCCCGCTACATGGTAAACATTACACGATACAACGTTTTCTATTTACAGCAGAAAAACACAAATACACATATCCGTTTTCAGTATCTCCGCAGTGCGATTACAAAGCATGCTGGTAACTGAATAATTAGTCCTACTGACCAACCCCCTATTGTCATAACACATCAATGCTATTACGTTTTAATATATAAATCATATATGATGAATTTTATATTAACATAAACATTGCTCTATTTGCCATTTGCACAGGTACTTTAGAACGCTTCTCTTCACCAGCCCTATCTTGCTCTCCATAGCTTGGGGGTCACAGCACAGGGTCAGCTAACAAGCAGCACCCCTGGAGTTGGGGGTTAAGGGCCTTAGACCGTTATTCCACCGGCTCACGGACATGTGACTGTTCTGCTGAGGCTTACACTGGCAGGCTGCTGATCACAGGCACAGAGACTGAGCCTGCGGAGCCAGATAGATATACTGTATGTCAGGTATTTGGGGTAGCGTGATGGGTCATACCTCTAGGGCTAAAATCTCTCCCCTCCAACCTTACTCTGTGTGTGGAGTTTGCATGTTTAACATAGAGCTAGTGTGTGACTGCCCTGTAATGGAAAGGCATCCTATCCAGGTCGAACCCCTGACTTGTGCCCTGTGCAGCCTGATATGACCCATAAGCTCCCACAACCCTGTGATGGATAAGCATCTGGAAGATGGATGTATGTCAGATATTGAAACGTAGTTAGCACAATACCGGTCAGCTGGACCTCCTGGTCTCACATAGGTAACCACTAGGGGGCGTGACTTACGCCACTCTTCATGAAAACCACCTGAAAAACATGGTAACGCACTCGCTGCAAAGCCTGCTGCAAACACCACACACAGATACAGTAATCATACACATGTAATGCATTGTGGCTTGCAAAAGTTTTGAACAGTGTAAAAAAAATCAGTTTTGATTTTTGACATTTTGACTTTGAAAACTTAGTATGAGAGGGTACAGGTACTGATAGGAAGATTATTGGTTTGTCATTTCGCATTCAGGCAAATTCGATCATTTAAAAGTGGTATTTATCTGCATCTGTACAGTATTTGCATGCATTTATATAGAAAAGCAGTCATGCCAGACCCTGCTCACCTCGCATGACAAAGCCACAGCTGTTGTCTTCTTTTCGCAAGCGTATGTCGATGATCTTGGGAATTGAGTCTGAGCTACTGTCAGGAGCTGGTGAGTGTTAACGGGAGAGAAAGAAGAGTCAGTGCTAATCATACAGCTTGTTTAGCCTCCTTTCTTTGTCTTCCACTTTCTCTGTTTTTGTATAATTCTGTATCAATGATGTTGCAATATATCACATGTACAGCGCCTTTGGGTGACTGTTGTGAAAGGCGCTACATAAAAATTAATTGAATTGAATTCAGTACTGGGTAGTTTGTACTCTGCCCTATGTAGTCCATGTAGCAATTCATGCTAGGTGCTAAATTACATGCATTA
Organism: Hyperopisus bebe; assembly: GCA_026777045.1. NCBI lineage: Eukaryota > Metazoa > Chordata > Actinopteri > Osteoglossiformes > Mormyridae > Hyperopisus > Hyperopisus bebe. Next base: position 10,310,967 of record JAODJW010000106.1, on the reverse strand, counting down.
CATGCATTACATGAGTGAGCATGTTCTCAATTTCATTCTAAGTTGTTCTCTGAACAAATTTCAGCTAAGACCACAGGATTCTCTGCAGTATTTATTGCGCCTCAGCAGGCGGATTCCCCTGGCCTTTCACTACTTATTGATTGCACAGATGAGAAATTAAAAAAAAGGAAATTCTCAAATCCTACCAGCAGGGGGCAGCTCATACTCCACCTCGAGCACCACACGCTCTCCCACATTCTTTAGCAGGCTGATGATCTCTTCCTGCCGCAGCCGGGCAAGGTGGATGCCATTTACAGATGTGATGTAGTCCCCCACATTCAGCTGATCACTCCTAAAACAGGTGGAGCTCAGGGCAGGTTTGCCACTATACAGTCGAGTGACCAGCCTTTTAAAATATGAATTACTTAGCAGTGGCACTGAAATGTCAGTTCAGATCTTTTCCATATCTGGCCAGATGCAGTATCCATTCCTTCTTGTTGTAAATGATAATGTAACTGCATTGTTTACAATGCCATATACAGCTTCTCCAATTTGTCTCTTTTCTCTTTTACACTGCACTTTCACCTCTTCTTACATGTTCAGTGACACGTGATGCTTTTAAGGAAAATATTTTCTATATAAATTTGTATGAGATTTGGCAGCTAATCTGCTTTTGAAAGCCCGTGATTCATCATTCAACACTTCAAACCAAATAGTGCAGCTGAGATGGGAGCTGAAATGATGCAATGCCTTAGTGTGATCATATGCAAAGAGTCTACACACATTTATTTAGATGCTAATTAGACAAATACATGTTTTTTCCTTGATTGTCTGTGGCTCCCATTCCTACCGTTGCATATTTTTCCAGAGGAGACACAAACAGAACCTACTGCAATAATGATTTCTACTGCTAATTTATACAGCTAAAGCATCGTCTAATAATATCTGTAGAGGTACCTTTTTGAAAGGGAACAAATATACATTTGTGTTTGTGCACAAAATCCATGTTTGTATTTCTGAGTGTCTTAGCCCTTATAGAGAAATATGTTCCTGTATGGCACCAGCAAGTTCCTGCACCAGGCGGTTCCTTAAAGACGCCATAAAGAGAAGGCTGCACAGTGCCTAAGACACAGGTAGCAAAGCGCTAACCTGGCAGCTAGCGCCCCGGGCCTCAGCTTGGACACCCTGGGGGTGGCATCCTTGTCTGTGCCCCCTGACACAGTCAGGCCCAGCGTGCTGCCGTCCTTGCGGCTGAGTTCCACCGTAGTCACTCCCCGACATTCTTCTGTGGACAGTAACAGAAAACACACTGGGCTGTTTCCCCTTTTTTCCTGTGCAATTTGACAATATAGTAGGTAAACAGGTTAAAATGCATCTGAGCAACTGCTATGATTCGTTTTAAGAATTAAATACAGCAGCTGATATATTGGAGATACAATGAGGAAAAAAAACTTGAAATTTCATTAAAAAGTTTGTAATATGGGTAAGGTTCTGAAAACAGCAATAAGGGCTCTGGTAAAGATCATTTATTTTGTGTTAGTGTTTCATAATTATGACTATTTTATTTTATGTGGTTCAAACGGGTTTCCATATAAAATAGGTGTTTAGGTATAAATTTGTATGATTTTTGATTTGTTGTTGTTTTTTTTTGTTTGTTTTTCTTTTTGTTTTCCATCCTCTTCCACAGACTTTAGTGCCTAGGATGTGACACCATTCCTCAGTGAGAATTTCTCTGGGAGTTTTGCTAAGGGTGACAGACAGCAGTTTCACACGTGATGGATCATTTTTTTGTAGCTGTTCATGTGGATTCATTTCTGCTGGCTGGGATGCTCAAACCAAACTGTTCCCTTATTATCATGCTCATCAAATCATTCGTGGTCTATGGCCCACAGGACCAAAGGCATTGTCATCCTGGAAGAAACCCTTCCCACTGTAACAGAGATGCTTCAGAACAGGATGAATAATCATTCATGATGGCTTTGTATCTACTGGAATTTGGGGTGGGGAAGACACAAAGTATTCCAGGAAAATTAACCTCACATCACAACAGAATCCTTCAGTGTGAGAATCAAGCATTAATCTTGTCATTTGACTTTTTCCATGACAGTAATCTACAGCCCGTATTCTTTACACCACTTTACTGAAGAAAACAAATGTTATGCAGTGCAACACTTTATACACTGAAGCAAACCATAATATATCTCTTGCTGAAATTATGAAATCGCCTGTCCCTTATTTACAGACATTCAGCTGATTCACAGTTGCTCATTTGTTGTCAAATGAATACAATGCATAGACATTGTGGTCAACCTGCATATCTGTTGTCCACAGCAGGCCTTAGTCTTTCTAACAGTATATCACCTTAGCAACTGTTCCTTCTGTTAGTCTTTGTAACCGAAGCCAGTGCCCAACAAACACCCCCTCTCTCAGAACTGACTGGTAGCCATGGTAATAAAAATACTTGTAAATGATGTGTTTATTATACATTCCCTAAGCACAATAGGATGATAATTGCTTAATTAATTTAATTAGTACTGTACACTTGTTTGGAGAGATCAACTTTCAATAAACAGCATATGGACAAAAGTATTGGGACACACCTTTTAATTGAATTCAGGTATTTCATTCAGATTCATAGCGACAGGTGTATAAAATGAACAGCAGAAACTCAGCCACGAAGCTGAGGTGCATAGTGTGTAAAAGTCACCAGTACTCTGTTGACTCAATAGCTGCAGAGTTCCAGCCCTCCTCTGGCATTAACCCCAGCACAAAAACGTGCACTGGGAGCTTCAGGGAAAGGGCTTCCATAGCTGAGCAGCTGGATGCCAGCTTTATGTCACCAAGCACAATGCTAAGTGTCGGATGCAGTGGTGTAAAGTGCACCAACACTGGACTCTGGAGCAGTGGAAACGTGTTCTGTGGAGTAACAAATCATGCTTCTCTTTCTGGCAGTCTGATGGATGAGTCTGGGTTTGGCTGATGCCAGGAGAACGTTACCTGCTTGACTGCATTGTGCCAAATGTAAAGTTTGGTGGAGGAGGGATAATGATATGGGGTTGTCTGTCAGGGGTTAGGCTAGGCCCCTTAGTTCCAGTGAAGGGAACTCTTAGTGCTTCAGCCTACCAAGACATTTTGGACAATTCTATGCTTCCAACTTTGTGGGAACAGTTTGGGGAAGGACCTTTTCTGTTCCAGCATGACTGTAACCCAGTACACAGAGCAAGATCCATAAAGACATGGTTGGGTGAGTTAGGTGTGGAAGAACTTGAACAGATTGCACAGAGCCCTGATCTCAACCCCATCAAACACCTTTTGGATTAATTAGAACAGAGATTGTGAGCCAGGCCTTCACATCCAACATCAGTGCCAGATGTCACAAACACTCTTCTGGATGAATGGACAAGCCTCCCCAGAAGAGTGGCAGCTATTATACTCCACATTGGTGTCTCTGGATTTATAATGGGACGTCATAAAGGATTGGGTAGGTGTAATGGCCAGGTGTCCTAATGCTTTTTGCCCATACCTTTCCTTCATTTTTTGTCTTCCCTTTTCCATGTTTTTGTATTATCCCGTCTTAATGGCATTGTAATGTATCACAACACACCCATGTAAACCATCTTGAGGCAACTCTGTTGTGAAAGGCGCTATAAAAAATTAATTTAATTGAATTGTGTACACATCCTCTCATTTGCTCAGCTTCTTCCTTTGTTTTAGCAGTTACTTTTATAATCATGAATTCTCCTGTTTTCTCTCATAGTCCAAAAACATGCCTTTAGGCTAAGTGGTGCCTCTAACTTATCTGTAATGTATGAGATCATATGAGCGTGTATATTTATGTTCCCTGTGGTGGAAAGGCATCCCATCCAGGGTGTACACCAGTGTTGTGCCCTTTGCTGTCTAGGATAGACCCACCTGTGAAGAGGTTAGCAGATGGATGGATGGATGGATGGATGGAATATATATTAAAAGAGTACTGTAGAAACAAAGTTGTGCACAAAAATCATGCACCACAATTCAGCCATTTTCAATCGCCTTTAGCCGATTGTATGGTAATCGAGCCGTAAGTAGTGACTGTACCTTGAACACTTTGTTTTAAGCTGGATAGCTGATCATCAGATGCTGTGGAGTTCTTGTTTCCCTTATAGTAAGGGCTGTCTTCTACAAATGGAGGGAAAACATGACTTAAAGGCCAGGCAGGATACAGACAACCCTTAATATAAAGAGTCTGAGTCACAGGGTTTGTTCCATTTGCCCCATTAAGTATACAGTACACTTACACACTACCACACTTGGCGGGTGCATTCAAGTGCTTAGCACAAGTATCCAAGGGTGTCCCATCCCTCAAATAAGCCAAGTTTAGTGCGCTTAATGTGCACTTTGTCCAAACTTTGGCAAATACCGCATGGCTTTACCTTTAGCTAAGTATAGAGACCACAATGCAGTGCATCGTTGATGACTAATGTTTACATTAAACACGAGGAAGTCTGTTGGCATATCAAAGCGCAACAAGTCTCCAAAGAACTTTCAATTTACATGCACAAAGTTGTAAAGAATGTTTACATAGCCTAGGCTACAGTGTGTAACCAAACACAACTAACACGAATGATAACATAGTTGCAGCATGTTTGTTGTTCACCTCTTCAGGTATCAAGTGTGTCCCATTGCTTTAATGCCTGGGCACTTGAGCTCTTTACATGCACTTGTACACTTGTGTCTTATAGCAACATATATCACCAAAGTGTGAAGTATCAGTGCGTTTGCACTTAAGGGCAGTAAATGGGATGAAGCCACAGAGTACGCAACTGGTTTTTTGTAACAAAATCTTAGTCCAGACTTTTACTTTCTAGACCTGAACTATCCACCTCTGACAATATATTATGTGCTTTCAGTCAGGGAGATTCACACAATGTCCCTGAGTTTCAGTTCACATAGTGCCTGTGAAGCTCACTTTGCCACATGCTGTGCTGCCAATTACATTGTAATTTGTCTCTGCATCAAAGAATGGAGACCATCCAATGAACAAGCAGACCCTGTATTTTGACAAAATAAGATCTGAAGCAAACATCTCACATAATTGGGCTACATTTTCTAAATTTTTAATTGTAAAACCTCCAGATATAAGATAGAACATCTGCCTTCTTTTGACGTATGGTGTTTTATTGAAGTGTGTATTTGAGATGTAAGTCTCATTTGTTATCTGAGCTAAAATATACTCTGAACTTCATTTCAGTGATGGTCCTCTAAGAGCAGAATGTTACACGCTTACTTTATTCTGGTCATTTACTGGTCATTCAATAACTCTGACCTTTTCAAGCCTGGGTTCCAACTTCTATTAGTAGTCAAATGATAGAACAAAAACAAAAAAGTTTAGTTTTACCCAAATGATACACAACGGACTAGAAACAACATTTTGAAACTTATCTTCCTCAGAGTAAACCACAATGAACACCATACACATTTCTCTACCTTAGCCAGGCTCTGATGCTCTGATATCGATGCTTTCAGAGCACCAAGTTTCAGTTGTAAAGGCAACTGAGATATAACTAAAAAATGTGTTCAGCAATCAGCTTTTATACTGTAGAATGTTGTATTGAATAAGTTGGTGTTGACCTATAACCTGGCCAATGACATGTGCTACAGTACATATTGACAATTAGGAGCCAACTTGACTGTCAGCCCAGCAATATTTATTCTGGATGAGGTACCAGTCCATATCAGTCCACAGTGTGCTGAGAAGGTTAGGGAAATGTGAGAATCATACCGCTGCACTAAAGCCCTTGGTATTATAATGAGTGGTGAGGTGGAAACAGTCTTTGGGATGTATAGTGCTTTTCTCTCTCATTGCCAATTTGTGGCATGTTAAGACTTCATAAAATCAGTAAATACCCAGATTATACTTCTCCCCCAGTCCACACTGACAGAACACCCATCTCAGCCTGAAAGCTCTGCAGTCTTGTTAGCTTCAGCAGTAATGCAAGGTGGCTGTAATCCTGCTGATAGGAAATTTGAGCGGCTTTTCCTTCTGCTGGGAAAATGTTTTTGTCACATAATTTACACTGGTGGAAAGGAGCCTGATTGGCCTCAACTTTGGCTCCTGACACAAGATGCAATCAGGATACACCAAAGGGACCAAGGGGCTATATATTCTGCCAGCACACCACTGACCAGGAGAAGCACTTAAAGCATCTATGGATTGTGGCATTGATGGATAAGTTGAATATTATTTTGATTTAGTGTTGCCACTTTACAATAAGGCTACCCATATAAAGGGCTTATGAATGGTTTATAATCTGGTTATTAATTAGGTTGTAACACTTTGTAAATTATTAATAGACACTTTTAAACAATTATAAGTTTTCTTTTTATTAATTGGTTACTACCATTTACTAGTGGCAAAGGGAGCCTTATTGTAAAATGGTACCGATTTAGTTATGAGGCCGCATAAGTGGGAATAACTGGAATGTTACTTAAAAACTTGGTAGGAGTTATTTCATTATCATATTCTTTAAATAGTGCTGGGTCAGCCTGCCATTGTAGTGGGGGGTATATCCCCCATTCACTGTCTCTCCTGAGAATGTCACAATGCTGTATTAATGGTTGACAAAGAGGAATAATGAATAAAGAATGTATGTTATCAATACATAAAAAACAAAACTAGGTTATTATATTGAAACATCTTCCTTTGACCCTATTGATGACACCCTTAGAATGCCCTCCTCGTCTTCCCAGATCTGTTCTCATGCCTTCAGGCATCTGAACTACCAAAAATGAAGTTTATAAAACCATCACAGTTTAACACACATCTGATGAGCTAATTCTAACTCTGGGGAAACAACATTGGCGTCGTCTTCTGGGATTTTCCTATGAAAGAAGCTCTTGTCCTTTTTTTGATTTTAGGCCCCTTGGAGACAAATCAATGATTTGTTTAGCTCAGAAAATATTTTTTTTTTAATTTCACAAGCTCTAAAGAGATTCTTATGGTATTCTTAAATCCCTTTGGTAATTTTTGTTCTAAGGTTTTGTAAATCTCTGCCTGAGAGACAGTGATGTACAGTGTTTATTTTGGTTGCATACATGTCCTTACAGTGCACTTTCTGGTACAATAACGAGAGCAGTGCATTGACCTCAGATATAAAAAACCATCAGGCAACAAAGTGATTCTTCTGCTACATGGTTTACTGGGTGAAAAGACCCAAAGTAGCGCATTCAAGCTCTGCCGGATGACACCGTTCCAAAAATAGGCTGCACACAGAAATGTGCTAACAACGTCTGGAGAATTGCAGCTCTATTTTAAGAGGCATCGCATTTTGTCATCTGGAATTCGCTTTAATTTCATTAGCCAGATGGATTTCACTTTTGCAAAAAAAAAAAAACATTTTTCTCTTTATTTATCAGAGAGGGATTGACACCACGTTCTGTTCTTTACAACACTGCCTGCTGTGTTTCATTCCCATTTTCACCTACTTCCAGTTCCACTGAGAGATGATAGGAACAGTACGAATGTGACATTCCTAAAACCCTAAAATAATCAAGAAAATTACATTCAGCCGGCACGTTTCAATTAGAAGGCTAATTGCACTGATATGGGGGTTTTGTGCTTTAAAATCCTCCCACTTACCATTCAGCACAGTGGGATACCCCCCCCCCCATTTCACACAGCCATGCTGCTCTCACAAAGCTGCCCCACGTTTTCCCCACATTTGCACAAAGGTTACCTTCGCGTCCCACAGCCACCTTACTCCAGCACTGCTCACTCCTATTTTCTCCTATCACCGCTTGCCCAAGCACAGCCCCCTTCCCAATACGGCTTACCTACACTCTTCTTCACTTCCCTTCTCAGGGCACAGAGCATGTCTCCGGTCCTTGGTGGTGCCGCTATGTTGAGTGCAGTACGCTAGCGATGGCTTGGTCCTCAGCAGGGGAGAGTGAAGATGCTCGTCATGCTCCCAGTGCGAGGACTGGATCTGACGCTTCCGGCGAAGTCCTTTAATCCTTGTGCGGATCTCTTCAGACGCAGCCTGCTGGTCTACATGGTTTTGCTGCTACACAAATTCTTCACATTAAAGAAGCATCCGCTGAAAAGGAGGGCATCCAATGAAACGTGGGCATGGCAGTCACAAGCTCCAAGCTATCTCATTCAGCTCTGCCAGCTGGAAAACAACAGCGTTTGCCCCCCAAAGAAGGTGGTGTCTGTTCCAACCCCCTTCCTTTAATTTTTTGGTTTTCATTAACCTTGGACTCAAAATGCATCAAAAACTATGGCTTGTGAAAAAAATAAGAACGCAGAATGATTTAAACAGCTAATGCTCAGTTTCAAATTGCTTCGTAGCTACATGACGTGCTATGAAAGCTAATTTTTGAAAAAAGCTGACGTACAGAAACCCCATCGTATAAGATTCATCTTGCCTTCCCTGAAAATCTTGCTGTAAAGATTGTTAATGTGGTACCGGTCCCTGGCAGAAAATAATGTTGGTGTCATGCATACACCTTCTCTTAGTCTGTCTAACTGCTTCTGTCCTTGATGACAGGATGTGAAAATGCATCCTTTCTGGACCCCTCCCTCTCATCTATGGAGTTCCAAGCTGTTGCCCTGCCTTTCCATTATATCCAAAACTCCATCCTTCCCAAACCTGCCCACAAAGACAGCTGCTCTAGGCAGTTATTGTTCTCCAATTCCCAGCAAACAGAATGAACAATCAGAAGGTACCACAGACAACCTATTCTACCCACCTGGCCAGCAAAGTGCTCATCTCAGTTGTGGACTGGGTCTTATCCCCAGAAATGACAGTTTTAGGTTAATAGCCCTCTGCCCGGAGCTAACCCCGACTCTTGAGCTGTGTTGCTTGCTGCGGACTCCCCAGGGTAGGTCTCTCAGTACTGCCTCTAGTGATCACCTCATTTCCTTAAAATGTTTTGCATCTAAAAAGAAGTAATAATTGCATTGCAGTGAGAAAAAATATTAAAGTTAAACCCGTTTATCTATTTTCAAAAAGTAAAATGCAATTACATTTTATGTAGGAGCTATTCTGCCTCAATCTGGGCGTAATATTGTATTTTTCTCAACACTATTCAGCCAGTTGCACAAATAATACAACATATGCAAATATACAGTATGTACAATTTTCACCCTTCAGTTTAGCATCCAAACAACAGCAGTCAAGGAAAGAAGCATGAAGGTGCAGCTTTATATTGGCAGATTCTTTCATATGCAGTGCTGATGTACAGAGACCCTTATTTATGAATCCTCTAGTGAATACCTACATTACTTTGCAAAGTATCTCGGAATATTAGACCAATTAATTTCTGAAAAAAGGTACAGGGTACAGATCCCCAGGAGAGACGGTGACAAGAAGTAGGTTAATTAGGGGTAATACACTTTTCTAAGACATTCACATCTTGTTGGTGTGAAGGATAAACTTCATCCATCCATCCATCCATTCATCCATTTACTGAAACCGTTTACCCTCTTCAGGATCGCGGGGGGTCCGGAGCCCCTCCTGGAGGCTACAGGTGCAAGGCAGGGAAAAACCCAGGATGGGGCACCAACTCATTGCAGGTATAAACTTCATGAAATTTTATAAAAGCCTGAACTCTTTGTAAGATTCATGTACACTGATCAGTCATAACATTAAAACCACTGACAGGTGAAGTGAATAACATTGATTATCTCATTACAATGACATCTGTCAAGGGTCTCATTATATATTAGACAAGTGAACAGTCAGTTCTTTAAGATGATGTGTTGAAAGCAGGAAACGTGGACAAAAGTAAGGATCTGAGTGACTTTGACAAGGACCAAATTGTGATGGCTAAATGACTGGGTCAGAGTATCACCAAAATGGCAGATCTTGTGGGGTGTTCCTGGTATGCAGTGGTTATTAACTACCAAAAGTGGTCCAAGGAAGGTCAACAGGTGAACCAGTGATGGGGTCATGGATGACCCAGGCTTACTGATGTACGTGGGAAGCTAAGGCTGGCCCGCCTGGTCCCGTCCCACAGGAGAGCTTCTGTTGGACAAATAGCTGAATAGTAATTGCTGGCTAAGATAGAAAGGTCTCAGATCACACCATGCATCGCAGTTTGCTGCATATGGGACTGTGTAGCTGCAGACTGGTCAGAATGCCCATGCTGACCCCTGTCTAATGACAAAAACACCTACAATGGGCATGTGAGCATCAGAACTGGACCATGTATCAATTGAAGAAGGTGGCTTGGTCTGATGACTCATGTTCTCTGTTACATCAGGTGGAGAGTTGGGTCTGTGTGCATTATTTATTTGGGGAAGAGATGGTACCAGAATGCACTTTAGGAAGAAGGCAAGAGTCAGAGTCAGTGTAATGCTCTGGACAATGTTCTGCTGGGAAACCTTGGGTCCTGGAATTCATGTGGATGTTACTTTGACATGTACCACCTACATAATCATTGCTACAAACCAAGAACATCCCTTCATGGCAGCAGTATTCCGCAATGGCAGTGACCTCTTTTCCCAGGATAATGCTCCTTGCCACACTGCAAAAATTTTTCAGTAATGGTTTGAGGAACATGAAAAAGAGTTCAAGGTCTTGACTTGGCCTTCAGATTCCCCAGATCTCAATCCGATTGAGCATCTCTGGGATGTAATGGACAAACAAGTCGACCTATAGAGGCCCCCACCTTGCAACTTACAGGAATTAAAGGATCTGCTGCTAACGTCTTGGTACCAGATACCAGAAGATACCTTCAGAGGTTTTGTAGAGTCCATGCCTCAGCAGGTCAGAGCTGTGGCAGCACGAGGGGGATCTACACAATATTAGGCAGATGGTTTAATGGTATGACTGATCGGTGTATGACATTCTTGACTGAATTTAGCTACTGTTCATACTCATTTTAACTATTATCACCAGGGATGGACATAACTGGTACACAAGTACGATACGTGTGCCATTCAATTGTTTGTAAAAGCGCAAATGCGTACTTATTTTATGTGCATGTGCGCTGCTATGACAAGAAAATACCTTGCACTTTAACCTGTATACAGCAAATAGTTAGCATATAAAGATTAAAATGCATCATATTTTGTTTTCATATCAGCGCAAATGCACATAAAATAAGTATGCATTTACACCATTACCACAATCGTATCGTTTTTAAAGGTGAATGCGTACTTGCGTGACTTTGTTTTGCAAATATTCTATTGTCTAATTCATTTTAAGCTGTGAATCAGACTGTAAATAATGGCATGATAAATTCATTGAATGTCACTGACAGTGTGCAGAGCTGTGATTAAGAGTTTTATAACCTTGTGAGTATAAGTGTTCTGAATCTATGGTTTACTTCATTCTATTGGTGCACACATTTTGAGTAACTAGAACTCAACCACAACACAGAGGAAAAAAGAAGAGATCAAAACAGAAGAGCCCTGGTAAAGTACAATACGGCAGCCAAGTAAAATAGTGTGAGGAAGAAAGAGGCTTTATAAGTAATTAAATGTAATGTCACCACTGCTGGGCTCATAAACAGTTCTGTGGGAGGAATCTGTCATTTGGCAAGATTATTTAGCTGGAGAAGAGATCAAATAGACTTATGTGCTAAAGTTTAAATACAAAGTGCATTTCAGTCCCATAAATAAGAAAGTGGATAATACCACGTCGCAACTGCCTGGTATAAGAAAATGACACTGTCCAGAAATCATATCTGATTCAATATAATGGTGGTTATCATTTTCAATTACAATGTATTTCTATAGGAATTATTACACTAGTGTTAAACAGTTTAATCTATGACAGAATGATTGATGAATGTCAATGGCCAGCATTATTACCCCATATCTCCTGGGTTGGGGTTTTCGTTTTGTTGTGTAGGTTTCCTCCTGCAGTACAAAAACTTCCAGTTAGGTGAATTAATGTCTTATAAGTTATCCCTAGTTTTTCTATATGCAACCTGTCCAGGGTCTTCTGCTGCCTGGGATAGACTCCAGGCGAACATGTAGTGGATAAGGGTTTGAAAGATGGATGGGTGTTTAGGATTTATCAAGTTCTGTCAGACCCTGAACTTACAATCTGTTAAAGCTATGTATTAAATAAAGTTTTAATCACAGTTTAGTGCTAAACCTTCCTTGCATTCTAACACCATAACCACAGTCATTTTTGGCATACTGATTCACTGTAAGACACATTACAGCTAAACTACACTGCCTGGCCAAAAAAAGTTGTGCACTTTAAAATTCCATTTGACCGCCTTTAGCTCTGATTATGGTGCACATTCGGCAATGCATTGTTTCCACGTGCTTATGCAACATCTCAAGTTCTCACCATTTTTCTTCATCCAGATTTGTATTCATTCCTCGTTGAGGTCTTGTATTGATGATAGTTACTGAGCCACTCCATAAAGTCTTCTTCAGCACATCCCAAAGACTTTCAAGGGGGTTAAAGTCAAGACTTTGTGGTGGCCAGTTCATGTGTGAAAATGATTCCTCATGTTCCCTGAACCACTACTTGACAATTCGAGCCCAATGCATCTTGGCATTATCGTCCTGGAATACGCCCATGTCATTGGGAAAGAAAAAAATCCACTAACGGGATAACTGACGTTCAGTAGATTCAGGTACTCAGCTGACTTCACTTTATTGATGCATAATGTTGCTGAGCTGTAATAATGATCCAGTCATTAGCTCTTAAGTATTTGCTGATTTAAATTCAAAATGTCTTTTCTTGGCAAATTTTTGCTGGGAATGAGGATTCACCCTTTCTCCAGACACTACAGAATCTTTTAACATCAGTTACGAGATACCAGGTCTATACCAAGCCAATTGTTCAGTGTAAAGACAATGACAGTCAAGGGGAACACAAAGTATATGCCTTAGATTTTTTGTGTACAGACACTCCTTTACTTACGAACGAGTTATGTTCCGAATGGCCGTTCGTAACTTGAAATGTTAGTAAGTCGTTATTCAACATCATTTTAAGGGTATACGCAAGTACAAAGTACTAGGATGCTGGGAGTTTGCACGCTACGCTGCTACATCGCGGGAGTAGTGGCTGGAAGTCGTACTAGGCGGAATTGGCGCGCAGAAAAAAAATGATGTGGACAGGAAATGGGAGACCAACAAACACAATTTGGACTTAACGGTCCTCTTCATTCATATGTCTGAAAGTTCGTAAGTAAAGGATCGTCTGTAAATTATGTTTTGCTGTCTATTTGGCTAAATACTTCCTTTCCAACCAATTTACTCTCTGTGGTGAGTCTCCTGTACATTTTATATATTATCAACATCTGATTTACACCTACCCTAGTATGATAGGAAACAGTGCACTTAGTACTTAGACACAGCAACAATTAGTACTTTTGAGCTGAATAATCCAGCTATTTATGTAAAATATATCAACTGGAAATTGGAAGAAAGCAAACAATTTTCATTCTTACTGAGTTAATTTGACTATTCCTTAGATTTGAAAGAGGATGGCACATGACCAAAACTTCTGGCATGTGAGGTGCAGTCATCAGCTGTGTGTGTGTGGAGTTTGAATGCCCTCCCCATTTTTACTCACTGTCCAAAGACAAAGCTACGTTAATCACTCAAAGTGAGCATTATGCCTTTCTGCAGACTGCTATGCTATTTGGGACTCCACTTTCAATGTCCTTCCTGAACCAGTGACCCCCTACAAGACAAATGCTTATGGATAGACGTTTTTTTTTATAGACTAAGGGCATTCTGCAATAAGCATTTTCAAGAAGTCATAAGATGAGAGCTTATGACTAGCTTGTATTTCTCAAGTCAGTATGTACCCAACGTCAGATGTTACCTGTAGTCTGCTTGATGTAGCTCACCAAAAATATATCAAGCATACACTATAGGCCAAAAGTTTAGGCCCACTCAGATTTAGAAAATATACAATACACTGCAGTGTCAAGCTTTTATTACAAGAAAATACTACAAATGCTGAAAACAAATGTAACTGACTTAGTTTTTGGTATTTTATTGCTTGTAGTAACACATACAGCCACAAAGGCTGAAACTACTGGTTTTGAAGAAGACATATCAGGTCTGTCTTGAGTGCATCGACATTCACTTTTGGTTGAAATTCTATTTAATGTCAGAACTTGATTTGCTCTTGGCTTCACTAGATTGTCTTAAACTAAATGATAGCCACTTGTGTACCTTGTCCCAGATCAGTTTGTGAGAGGTTTAATGCACTGTCTGCTCCTTGTTTCAGTCTTCTGTTGTACTGTATCACAGTACAGTCAGATTTTTGATGAGTATGTTATTTTTATGTTTGTAATGGCTAGAAGGACACAGCTAGCAATTGAACAGAAGACCCAAATCGAAATTTTGAATTAAGATGGGTTCGCTCATCACCAAATGGCCAGAAAATTAAATGTCTCCGAGAAAAAGGCTGAGAAGGAAGCAAGTGACCAGAAACAAGGCAAGGAAAGTGACAGCAAAGGCTGAAGATCAACACCGAGGTGTGACGTGCGAAAGAATTTGGAAGATGACTGCAGAGGGCTGCGATTAATGTGAACAAAGGGAAACTAGTATCTGTTAATACAGTCAAGCAAAGACTGAGAGCAGCTGGACTACATGGTCGAGTTGCTGCCAGTAAACCTTTACTTCGTGGTGTTAACGAGAAAAGGGGACTAATATAGGCTAAACCGCACAAACAATGGGGTGTTCTGGACTGGGAGCAGGTCTCAAAGACAGACGAAAGTCCATCCATAGGATGAGTTGGTCCAAGATCAAAGTAAGCATCTACAAATGACACAGAACGGTTTGCATGCTGGAAAAGGTGCCGGGAGGGTTTGAACACAAGGTTTTTCCAAAAATTTCTAGAAATGAATCTGTGCTGCCCTGATAAAGGTGGGGGGTGGTTATTTTGACAAAACTTCTACTTAGGCACTCGCATTCATTAAAAATACACTTACAATTCACTGGAAATTGTTACAATACACTTAAAAACCAGTCACATTTATATTTTCTTGTAATAAAAAACTGAAAGCAGTGTATCGTTTATATTTTAAAAATTCGAAGTGTGGGCCCAAACTTCTTGCTCATAGTGTATGTATGCAGGTATCAGCTTTTTGTAAGGTTTCTATTGGAATGAGTGGTGAACCTGCCAGGTTAAGATGAATATGTTTACAATTATGACAATACAAGAATGCACTGATGTGTTCTACCAATGCATCACAAAGTGCAAGAGCAAAGCCAGCATTTTGAATGTAAATTTATTTTCAATGCAATTACAGGCGCAGATCACTCGTTCTCCTCGCTGCGCAACCGGGCATTGGGATTAGTGACTTTGACGGCAAGCTGTGCCGCACGCTCCACGATCAGCTTCCTGTTCTTTGAGGAAACGTTGTGGGCAATTTCAGCACAATGAGTCCTATAACAAAAAAAACAAAAGTTATTAAAAAAAACATATAATAGCAAAAGGCAAATCTGTAAGCAGGGGCAATAAAATTTATTATAAAGTCTTTTCCAAGTTCCAGCAGGTGACGTACTGATGAAATTAAAGTAAAATTCACACAATGCAATAAATGCAAGACCTTACTTTAAATGACTGCTTGATTGAATATTATATCAGTTGTAATGTACGAGTCTTCTTATTTACAGCGTTTGAGCTATTTTTCAAATATCTTTGACACATAAGCACGTGCACCCCCCACAACAAAATTTTTTAGCATGCCGAGCTGACAAAAAGGCAGATGTTCAACAATTCACACCCCTCTATAACTAAATTCAAGAATAAGACAGCAAAACAAATGAGAAATGGGCCCTTTCATCCCATGCAGGTTCATGGTATGAACAATCTTTTTTTTTTTTTGGTACACAGAATAAAAGGTCGTTCTGATCTTTATGCAAATCATCTATCGGGATGCTGCAGCAGTCTAAGTAAAACCTACAGTTTTCTAGACCTGATGGAAAAAGACCATGGGAGCCAGTGTATGTGCAGCTTAGAGGGCTAAGCCCCTATTCCTGTGATGGACAAGTTGCCAGTTTGAGCATCAGTAAAATAGTGACATGTCCATAGACTTGGGAGCAAGTCCCTTACTCTCAGCTATGGCTGACTCTGTACTGTGACCAACAAGCATGTGTAAGTCTCATGGACAGCAAGACGAGGGAAGGGAAAGAATTTCCCAATAAGGATTAATAAAGTACATCTATCCTAATCTGTAACCAAGCCATCGTGACCTTTCAAGGTAAACATTCATTATATGCATGTCTAATGTGTCCGAAGGACTGAATAAAGGTTCATCGGAATTCAGACGGCACATTTCCTTAGAGTTACCTGTTGCTCATCATCAGGACCTCCAGCTCCTTGACATTGTGCACCAGAAACTTTCTGAAGCCAGAAGGCAGCATGTGCTTGGTCTTCTTGTTGCTGCCATAACCAATGTTGGGCATCAGCATCTGGCCCTTGAACCGCCGACGGACTCTGTTGTCAATACCTCGGGGCTTACGCCAGTTTTTCTGAAAGAATAAAATGAACACAAAAGCAATCTGAAAACTCTGACAAGACATTTTAGTAGCAAATGTAGACATAGATGGGATCACACTAGAGTGATCCTGGCGAGGGGAAAACGCACTGCAATCTTGACATAGCGGTCTGACTGATGGCGGATGAACTTCTTTGTCCGTTTCTTCACAATTTTGGGTTTTCTCAGAGGTCTGAGGGCTGCCATGATGTCTGGGGAGGGGGGGGGGACAAAATTATTAAGCAGCAGAAACATCTGTACATCGACACCAACATTCATTTTCATGTATTCCTCAGGTGCTCCAGCAATGTTATCTCCACAGTGCTGTGTATGCATTGAAAATCTTGAAACAGGAGGTGCGATGATTTAAGCAAAGAAATTAGTAACTTAGGTACAATAGACACTACACCTGATACCACAGCTCTATGTCTCGCAACTGCATATTAATCGCTTAATACTTATATACAGCAAGGAAAGAGTTAGGCGTACAAAAACTGGATATTTAACTATAAATAATCGTAAAATATTACAATGAATTAGCAATGGTACATACGATTGCACATTAGGCGTTTTAGTCAGCGAATGATACAATGACTCTTGGTTTACATAAGAGTCACCAAGTTGTCCTGATTACTGAATTCATTCACTATAAGCACGTCGTGTTAAATTAAAGCAAAAACAGCGACAGCGCCTTAGCGTGATACATGCGTTACCTGTGCAGGCGCAAGTTTTTCAAGCGTAGCCTGTAAGACCTTTGCCTGCTTGAGCGTACGGACAGTTGCCGATTGATTGCAAACCATTAGAAGGATAACTAATAAACATTAAAACCAAGACACAATGATTTATAGAACCGACGCATTCTATAAAAGCGTCAATCTTTGTGGAAAACCGAATTCGTGTAATATACAAGCTAAAATCTGAAATCGAGTACCTCATTTTTGTATCCGTCATTTAACTTTAAATTTTACAAATACTGACACAATTTGCAGACATCCATTTATCAATAAGCTTCTATGTCCAAAAATACAAAAGTATTTTCATCCGTATACATTAAAATTAGAAGATGATTAAAGATTATATTCACTTACCAAATTTCAGCCTGCCTTCTCCGCAGACAGTAAAGAGGAAGAGAGGGCAGCAGCAAAGGATGACGGGAAAAGTAAGCTCAAACTCGGAAGTCAAAATATTAAAAGTTCGTTTTTTCCTTTAAGTAAATATATGTGTTGTTTATCGTGATAAACGCTATATATGTTATTGTCAATTAGTTAATATTACCAATAGATCTTGTGCACGAACATGTATGTTTAAATATTGTTTAATTATATATTTATCTTCTAGGATCTGCGGAAATGATTGGTCACGTGATCGTGTGCATTATGGTCCGATACTATGGGTCCGACAGGCTCTCTAAACGAGGGACCAAACGTCACCGGTTTTGTTTGGAGATGGAAGATGTATATGCGAGTAGCGTAATGTAATTAATACGTACACAATGTGCAGAAGCACTTGCTAAGTAATGTTATAGTACGCTCAGTGCGGTATTGTGCTGATTTTATGGAAATGTTTCTGTCTTTTATACGCCAGCTCTGAGGCGGGACTGAAGAGCCTTGTTATGTAATTGCTTCCATTGAGTCGAGAAAATATGCAATGCAGCTGTAATGTATGAGTTGTATATGCGTGTCTTCATACGTGGTTTTTATGAAATACGGAACGTAGGTGCATTTCGATCATTTTTTGAGTACAAACTAAGGAAAAGCTAGGCGACAAGAACAAAAACAGTATTGTGATTAACGTGCATAATGTGTAACAATACTGCTTAGGAGCAGTCGAATGCTGGGAACATGTCATACTGAGACGGTTGCTCCTCTATCATCATTCGATCCTGGATTGTATTCTATCCATGTCCATTCGTACAGCTTATCCAGTATAGTGTCGCACTGAACCTAGAGTTTTTCCCAGCATAAGCCAGTCCATCGCATCCTGGTAATAAATGGTATCAAATCAGGACATGCAGATAAAAGATATTGTATTGAGGTATGAAAAATACATAAACATGTATGCATTTAACTGCAAATATTTTTATTTTGTCATTCAAATCCGGCAGTATTTGGTTTCGATATACTGAAATTGCGCAATAATGTAGCATGTTTGCTTCATAGAAGCCTCGTACTTAATCCGTTGTTATATGAGTATAGCCAGTTTTGTTCACATAACAATTTAATGACAAACTGGACAGTATTATTTTACATTTTGTTTGTTTTCCAACCCTTGACTTCCTTAGCAATAACCTTGACTACTAAATGATCAGGTAATTTGTTGTGTTGATAGTCATAAAAATAACCGCCAGTAGTCTACCAGTATTTACTATCGGTACAATCATTGTCCTGAATAGAAACCGAACGGCGCACAGCAAATTGTAATAACTGACTTTTAGGTCCTCAGTTAGCGGTTTACAGATTTCCATTTCATTTAGCACTCAACGCATTATGAATAGTGTTGAATTCCTGTTGATTAATCTATCTGATAATATAAAACACATTTTTTACAGTATTAAAATGTGTCTTATTGTGTTTGTTTTAATTTTACAATAAAATAATCAATCTTCTAATCATTTGTCCTGGGCAGAGTGGCGAGATTGCATTTTTATACTCCTTTTTAAAAGATGACATCCCAGTTCGGAATTACTGAGCCCAAGTTTTCGCGATTGATTTTAACCTAGAAGCTTTCTTGTGGTTTTTAAATGCTACCCTCACTACCGCGAGTTGTCGAATATATCTTTGGGTACTCCTTAGAGAAGCTTCAGTAGTATCAGTGGCAATAGGGTAATATACTTAAAATATGTGAAACTTCTAGTGCGTCAGCAAGAATCGACGGTGGTCGCCTAAGTAATGACGTTGAGAACGTGGTCGCCATAATAAACCCTGTCGCGCACGGGAAATTCTGAACGGATGGTATCATAAAGGTGTCAGAGCTAACACACAGTAGCGTAATACTACTGACAAATAGCGTAGCAAGGGTTCATTGGATTTTTCTTATTTCCGGATTTTGCTGCTAAGGAAAAGGGGGGAGGTTAGTGGACCAGCCAGGTAAGCATATGCATATGGAACTGAGCATGGCTGTCTAACTTACTCTGAGACTTGCAGACTAGCTATGCTAAAGTTAGCTACTTAACTCGCTAGCTTGTTCAACCTTAAACTACAGGTCAGCACCTCCTTAAACCAGCTAACATACGTCTAGGTGGGCAACGTATTGACGGTGCATAAAATTGGCATTTTTAGAGTTTTTAATTCCAGTTGAATTAAGTATCCTTTGGCCAACAGCTGTACTATAGATATAATACACAGGATTAACTTCTCTGCTTAGCTGTTGGTGGCCCGCTTAGTAGCCAGTTAACGAAATGCCAAGAACTAGCTAGTTGTTGGGAGCCTCTAACGTGCATCGTTTTGCCTGGGATTAGCAGCCTCGCCGCATCAGGCACATCGGCTATTTGGGTGCATAGTCCAGCGGCAGCAGGACAGCTGTTCTCTAGAATGAACATCCAGCGAATTGCTGGCCAGCTTCATTCCTTGCTTTACTGTTAGCGAGTTTCCTTAATCTTTTCGACCCCAACGAGGAAATATGAATGAACTTGTGTCAGTGGCAATTTACACGAGTAATAAGCGTTCTAGCTGCACACGTAACCCGCCACAGTTTTATTATGGTATACAGTTTTTACACGTGTACGCACGTCACTCCTTTATTTGCATTGTAAATCAACGTTACGTGGACCATAAGCTCCTGCTTAGCTAACTAGATAGCATTAACTGTATCATATAATAAGACTAAAGATTTTGAGCAAGAGGTACGGACTGAATGTGTATCAGGGTATGCGACATGTGTGTGTTAAATAAAAGTGGAAAATGTCATTTTCTGTGAACATTAACGGTGCTGCGTGGGATGGAGTTCAGTATTACGTGTGTCGCGGCAAGTAAATCACCTGTTGACTGTTGAATTAAGCCCCATGAGAGGGATATTTTGACCGCTGTTTGGTGGCTGTTTATTCTGCGGCTTTTGCTGGTGCCCATGAGACAGGCAATCACAGCTGCGGAGGAAGTTACTGTTGAGCGTGAATCGTAACGTTTAACTGGTTTTTAAAAGTTGTGCACTGTCTCGGTTGACTGTCCACCTGCCTCAGACTGTAATCGGCCATCTCCCTTCGTTCCTGACGGACTTTCTTGTTCTTCTGCCCCGCTGTACCAGGCGAGGTCATGGCTCTGGGGTCTCCCAGTGTGGACTCCAAAGCAGAGCTTTCTTCTCTGCTGGAGAAATGGGAACAGGATCAGCAGGGTAGCACCCAGGACCTGGTCTCCATCCTCACCAAGTTAGTGGACACAACTTTACTGAAGCTTTAGTGCCTTTTTTGTACAGTTCATTTTATAAGTGTATGTATTAATATAGCTTTATAAAGTATATGCAGTGGACCGAGTTTCCTGCTCTCCAACCCGTCTTTTATATCTATTGTTAAAATGTAAATATATGTAATAAAAATTCACATGAAAGTGAAAATACGCCACAGTTTGCATGTTTGTCTTATGTTTTCTTTCTGTTTAGCTTAGCATGTTTAAGAACTATAAGAATTAAACCATGGTATTGGCTTTTTTATTTACAGAATCTCTGAGCTGATTGAACGGGAAACAGAGGAATACCACAAAGCTGATCCCGACCCTTTTGATGACCGGCATCCAGGTCTGTCACACTTTATTGATCACTATGGTACAGATGCAGGTCCTGGCAGATGTGAAGCTATGAACATTCACACTTGTATTTAAACCAATAGGATGACGACTGTTTATTTTGACGTCTAGTAAACTCATTCGGCTAAGCTGGGCTGTGCTTACTTGGTAATTTAATGTCAGGTTTCTGTTC
This sequence comes from Hyperopisus bebe, assembly GCA_026777045.1. Lineage (NCBI taxonomy): Eukaryota > Metazoa > Chordata > Actinopteri > Osteoglossiformes > Mormyridae > Hyperopisus > Hyperopisus bebe. The sequence goes on along the minus strand of JAODJW010000106.1, from coordinate 10,289,634 downwards.
CAAGAGGTATTAGTGGAGTAGCAAAGTGCCGGCTATACTTCACTGCCCCAGTATGGTGAAGGTGTTACTGTACTGTGGTCACTTTAAGATCTGATGGCATTGTGCCAGAAGGGTGGGAGTATTCACTGAGATGTCCTGACCTGATCGTAAAGTCAAGTGTTAAAACTACTGCATTGTTGTGACAAGAACAAATGTTAGTTGTTTGACTGTTTATTAAAAGTCATGACTAGTTGAGTTTTTTTTTTTTTGTCGTGTTTTTGTTATGATCGTTTGTCATAATATTATCGTGTTTCTTAGGTAATAGTAAAACAAAGGAAAATACTAGGATTTTTCCCCCCCAGTTTGTCTCAGTATACATTGTGATATGATATGCAAATATGAATTGAGTGTGTCAGAATTAACATGAGTGGGCTTCTTTTAAGGTGTTGTCAATTTCATGTGTAACTTCCTCTGAATTTATGTCCTTATGTGTACCCTGCAGGAAGAGCAGATCCAGAATGCATGCTTGGGCACCTGCTGAAAATCCTGTTCAAGAATGATGATTTCATGAATGCGGTATATAGATCAAGTTATAAATTAAGTTGGGTTCCACAAATCTGGAGCCTTGCATATCATCTCAGATTTCTTCCGAGTGGATTCTCTACTGAGTTGGGAATGATGCTTCTTGCGTATCCTCTTGGCAGCTGGTGAACACCTATGTAATGACGAGCAGAGAGGTCCCTCTCAATACGGCAGCCTGTCGCCTTCTTCAGAACATCATGCCCGGCCTGGAAACTGCTGTGGTATTTCAGGAGAAGGTAGAGCCCCCGTCTATTGTGGTTTTGCAGAGAGGACATTTGCTCAGGCCTGGCTGCTGCTGATGATGGAGATCTGCTCTCCCGCAGGAGGGCATTGTGGAGAGGCTCTTCAAGTGGGCTCAGGAGGGGGACCAGACGCTGCGCATATATGCAACAGGGCTGCTGGCCGGAGCCATGGAGAACCAGGACATTGCTGCCAACTACAGGGAGGAGAACTCTGTCCTTGTCAGTGTTTTATTACCTAGTACTATGTAATAGTGTAACAGTTGAATCAGTTAGTAAAGGCAGTATGTTTCTGCTTATTGTTTAAATAATATCACTGTTAAGGCTTTTAGGGTACATTTGAGGCCAGTTGTTTGTTGTCATTGTAGGACCATTTTGTATAACTGCAGGTGACATTTTAGGCAGCGCTCAGTGGTCTAGATGCATGTATAAATAGCCCAGCATGAATGTGTTTCCTGTGGAGTTTGGTGCTGATGGCCGCAGTCTCTGGCCAGGTACCCCTGATGTTACAGCGCCTGCGGGAGCTGCAGGAGAAGGAAGCAGAGTGCCGGCAGGATTTCAAGCGGCCAAGTCCCCGGAAGATTCTGGGGGAGCCGCTCCTCCCGCTGGACGAAGAGGCTGTGGACGGGGACTTCGAGGATGCCGCCTTGCCTGTGACAAACAATGGGGGCGAGTGGGGGGGGCAGTCCGACGCATACGAAGGAGAGAAGCAACCCGATCTGTCCTTTCGCCTCAACTCTTCCCACAAGACCAGCAGCCGCGCCAACTCCGCTGTAAAGGCTTTGACGAAACCTGAGTCAGATGTGGGCGAAACAGCCGCAAAGAGGGAAGATGAAGGTCAGGTGAGGAAAAAGGAGAACGGGCGCAAGGCCAAACAGAAGCTGAATTTCTCACTTCCGGAGCCAGAAAGGAACTTGAGTGAACTATCCAACAGTAGCTGGTCGGAGATGAGCCCTTGGGTCATTGGCACCAATTACCACCTGTACCCTCTGACTCCAGCCATCGAGCAGAGGCTCATCCTGCAGTACCTCACTCCTCTCGGCGAGTACCAGGAGGTGAGAGAAGGTCCTCCTTCATTTTCACTACTCTATCTTTGTTTCTTGGACACTGCGTCCTCAATGTGCCCCTTCTAATGTCCATGCATTTTGAATTTGCCAAGTGGGTGAGATGTTATCATTATTGATATTGTTTAGGACCATCCCTTTGAAACAGGCTAGGAGTCCTTAAGTGTATCCAAAACAAAACTCTCTCAAGCTTGACTTATCGTGCGCTGTAATTTTAGATGTCTAAATGCTTTGGGCCAGACTGATATCAGAAGCTGTGCTTTGTCTCTCTTCCTTTCAGCTGTTGGCTGTGTTCATGCAGTTGGGTGCGCGGGAGCTGCTCATGCATTATATTGACCTCAAACAAACCAATGATGTCCAGCTGACTTTTGAAGCCCTCAAGGTAACTGTATATTGTGGCAGTGTGGTGACATGCTGCACCCTGGTGGATGTTGTGGCCACAGCACGCCCACCAGGCTGGACAGCATCCGTGAAGTTGACGTCACATGAAGAGGTAAAACCGAGTATTTCCTTGCTTCCCTCTACAGTATCTGGCTTCCTTGCTTCTGCACAAGAAGTTTGCGGCAGAGTTTGTGGCCCACGGAGGGGTGCAGAAACTGCTGGAGATCCCCCGGCCCTCCATGGCTGCCACCGGCGTCTCGCTGTGCCTTTACTACTTGGCTTACAACCAGGATGCCATGGAACGGGTGAGGCTCCTGCCTTCCTCCTGCCCTGCTGTTACATTGGTGTCTTGATTGAGCCACGGGTGTGGATGTTATAGCTGAAATGCAGGAGTCTTGATTAGTCCTGTCACGATTACTTCTGTTATGTTCCAGATTTTAAGATCATTTTATGCCACCGATGTAATGATATTATAACAGCATACTAATGCATATGCACCCTTTCAAAGAACAATGAATTTTTAATTCTCAAGAATATTTAGACATTGGAGTTGGAATGTCAAAAAAAGTAAAAATCCTGGATAAATAAAACGAATAAAACCACACAACAAAAAGATAAAATGGATAAAATGAACTCTCAAGCTCTGTTAACAAAAACTGCATTTGGCACAGGAGTATAGAGAGTCATTCTTTCCTTTATAGGCAATATACTGCCAACCCAGTTTTGTGGAGGCTCTAGTGATGTGAACGAACTTTAATTGTTCATCAGCCAGGGGAAAAGTAACAGGAAGTCAGACCAAAGATTGTAAATAAATACTTTTTCTACCCTCTATGATCAGAACAATAAAAGAAAATGGCTGGCAGATTTCAAGGATGGTTGACTGAGAAAATCCAGGAATACCAGCATTTATATGATTCCTTGCTATAGGATTATAAAAACTAGATGGCTACAGTAATTTTATTTCTATGGCTTGATGGGAAGTTGACAGACTTTGCTGGCTACTACAAAATGTCATGATCTGGTGCCATTGCTATTTCTATGTTCAAATTTATTGCACAAGAGGCCCAGAGATAAACGAATTATTACTATAGCTAAGTAACTTTAAAATAGTAACAGGAAATATTTGTTTTGTTTTTATATCTCAGTTGGTTTTGAAACCAGTATTTATAGTTGTAGTTTTTATCATTTTATTTTAGTTTATGGAAATGTTTTATTGGTTATAACCCTGTCCGGTGTAACTGACTACATAGTGCATGGTTAGTTTTAGTGAAATTTTTTATTTTTTAATTTATTGTAACAAACATACCATACTTCATAAACGTGACTTTTAAAAGCAGCTTTGCTTGGCACTTTGGCATCAGAAGTATGAACATTTAGGGCCACGGACGGTGTGGCACTGCCTGGCACACGTTGCGGGACGCAGGCCTTCACGTGAAGCCCGAATCGGCCCTGAGCCGTGGCTGTGCCACAGGGAGCAGACGAGGGCACAGAAGCAGTGTCACTGGCTAAAATGCTGATGGCGTTCATCCTTATGTAACACAATTTGCCTGTATCGAGGTCGGAAAAATTATCAAGGTCATGTCCATGTAATTTGCGATAAATTGATAACATAATTATCGTGACAGGCCTAGTCTTGATTGTGTTTTGGAGATGGATGAGTGTAACTTATGTTTTTTCACTAGGTGTGCATGCTTCCACCCTCCATCCTGGCCGAGGTTGTGAACTACACGCTCTGGCTCCTGGAGTGTTCCCACGCGTCTGGCTGCTGTCATGCGACCATGTTCTTCTCTATCTCCTTTGCCTTCCGTGCCGTTCTCGAGCTCTTTGATCGCCAGGATGGACTCCGCCGGTTGGTCAACCTGGTAGGTGCCTGTGCAGCCTGGTCCTCCATCCCACCTCACGTCTTTGAGTTGTTGTGACGGCGTTTAGACCGCATGTGTTCCTACCCTCGCTTACAGATCAGTACGCTGGAAATCCTGAACCCTGAGGACCAGGGGGCCCTGCTGAGTGACGACGAGATTTTCTCCAGTCGGCAGACGGCCAAACACACGTGCATGGCGCTCCGAAGGTACTTCGAGGCTCACCTTGCCATAAAGGTGGAGCAGGTGAAGCAATCCCTGCACCGTACTGAGGGGGGCACCCCTGTTCACCCACAGCCTTACTACAAGGTAAGCTTTGCTGGCATTCTTATGGATGTGCATATCTATCTCTAATCTTTAGCAGTATTGTGCATCTGGTTCTGTGTGACTGTTAAGTTTATAGTATAGTAAATTATAGGTTTGTTTATTGAATTGTGATGTAGTGAAAATGGTCCTTTTTAGAGATGCACCAATTGCAATTTTCTTGGCTGATTGCCGATTTTTTTTTTTGAAGTTTGACCTGTTGATACCGATTTTTGCTGAGTCAGATTTTCTTTCTACGAACTGTAATTGACTGCATATACAAAAAAAATCAACTTTTCTTCAATGCAAAATTTTATTCTCTTAATAAAAGATTGTTAAACTTTACAATTTCCCCCAAACTGCACTAAGTTACAGGGTCTTCTTTCACATGAGTCACACAGCAATTTATT
>JAODJW010000106.1:10260066-10277038 GCA_026777045.1 Hyperopisus bebe | reverse complement strand
TTTTTCAGGCATTCCTTTTTAGATGATCATTACGTGGAGTTTAGCAAACTTTCTCAGGACCGAGTCATTGGCACAAAGGAATACATCGCTCATGTGAGTTTGTTTTTCATTTCTCAGGTCGCCTTCATTTTCCCTGTGCATATTTGTGCTGTTCCTCACTGTCATCTCTCTCCAGATATATGACATCCAGACTGGCCAGAAGATCCTGACTCTCAACAACCCTGACTTGGCAAACAATTACAAGAGGAACTGCGCGACATTTAACCCCACGGATGACCTGGTGCTGAACGACGGCGTGCTGTGGGATGTGCGCTCTGCTCAAGCCATACACAAGTTTGATAAGTTCAACATGAACATCAGTGGTGTCTTCCATCCCAATGGACTTGAGGTCATCGTCAACACAGAGATTGTATCCTTGCCTGCCTTGATGTGCTTGATATTTTTTTTGTGATTTCTGAGAGTCTTACTCTGGTACAGCTCTTTCCTAAAACTGGAATTGTTTTAGGTTTATGATTGTGTGAACTAGCAATCGTAGTGAACATTGATGTTAATGCTGATTCTCCTGCCAGTTACATTAAAAAAGTCTTCTGAATCATCGGTGTGAGTGATATGGTTTTCATGTGTTGAACGCAATTGCACTTAATTAGTGTCTCAGTGGGACTTGCGGACTTTCCACCTTCTCCACACGGTCCCAGCCCTGGACCAGTGTCGGATAGTCTTCAACAACAATGGTACAGTCATCTACGGAGGTCAGTACTTCGCACCATCCACGCTTCTCTGTATGACATGAAATGTCTTTCTCTGCCTGAACAAAAACTGTTCCTGAATGTGTATTTAAGGGCACTGCTTTTGCATTCCACCGTAGAGTTGACTTAGTATGTCCTTTAGTCTTCAGTTGTTGGACTCTTTTTTTTTTGTTTTTGTTCAGCGATGCTACAGGCCGATGATGAGGAGGACATGATGGAGCAGCAGCTAAAAAGCCCCTTTGGCTCCTCCTTCAGGACATTTGATGCAACTGACTACAAGCCCATTGGTAGGATCCGTAGTCTTAAGTTATGCTGCGTTCCATTTGAGCTCGGAACTCGGATTCCGAGTTCTGAAGCCGGACGTGACGACATGCGGAGATCCGAGCAATATCTCGGGACAGCACAGAGGATCCCGAGTTCAGGATCCAAGATGGCTGCGCCCTTTAGCAACAGAAGGGAAAGTTGTAGTTTTATCCTGTTTAAGCCCTACTTTTCATTTGTGGCTCATTAAATCGGTCGCATACACTATACTGTCCAACTTATATGTGGGCGTGTTGCTACGGAGTTTTATACGTGAAGCACCGCGCGTAAAGTGATATTGCTAACAATGGCTACCAATTAACCAGGCTAGAATTGGATTTCATGATTAGTCGGATTATTTGTCGGATTTAAGGTAGTTCAGGCTAATTGCAAGTGAACGAAGATAAAGGCCATTTAAACTGAGGTACCTTAAATCCAACAAGTTGTCCGGCTAAGCAAAAAATCTTGCTTTTTCATATAGGTCCATAGTATTCCTACTTCTGTGGCAAATGGAACTCATCTGACTCGGTTTTCCCGAGTTTTTAGTAGATGTGATGTAATATCGGAATCCGAAAATCGAATCCCGAGGCAAATGGAATGCAGCATTACTCATACTGCAGACTATAAAACAGACTAAACAATGCAGTTGGAGCACGAGTCACTGCCTCTTGAGGTTTACAGCGAGAAGTTGCTTTTCTTTGGTTAAACAAATAACTTCAAATTTTATTTGTAGTTTTGGTCCCGGTAGATAATGTTTCCTCTTGCCTCACTATAATTTATTAACCAAGATAACATGAACATATATGTTTATCATTTTACTCTTTTTCTAGCAACAATTGATGTAAAAAGGAATATTTTTGACCTTTGCACGGACACTAAGGACTGCTATCTAGCTGTTATTGAGGTGAGTGTTCTTGAACGTTGAATGTGTGCCGTTAGTTTGGTTGGAAGGGTGGGCTGGACTGTACAAAGGAATGACTGCGGCTTGTGCTGTGCAATGTTGGAATATTTGATCCGCGGGGACGGTGAGATGGGATCTGATTGATTCTATGCTGTTTTCCCTGTAGAACCAAGATTCAATCAACATGGACACAGTTTGCCGGCTCTATGAGGTGGGCCGGCAGCGATTAGCAGAGGAAGAGGAAGACGAAGAAGACCAGGCGAGTCACCAGATCAGGCACCACCAAAAACTATTCATTCAGACACGCAGACCTTTATTGTACATCCATGTAAAGCACCTTGTGGCGACTGCTGTGAAAGGCACTATATAAGAACAAGTTGAAATTGAATTGACAGTCACTGTAGCACAGTCCTAGATAAGTGTCTATTTATGGATGGAGTCATTTTCAATAGCAGTTAATTGTATATTCATTTGCACACAGGAGGATGAAGACCAGGAGGATGACGACGATGACGACGATGACGATTCTGATGATGACCTGGATGATGTAGACACAGATCCCTTGCTCGCAGAGCTAGAGAATGAGAATGGAGGTGAAGAGGAGGAAGAGGAAGAGGAGGAGGACGGAGAGCACGACTTCTCACCTTCTGATGATGAGGAGGTGGCACGCCTGCTGGAAGAAGAAGGGGAGGAAGACGATGACGACGATGATGATGAAGATTCAGATGACAATGAAGATGTTGAGCTCATTCTGGAAAACAGTGAGTATTGGTGCCATTTCTTGGTCTCTTGCTGTCACCATATTCATACAATTCTCATTTGTGTTGTTAACATTAGAAGCAATGGGGGGGGGGGGATCTACATCAACTAGTTTTATTTTGGGATCATTATGGGAGAATATCTGTCTTTGTGTTTAAAGGACAGGGAGAAGTGACTGTCCAACTTCAAAAGAAAAAATAGTTTGATATTTTATATTTAAATAGCCTCCCTGTACTTTTTTTGGGCAAGATGTGATGTTTTTCTGTAATGTTCTCCTTGCAGCAGACAGTTCTGACAATTCGGACCTGGAGGATGACATCATTCTGTCTCTGAATGAGTGAAGGCAGACTGGACAAACGAAAGCCAAGCACTGAGGCCTGTCTCCCGGGTAACGGGTTCTGGGGGAATGCTCGCAAATGTAGCGGCTATGCTAATGAAGTACAGTTAGAGGATAAACGAGAGCAACATGGTGAGGAGAAGGAGTGGAGTTTGGGTTGGTCGGGCCTGAATGTTTATGGCGAGGCGGTTTCTGCCGCAGGGGGTGGTGTGAGTTTAAGACACAGCGATCAAACGGGGCCTGCGCCCCAGTGCAACTCTGCAGCAGACACATACAGAGGTACGGAAACTGAAGAGTGACTGAAATATTTGTAAGAATTTCTTAAATGCATAGTTTTATATGGCAATGTAGCTTTATAAGTGTCTGAGTGTGTCAGTACATTCTGTATACCACGAAATGCCAGTAATGATTTCTCTTAATTTATTTTGAAACTATTAGATGCTATTTTGACATATTTCCAAATATGAAGCAGTCCTTACTGGTGTGTAGGAGGTGATTATGACGCCAGTTGGCGTGACGAAGGGGGTCCCCTTACCCACGTATCAGCTTGTGTCTGGTTCGTGCTGGGTGAGGAGTAGCTGGCTTTCAGTCTGCTTACCGCCCTGCCCGTCGACTGATCTTCCTTTTTCCGCTCCTCTTACCCTCAAGCTCCGCCCTTCCCCGCCCCCTCGCCAGGACATGGTGTGCCCCCGCACCCTAGCTGGGTGGCTGCTTGCGGCCGTAACTCGCGGCCCTCAGTTTAATCAGGCTGATTTCAGCTCCTGGAAGGAACGTGTTGGCCAGCAGCTGATGGCGCCTCATCCAAATCGCATTAATAAATGTGCAGACTGACTTCCGGGTAACGGGTTCTAGAGAAGTGCTAGCAGTCATGCAGCCATGCTAGTAAAGTACAGTTAGAGAAAAACAAGAGCACACTGCCACCTGGATCACAGCCCTTAACTGGGAAGCCTTAAAGCATCATGTCACTCTTTCTATAGGTTGATTTTATTTTTTTAATCTTTTGTTTTTTTGTACCAAATGCAAAAAATGAAGACCCGGCTTTGACATTATGCATGTGTCCTACTTTCAGTTTTACCTCTAAAATGCGTCACATAACCCTTCAAGTTATTTATGCTGGGTAATATATTTTTTTTCTTCCAAAAGAAAAGTATTATGCGTTTAGTCCCTCATATAAGCCCTTTCATTACACTTGAAAACCTGAGGAATGATCAGGGATAAGTAAGCTTTTTAGCTTTTGTATTACACTTCATGTCCAACTTGTAGTGGGTAGGAAAGGGAGCAGGTCCTTTCTTAATTTCACAAATCAGTTTTCCAGTCCTGGAACATTTACAATGAGGTTGCACTGTCCACTGATATTTTAAATTGTAACTGCATTTGCTATGTTCTATGTTCTGCAGTTGCTATGTTCTCTTGTACGTTGGAAGGACTCGGCAGAAACATTTGAAAATGACAGTATTGCTGGTATAAAGTGCCACTCAGAATATGGGCAAGATCGTCTGCGCTGGTACTGATCTTGTCATTTATTGAGCCCCTCCCAACACTCATTTTTGTTTTCATGTGTTTTTCTGTGAAATATGTCCTTAATTACAGCAATTATCACCTCCTGTGTAAAAACCTTCACATCAATACTTGTACAAAATGTATGAAAAGTATTTTTGCTATAAATGGAACTGAAAATATTTTGAATGCTTATTTTTTTTTTTTTAAATAAGTATTTCTCCGCACAGCAGACACGTTCACATGATGCCAGATGCCCATCAGTATGAGACATGCTATATGGGAGATGCATTATAACAAAAGGCCATTGGGTGGCACTCATATTAGCATTGCTGGATGTTACACTCATTGACAATATTTCTTTTGGTCATTTGCGTGTTTTAGTCCCATTTGCATGTCACACACTCATTGAGGTTACATTTCACCACGCTGGAGTATGTCAGCATCGCATTTTGAAGTATGTGGTTGCTATTTATTTTAAGAATCCTTTTAAGATTCCCTTGTTTCATTAAAAGATGTTTATAAGTCATAGTCTGTGTCCATTGACCACTGCTAGGATATCTACTGACTGGGGTCTACCTATAGAGGTCAGGGAGTTCTGATGCAAATATCAGGTAATGATGTATGGAGAAATGATGTTTTGTGGTTTTGCTTTTCTTCTGAATGCAGCCAGTCCTGCTTCATTCAGAAACAAGTGATATGCATTCTGAAAGCGAACCCAAAATCTCTGTGAGCAGTTTAAGCTGAGTGGGAATTCCAAACCTCTGTGGCAGAAGGCAGCTTCGACAATAGAAAAGACTGACTTAGGGCGAGGCTAAGTCAGCAAGGCTTGCGTAATGCAGATGGCTTTTTCTCATTTTATTCATTCTTCTCAGCCTCACAAATGGCAGTTACTCTCAGTGTGCACAAAACAATGCACATGAGATAGAACGGCCATTAAAAGTAGAGTCTGGCTCTTCGTCTTCTGTAGTGATCAGGAGGGTGGTCCACTGCTCCGCAGGTATGGCCCTCGTATCTGACACTGGGGTATAGAACAGATAAGGCAATTCTAATTAGCTGGTCTGCTATGGAGGAAATTATTTTGAAACCTCACCCTCACAGCCTGGCTTGGAACATTTTTTAAGTAAATTACCATAATTGGTGGCCCTTGTTTCCACGTCGGAGATGTCAACTGTTATGATGTAGTACTGTTCTCCAATCAGCTAGCATTTCTTGTTGCAGTGGATGTCCCTCGGCTGTACATGTCCCTGAGTTAGAAAAGCTATGTAACCCAGAGATGTCAAATTGATGTAACTGTAAATTTAACCATCAACACCACTGACCTCCATCAGGCCTTGTTAATTTATTTTCAGCTACAGCGCTTCACTTTTCAAGTCCTTTCCTGGAGGGCCACAGTTCAGGCTTTTGTACTGCCAATGCACTATACAACATGTCTAGACTTGAACTGTGGACTCCTTGAACTTGGACTTACTTTTGTAATGGTAGCTGGAAATCTATGACGCTTTGGAATTGGATACATCGGTCCTGAATCCATTTAATGGTCATTTATTTAAATTATGAAATATTTACAGGGAAAATCACTTTAGACTGTGTGCTACCCAGCCAAGGTATCCTTTCCTACTCCGCCAGTAATGCTGCCCCACAAAGATAGAAAGCCCTCCAAGAGACATTTCAGCTGCAATATCAGAAATTCCTGTCCGCCAATTGACACTACAGTGTTGACAACTGTGATCACGTGATGACGGGTGTGTAAAAATGGCGCATCTGGATAATTCACAATTAGTTCTAGACACACTCCCATAGTCTCCCGAAGATGGATCACCAGGGAAAATGAATCTCCGAATGACGGAGTGGAGACGGCGGGTTTTCACGGCAGCGCCTTAAAACACGGGCACCGATCTGTCCAAGTGGAAATTGACGTAACAGTTTGTCATGAAAGGGGAGTAATGACCACGGTGAGAAATGTATGTGTGTATATATATATATATATATATAAATAAATCGGTCTGCTTCTGGTCGGGGATGCTGCTGCGTTAATCGCGCTCGATTCCCCCGTACGAGTGCTGAGCCACAGATGACGGGAAACACGCCACCGAACGCCGTGTACATTGTGAGGCGGCACTAAGGCAAAGAAATGGACGTTTTATGATAATCGTCCGGGAAATGCTATGTTTTATATCTAAGGCTTTTGTTTTCCCCCCTCAATTGTCTTAATATTATAGCTGCTATGATATGCAGCTCTGAATGTACTGGGCTCTACGAGATTTATGCAACGTGCGCTTGCATCCGTTCATGAAAACGAATAAATCAGCCGTCGATTGTTCGGAATTTCACAAAAATCATGTGGATGCCGACGGAGGAAGAGAAATTTGGAGTTGGTAAGTACATTTTATTCGGTTAGTAATCCATCTTGCCGCACATTTTTTGTTGCATATGCATTTACAAATATTAATTTATAGGCGAAAGTGAATATGTAAAATGCAGAGTTAAAAGGTAATGGAAATCGAAGGACGTGATAATATACGGTGGGAATTAACAGGGAAATATCAAACCTTATTTTATCATGATACTGTTTTTTGATGAATTTGCGCACAAACGTATTCGTTTACTTATCCCCCAGCACCCCCGCAAGCACAGTACCACTTGTCTTTCCTGTATCTTACTCCATTTTCTGTGATATTAAAGGCGCGTTATTTTTGATAGCAAAACTCACATCTTTTGTGTCGAATAACCACGTAATCTTATTTTCAACATCGGCAAGATAAGGTTTAAATACAGTAAACAGTTTGTCTGTACAAGAACACAAAAACGCAATTTATGGCGGTAACCGAGAGGGGGCACTAAAACCGCGCACGACTCCAACAGGTGCGTCAGGTGCAAGACTGGACACTACATCTTTTTTACTCAGATGCTGATATATAATTATTTATTACTGTTCGTATTATTACCGTATCTTATATATAAATTTAGTTTTATTTTTTATAATGTAATTTACTTTTGCTATACCTTTCTTCACTAATAATGGATTGCAGGGGGAGACTTAAAAAGGAAAACCGTATATGATTTAAAAAACAGGGCCCAATTTAATAAATTATTTCTACTGTGTTTCTCAGTAATAGTGCTGTGTATAGCCAAGATGTCTGGCCCTGCCAGCATAAGGAAACTCATAGATACTGCAGACAGCGTCTTTCATTACATGTAAAATATTAGGAATATTTGATGTAATACTTTAATATTGTAATACTTTGTAATACGTTAATGTTAATTCACCAGATATATCTAATATTCTTGGCTGTTCCGGATCTTTGTTACAAAGAATGCATTTTGATCCAGAAGAGCACAGAATTGAATGCTTGTCTGTATTTTGTGGGTACATTTTGAGCCTCTTTACCCTTGATGTCACAGGAACCAAGTGTGACAGCCACAAGCTATGGTCTGAATGTTCTGAGGAAATCATTCATGTGTGGTTAAAAAATAATAAAGATGGTTAAGTGTATTTTAAATGATAGGGGTTCGTGGCTGGCTTTGACAAATGTGAGCACTGGCAAGATCCTTTGATTATGAAGTGAGCATCTTAGAGATGGTCAACGGAGCTGGGAATTACAAGCACCTATAAAGTTGGGAAACGTGATGTGTATGGAAAGCGGACTGGAAGGGGGAAGTGCTGCGGAATTCTGCCCATTCCTTGTCATAGATCACTAGTGGGAGGAAGACATGAGGGTGCGGCCATTGATTTGCCTGAGCAGTCTGCTCCATTAAGGGCCATTAAGGGCCATTAAGTCGCCATTTACTCTCGCATGAAGAGGTTGTGGGATGGAGGGTTTAGGTTACGTTTTTTCTCCTTTGGGGTTTATGAGGACCATGGCAGAGGTTGAATAAGACCTATCTGGAGGAATGCATAAAGCATTGTGATGTCACTGCCAGTTATTGTACCAGCTGCACTCTCAGCGGTCTCTTTTTCTTCTCACTTATGACTGACCTACAGAGGGATGCTTGCTACCTTCTGCATCCTGTGGATGTAACATTATACTATGCTGTGTTGTTCACAGTCCTGAAATACTGCTTTTTGATAAAATTATGCCAGAGCTGAGTATGAAGCATCCTGGTCTGACATCTAGGCCATCTTAGCATGTGCTCTGTGACTTGTACTAGGGCCTTGACACAGAGATTTAATGCAGTGTTGTTAGTTCATGTCAGGAGCAGGTCTCACAATGTTCAGGGAAATGGTCAAAAAAGCTGTTATCCTGTTGTAACCCTGAGAAGACCAGGCAACTTGAATTATAGCTGCAAAATATCAAAGTGTGTAAAATTACTAGATGTGTTACCTGCCTTTGGATAAAAGTGGCAGCTAAGTGAATAAATGTTATTTTCTAATAACAAATAGAGTTATAAAAAACTGATAAATCTAGGAATAAGAATATGTATAATTAATAGCTATTTTTATAGTCGTCCTGATAACAATGTTTTTATTTTTAACAACCATCTAGGGTTTTAATTGTCCATCTAGGGTTATGTTGACCTTCAGCCTATCCCAGAAGGTTCAAGCAAGGCTATGTAAAGCACTGAGACATGCCAAGACAGTCTGGCGAGCTGGGACCGGATTTCAGCACTGAACCCTAGTGTTAACAGCACAGCGTTGCTTTTTTGTTACTCTGTTTAAAATAAGTGACAGACTTCCACATGTGAAGTGTGTGTGTGGTGTTATTACTGACATAACTTGCCTATGAAGCTATGAGAATTTTTTCCTGACGATACCGTTCTTGTGAGGGCAAAACAGGGATGCAGGAGCAATGGCTGAGAAGGCATTATGTTTGGGTTATTCACAGAAAGGTTATGTTGCTGGTTTGCTTCTCAGTGCTTTTAGTCACTGTCTTCTCCTGATGACTTAAATGGAGTTAATGAGAACCTTAAAAAGCTCACCTCATTTTTTATGTGACATTTACAGATCAAGGTTGATGTTTCATCTTTGTTCAAACTGCATCTAAAGTTAGAATGCTGCCAATAAAATTCTTTAATCAGCATGGTCCCTTGGGAGAGCTGTGACAGACTGCCTTTTATCTCAGAGGTGTGGTGTCCCTTTAGAAAAATCTCTCAGGCTTCACTGGCAATGTCTTTTCTATCTCACATGCAGTAAAAGTTACTCAACCAGCGTGCACTTTGGATGTAATTTCTCTTGTCAGAGGTTCTTCTGGTTTTCTTGTGTGGTAGAGCCCACATATTTGATAGAGATTTTTCTTACAGCCGCACAGACTGTATGCAGGGTGGCCGGGGACTTGACGGGATAATGAAACCGTTTAGAAGCAGGACTCAGGAGTCATCTAGTTAAAATTTACTTACATCATTATATTCATTTAATTGTGCCTGCTTCTCTCATGGGAGTTGGCGGTTTTGTCATAATCAGAACTGGAATGGCTTCTCGTTTTGCATATTGACATTGGCGAAACGCATAAACGTGCCTAATTCTGACAATTAAACTTTATACAGATGCAAAAAAAAAAACATTGAATGCCCCGAAAACACGACCTAGAGATCAATGTTTATACCGAGATTCCCTAGACGCTCCTCTACTTACGAACTTTCAACTTACGAACTTTCAGACATACAAACATGCCAATTAAGCCTAGTACGACTTCTGGCCGCTACTCCCGCCGCGCAGCAGCGTAGGGTGCAAATTCCCAGCATCCTAGTTCTTTGTATTTGCGTATACCATTAAAATGATGTTGAATAACGACTTATGAACATTTCAAGTTACGAACGGCCGTTCAGAACGTAACTTGTTCGTCAGTAGAGGAGTGTCTGTATTATAATATTAGCCAGGATGGCGTTTCCTAACATTTGCCAGGTCTTTCATGGGTGAAGGGTTGATAACCTGGCATCTCGGCAGGTGCTGCTGACACTTCACAGCTGTAGGGCTATGGGTTAGGATCTGGTCTTGATGTCCAGTTCAGTTGTCCTTGGGCATTTTTTGTGCATCTCTGAATGTTGGAAAAACACGTTCTTTCAGAGGAAACGGTCCTCCTGAATTGTGTTTGCATGTGGACTGGTGAGTCATCTGTGGTTTTCATGCACATTTTGGTGTCTGTTTCCTGATGTTTCTCTAGATCATCAGAACTTTCCAGTGATTATTTGTCACCAAATCATCAAATGTTAATCAGATGTCATTTCTTCATTAACAACTTGATTATGATGTGACACCACAGTGACAGTAAATTTTAGCATCCTAGTTAATGCTTAATGATTAGTCTGGGTAGTCATGAAAATTGTGTTGGTTAATTTGTTTCATGACAAGAAACTGTGTAGAAAATGATTCATCTGTCCTTTAGCAAGAAATGTATGATAAGTGTAGGTACAGATACAGTTAGAGTACCCAGATGTAAGTGTGAGCATGTTTAAATTAAACAGGCAATTTTGCAGCTCCAGACTGAGATTATTGAGCAATAGACCTAAATGGGAAAATTCTACCAGTGTGAAGTGAACTATCAATTCTGCAAGCCCACCTGAAGCACTGCCCCCATCAACAGAGGTTATTTTCCAGCACTACAGTATGCTGACCAGGAACAAGGCTGAGCAAGTCAGGCACAGGCTGGATTCCACTATAATTAGGAACCTGGAAGGAGGGATGAATGCAAGGTGATTAAGTATTACAGAAATAGCCTATGACAGCCACAGGGCAAAAAGCAAGAGTGGAACATGATAGGTAAAAAGCCGTTTCCATGGTTGGTGCTGTATATAATGTATGTGTGGATTATGTTTATATTACATTGTGGGGACCATTTTTCAGGTCCCCATGAAGATCTATGCATGCTATCAAAAAAACTAAACATGCCAATAGACTTATATATTTTGTTTGGTTAATTATGGTTAAGGTTAGGGCTGGGTAGGGGTTAAGGTCGTCATGTTAGGATTAGACTTTTCCTCATAGAAATAAATGGAGAGTCCCTACACAGATATAATTATAAACCTGTGTGTGTGTGTGTGTGTATAAAAGGGTAGATAAATATATATAAATTTAGGACTAAGTCCATTTCCAAAGTAGATATAACGTGGTTGCTGTTCTTGCACAGATATAACAGAATCTGTAACATGAATAAAATATATAGGATTTTAAAGATATATAGGTATGATGCATTTAATAATCTAAAAATATTAATTTATAGATGATAATATCAGTGCAAGGACTTAGCTAGATGCATGATTTCACAAAGGCTCAAGCTAAATGTTTTTTTATTTACAATGAATAGATTCATATCACCATATGATGCTACAAAATTAAGGAAAATTCCTGGCAAGTATAACGTGTAAGGATACTAAAAATTACAATTTCACTTGCTTTATTGATTACAAACATTAAAGCAATAGCCTGAAAGTATCCTCAGATAAAATGACAAACAAGCAATATGAAAATGTTTGGATGCCAGTTTTGAGATACGGTATTGAGTTGATGTCTAAATAAATATTAGCTTAACTGGCTTGGGGAAATTGGTACATTTTACAGATTAACAATGCTGCTTATATACTAGAGGGGAGAGTTTACAAAAAGTCTTTGTATAGTGATATTTTAAATCAATACAAAAATACTTAACATAACACAATACATAACAATACATGTTCAATAATATTCTCAGATATATATAAGCACAGTCTTGGAATAAGTGTCTCCATCACAATCATATATAAAATATGTGTTTATGTCCAGCCCAGAACTTCTGTTTTGCCAAACTCAGCTCCAACTCACCTGAATACTGAGATTATTTCTAATTAAGTAACACACATATATACACCCACTTCCTCCCACTGAACCCCCGTGAGGTACCGTGCGATACTTTCCCTCACTGTTCTGCTTTTCTGCATGTTTTCTGGCCTGTTTCTGCTTTGCCAACTCTAATTTTGAATTTCATTTTGAAGTTTGCTTGCCTGCCTGTTTCTCCCCTGCTTCCTGGACACTGGACTATGATTGTGTATCATTTAAGTCACTTTGATCGGCATGTGGGTCCAGTCTCCCCATCATTACAATGATGTTATTTTGAAAAGCACAAAGCAATACAAAAAAATGGAAAATGCAATAACACACGTGGTGACTTTTATCTTGTATGCTTACATCACATGTCATTTGTACATCAGCTATGTGTCCTTGTCCATCTTATATAACAACTGTTATGTGTTGCTTCTATTTCCTTGCGTAATCTATAAATGCATTACATTGTAACGATCCTAGGAGGCTGTGAAGGAGCCTTAGGGTATTAGTGCTGCTTTTTGGCTTACTGCCTTTAGTGTTAAACTTGGAGTTCCAGTGAAACCAGTGAGCATGTTGCATGGTTGTCAGGAGTGGGATGGAAGCCCAGTGACCCTGCCATTGGTTTCCTGTATGCGGCCCTTGCACTTACAGTCACTGCAGGCCTGATGTAAGACCAGTGCAAGCGTGTGTGGTAGATTTGGCAAAGAGGGGCAGTATGGCAATATTAGGACCCATACTAGCAAGCTTTTTGGTGTAAAAGACTGGAACTTATGTCTTGCTGCCCTCATCTGAAATTTCTACACTATTATAATATGTAGTACAGAACCAAAATGGATGTAAATACGACCATTTATTGAAAATGTGCCAGTTAAAATTTCACATTGTGACATTCGTGCGAGTGTAAGATAATCATTAGGATGTTTTGCTCCTGTATGGTACTGCGTTAGGGAATTGTGATCGAAAGCTTTTTTTATTTTTTGCCTCTTCCCTGGTTCACTCAGTCTTTCTTTTTTTTTTTTCTTTTTTTTTTTTTTTTGCTGATTTGGTCCCTCCCTACCTGCTCCTGGGAGTATGTATGTGTATGCACACTGATGATAAAACAAGAAACCATCCCTTGAGCTGGTGTGAATGTGTTTTGAAAAGGAAGAGGCCTGTAGTTTTTGAAAAACAAAATGAGAAGAAAGAGGAGGCTTGTGGGGAGGGAGAGCCAAAGTGAGACCCCAAGATAGACACAAGTAACGATGAGAGTTAGGTTATTAAAGTTCATATTACTGTTGGTTCGTGTACCAGTTCATACCGAAAACCATTTATTATTATTGTTATGATATGTATTTTTTTTATACCGCAATACCAGTTTATATAGCCTACACAACGTTCAGAAAGTGGCGCAGCTGGAAACTGTTTAAGGGGGGACCTTTTTCACTGCTGCACCGCAAAAAATGTACCGCGAAAGATCAGAAAGGAAGATACAGCTGATGCTGGAGTTGAAAATAATAAGACACTGGGCTTGTCAAAAAATCGATTCTCAGATACTAATCGTTAGTATCTGATTAGATACAAATTTTCACCATTATTGATACCAACAGTACGGTTTTCGCCTCATTCGCACACACTCGCACAGCCCCTCCCCTCCTCTCAATAGCTGCTGAACGCATCCCAGTCTTTTTGAGAAATTTCGCGAGTTCAGTAAAGCTCGCGTTCCAGCAATGCTGAACTATTACACAGTTATCAAAAATGTTAACTTGGCCGGCACACACCATAACATTAGCCGTTTATCTATAAGCAGTTAGCCAACAA
The DNA here is from genome assembly GCA_026777045.1 of Hyperopisus bebe. NCBI lineage: Eukaryota > Metazoa > Chordata > Actinopteri > Osteoglossiformes > Mormyridae > Hyperopisus > Hyperopisus bebe. The sequence goes on along the minus strand of JAODJW010000106.1, from coordinate 10,262,966 downwards.
ACACGTTAGCCGTATGTTATCATTAAGGTAGCGGATAGGCGCAATGGCTAATAATAAAATAATGTAGTTAATGTGGGAACAATGCAAAAACGTAAAACAAAAATTTGTCCTGTAAAATGTGATAAACAGCCAGTCATACTTTAAAAAAAAAAAAAAACCGTTATATACCGTGAAACCGATATAACTTTGAAAAATATTGTGATATCAATTTTTGGTCATACTGCCCAGCTCTAGTTCATATTCAGATTTAAAAAAATTCCAAATACAGTAACCCCTTCACATTTGCGCATTTAACATTCACATTTTTGGTTGTTTATGAATTGGCCGCAAACAATAACTATCAAGTCATGAGTCACTGTCAATCTTTCAGCAATACAGAAACTATCAATGCGAATTGGGATAACTATTCATCAATATTCAAGTATTCATTCCATATTGTCCAAAAAAAAAGGGGTGGAACTAACAGAAAAAGTTGATAGAACCACTGCTACCATGGAATAGTTAGTCTGGAGCCCTGTAGTATATATTAATTACTATTATTGCCAGTTTTTTTAGACAATATGAGTCAGCATATTGATGATGTGGATTTAATAGACCATGCTTAGTGCCCTGTGTCCTTATTCAAGTGGAGAGCAGGCAAGACTTAAACATGTCACATTGAAGGACCAGGCCTGGTAACCTAAGCATGTCGCATTGAAGAACCAAGTGAGGTAACCTAAGCATGTCGCATTGAAGGACCAGGTCAGGTAACCTAAGTATGTCGCATTGAAGGACCAGGTCAGGTAACCTAAGCATGTCGCATTGAAGGACCAGGTCAGGTAACCTAAGCATGTCGCATTGAAGGATCAGGCCTGGTAACCTAAGCATGTTGCATTCAAGGACCAGGTCTGGTAAAATGAAGTAATGACAGTTGTAAATCAGCCATGTTAGTTACAAACGTTTTTGGGAAGCACTTCTAAGCTATAGTGAAGGATCATAATATTGCCTGTAAGACTGGAATCACGGATTGTGGCATCGAATCGGCCACATTGAGGTCTGTCACTTCTGAAATGGGTTCTTATTGTGCAGGTATGCAGTTTTTTGCAGTTTGACCTTGGCCTCATGGTTTCTGAAATTTTGTACTACAAGGAAATCAAAATACACCAGAGCTAAGGACCAGGAGTGAGCGGGATGGTAGCTCTGAGACTCGGGATCTGTGCCAGCAATCTTCCAATTGCCGGTTCGAATCCCGTAAATGCCAGCGGTGATTTTATTCTCCTGGTCCCTTGAGCAAGGCCCTTAACCTGCAATTGCTTCATCCTGGGTATGATGTTAATCTGCATCCAGCCCTGCAAGCAGGTCCTCCAACTTCCAGGGAAACTTTGGGGGTTGGTGGCAGGATTGGCACTCCAGCCCCCGGAAGAAACTCACACTGTTCCATTTGGATTAGTTTGGTGCTGAGGTATCACTCACTGCACGGCTGCACCCAGGTACTCATCCCTCATGTCATCTGGGTTTCATAGTGTGGCGGCTGCGGCAGTGTGCTGTATCAGCTCCTGTTCCTTACCTCGAGGGACCAGGAACATAGCCAGGGGATACCCCCCTTGGACAAAATCTAGCAAGGGGGACCTATCGGTAAGGTCACTGGATGCAGACCAGCTAGGGACCCTCTACCAGTAAGTGACTGACTAAAGCTGGGGGTGCTATTACTTCTTGCTCCAGCAGGGGTTCCCCCTTATTTTTTTTTCTTATGATGCATTTACTGTCTGTTGATACCAGTGACTCACAGGGAGTCACAGAGCCCAGGCTGGAAACTGCTGCTGTACTAGATAAGCGATCGACAGTCAGATAGGCGGATGCATAGACATCGAATAATAAGAAGTGCAATAATAACAGAAAAAGAAAAAATAACAAGCTAACAAGGCTAAAAAAATAATTAACAGTCACACTGTTGGTGAAATCCATTTACTTGTCTTTCCAGTCTATTGGATGAACTTTCCACGTTTCTGCATGTACTAATTGCATGAAAGCCATTTTACTTTTATTTCATTTGATGGTGCCATTTTTCTCCAGAAATTAAAGTTATACGTTATTTGTAAAAACGCATGAACAACATGTTTATGGTTCAGCTAGTGCATTTGTATCTGTGTCTGTTTGAAGTATATGAAGAATTGTCCTGTTAGTAAAGAACAGGTTTGAACAGTCAGAAAAGGTACTTTCTGATATGTTTAGGTATAGTAAGGGCATGCTTGGAGTACTGTAAAAGCATGGAGTATACCGAACGCCTACTGAGAGTGGCACATCTGTAAGTGCAGCATTTTAATCTCCAGTCGTAAAGCAATATTATTGCACCTCCAAGTATTTTTCCATGTATTTAAAATGGCCAGCATACAATTACTGAACTAAAGCCAACACAGTCTTCTTATTTGGAAGAGTGTATGCTCTTCAGAGGATATTGGCTAAAAATCTGTTATATTTTTAGCGTGCACCTCAAATGTTCTTATTTTTGGGTAAAAGTGGTGAAATGAATGTCATCTATCCATCTATAATGCCATTATAACAATGTGCTTCTGGAAGATTCACCCTGACCTGCAGCAGACTAGCAGTGACACTGACATCCTCCTGAACAGCACTGATCTAGCTATTCCTCTTCCAGCTTTCTGAGCCAACATCTAGGGTTTAGTGTCCCTGGCTTACTATGATTCCTATAAATACAGAGGCTCCTCTACTCACAAATGAGTTACGTTCCGAACGGCCATTCGTAAGTTGAAATGTTCGTAAGTCGTTATTTAACATCATTTTAAGGGTATACGCAAGTACAAAGAACTAGGATGTTGGGAGTACGCACGCTACACTGCTGCACGGTGGGAGTAGTGGCCGGAAGTCGTACTAGGCGGAATTGGTGCGCTGAAAAAAAAGTT
>JAODJW010000106.1:10226084-10237193 GCA_026777045.1 Hyperopisus bebe | reverse complement strand
CGAAATGGGTTGAGAGACATTTCAGGGATTTTGAGTCATTCTGCGCTGCAAATGGGTTAATTGCGTTAAAAATTTTAATCAGATTAATCACGATGATAGATTAATCCGCGTTAACCCACTAATTTTGACAGCCCTGATTATTATCAAAACCAACAATGATTGATCTTTGAGAAAACACGCTAAACTTTGGGTCGAGTCCTGTGTTTGAGTATTCGTTCACCTTATCCTGTTCTTTTTCCATACCCACATTATATAATTGTAACATACATTGTATAATTGTAACATACATTGTACAGTTGTAACATACAATAGTAATTATATGCATTTTAACTGAACACTGGTACAGTTTTGTAACTTTGTTCGACCCGGCTGCTGTTTTTGTGTCGCTCTGTATTCTGGCCTCTTTCCCCTTTTATTCTCCTCTCTCCCTGCTGGATTCTCCCTCCCATTTCTTAGACTCTCTCCCTTCTTCTCCATGTCCTTTTTGGTGTCCCTCTTTGGCACTTTCACACAAACGTCCTCTAATGCCCGTGTCCTGTGTGCTGGGTAAACAGCGCCGATTCCGCCGTGTGCTAAAGCCGCCTCTCAGACATTGCTGCTGCTCTCGCACCCTCCCCAGGCCTGATCATCGCCCTGCAGTTCCTGCATGGGGAGATGGAGCAGATCCGCCGCGAGCACATGGCGCTCCTCAGCCGGGGCATCAGCGTCACCCGCCAGCTCACCTTCCCAGAGATGATCATGCCAGGTACCCTACTGGGGGGCGGGGGGTGTTGGGTACGTGTGATGTAGCAGCTGTTCTTGCTTCAGGGCAGAAACACCCATCGCGTGAAATCAAGTCCAGATCCGGGATGAAAAGCCGACAGTCGATAATACATTTTCTGGCGCCGTCTGCGTCACTAATATGTCAAGCATGATTAAAGCATTCCATGTTTCCGCGTTTTTTTGTAAAGTCGCGTCTACAGAGTGGCTCAGCGTTTGCTTCTCGCTGTTATTTCCTACGAATATGATGGATTTGGGAAGGAACCGCACTGAGAGCATGATGTCGATTTGCGGTCATTTATCACATGCTGTACAGGAATAAAATTGTACCCAACTAATCATCATTCAGCGCCGCGCCTGTCTGCCAGTGCTAGTTAAATATAGATCTATGTTTTATCTTGGTATCAAGATGCAACCTGCCACAGGTTGGTCGTCAGTGTAGAAGGTTTCATTTGATCTGTATGTAACAATCTGTTGTCAGTTCCACTCCAGTGCAGCTCCCTGTTGTATGCAGTAAAGTTGCCAACTTAGAACTATTACTGTACTTTACATTCGAAAAGAATTGATTCTTCATAATTGATTAATGTACTGAGATGACAAGTGTCTGTAGAATGCAAACCCAATGTCAGTGACCTTTCAGAGCTCTTTGTAGCCGCTTCAATGGATTTATCATCTTTGTCTCTGTTACAGTGGGTGCGGTTAATATGCGCAAATGCAGGCTGAAAGAAATGCAACAATTTATTTTACGCAAAAACGATCCTTTTCAGTTTTACAGATGGGGTTGTTTTGATAAAACACAAAGGGTCCTGCAGACAAAAGAAAGTTTTTTTTTTCCCCCAGCTGTTTTGCATTCAGGAGTCCTCTTGTTGCAGAGCTGAGGCAACATTTTGGGATTATATTAATGCAGAAAGCCTGTTAGCAGCGTATCCATCTCCCAGTGGAATTCACAAGCAGTGATAAAATATTAAAAATGGGTAAGATCAGTAGCCATGAGACACTGAAAATCATCTCATTAAGAGTTTGGTGGGAATTTGTATAAAGTATACTGTATGCACATGCTATAGCTGTTTGAAATTTTGGGTGTGCAAATGTTAAAAAAGTAGCTTTTTTATCTGTCAAGCAGAGACCTGATGGGGAAGCTAGATCTGTTATGTTTGCAAACACTGCAAGCATCCTGAGAGGAATGCAGCCGGCGGTGTTCATGGTGTTTGGTACCACTGATACCTTCAGCAAGCGCGAATCCAGTCAGCAGCTTCCCCAGATCGTGAGAGCTGTAGTTGGGTGCTGGGGGGCAGGCAACTGACAGTTTTTGGCCCGTGCAGGTCTGCCGTGAGCCCACGGTGGATGGAGGAGGGGGCCGTGTTGGTTGCATAATGCATAAACCAGACTTTTCGCCCACTACACGTCTGGGAAGCCTGATGTGCAAAAATATTATTCATCTTATTTTGCAGAAACGTTACAGTTTGACGTAGTTTCGTTTTGACTAAACGGGATTAGTAATGCTAAAATAAATAGGTGATAATGTTACTAAAATGGACGGATGGGTAAGGTTTAAATAAAGGGGGAAAAGTTGTTTTTTTTTTCCTAAACAGTCTAGACACTGTTGAGATGTGCAGGGTTTTTGGACATGTCCTGTACACTGACAGGTTCAGGGTGACTGACGACGAGAGCGGTGGAGTTATGCGTGTGACATTGATTCGACAGCACGTTTTGAAAGGCAGGAACGTGATTTTATGGTAGTTTAGGAAGAATATCCCGCATCTTCCTTTCTTGACATCTGATGGATACATCATAAACCTTGCTTCTCTCCATGGTTTATAGCTGGGATGCTTTTCCTGGTAGCTGTAATTAAATGTACCCAATTATGTGAGACATTGCACACTGCACCACACCAAAAATGGCAATGGAGGACTCTCTCTCATGCCTGTAATTTCTAACTGGATCTTATAATTTTAATTTAGTTATACTTAGACCTGAGTGTCTTGTTGGGGGTATCAGAATAGGCCATGAAAAGCTGATTAGTTTTAGATAATTAAGTGTATTCATTATTATATTAATATATTGATTGCTACTGGGATGGTTTCACATTTGATTATTGTGTTTTTCATTGTTTTCCATCTTCCTTGCTAATACCTTAATTCAGGATTATTCAATTAAGTTCTTTTTTTTTATTATTTATTTTAACACAGTCGCTCCAAGGCACTTAACTAAGTTGTGCTGCTATAATATTAATACACAGACACTAAATAGTTCATAATGCAGAAAAAAGGAAGAAGGAAAAATGCCAGAAGACAGTAGAGAAGAGGAACCAAAAACTGCACAGCGTGGAGAAAAAAACCTCCAGGGGTCCGAGGTCGACGGCTGCGCAGCCCCCCGAGGCCATGCTGACATTATATAATGCGAAAGTAATTACGTAGAGTCATACAGAGCGGGAACAGCAGGTGTGTTTTGTGGGCCCTTTGTTGGGTCTATGGCATCATCTTCCTACTTTTTAGGTGACATCCGCAATGACTTGTACCTGACCTTGGAGCGAGGAGAGTTTGAGAAAGGAGGCAAGAGTGTACAGAAGAACATCGAGGTCACTATCTACGTGTTGTATGCAGATGGACAAATCCTAAAAGTAAGTGCTGGACTCTAGCAGTACATATAAAGGACAGTATTGCAACAGAACATGGAAGTGGCTTTAATGCTAGGTGTAAGCGTCACGTACATCCATTGTTTATGTTGTGATGGTTTAATCTGGGTTTTGGGCCTGAGAAGATGCCTCACCTTTGAACTGCTTTGAACGTCTTTCCCAGGACTGCATCAGCCAGGGCAGTGGGGAGCTCAACTCCAGTGACCATCGCTCCCTCGTGTTTTACCACAACAACGCCCCCCGCTGGAACGAAATGGTGAAACTCTCCATACCTTTCGATCGCTTCCGTGGCTCGCACCTGCGCTTCGAGTTACGCCACTGCTCCAGTGAGACCCCCTCTTACGCTGTACACTATTCTCAGTGCATAAATCCCATCTCAGTCACATTCACTTGACTGATGTAGAAATGTGCTCTTTGCTGGTTTCCCCTGGGGGAAATCACTTGTACTCTACCATAATAAAGGTGCTGATATTTTTCAGTAAATATTAGTCTGTGTGAAAGAGCGCAATGTAGAATGATGAAAGTCCTTTTAAATTCGGCGAACACGGATGTCAACAGTGTCATCAGGAGGTTGTAAGACTCAAGCTTGGCGCTCCCAAGCGCCGCCTTTAGCCGACCTTTATCGGTTTCGCTTTGCTCTGTCACAGCTAAAGATAAGGGTGAGAAGAAGCTTTTTGGCTTTGCATTCACGCCGCTCATGAGGGAAGATGGAACGACGCTGTCGGACGAGAGCCATGAACTCTATGTCTATAAGGTCAGAAGGTCAACAGTTACTTTAGTAATAAGAGAATGGCACGTGGATTCGAGTCTTTCCTTAAGCCGAGTGCTTGTACCACCAGTGTGATGAGAGCACCACCTTCAGTAACCACGCCCTCTACCTGGGGCTGCCCTGCTGCAAAGAGGACCTGAGTGCCTGTCCTGGCTCCAGCACCAGCCCCACCTTCCAGCGCAGCCCCAAGGAGCTGCTCTGGGTGTCCACACAGCTGTGCTCCAGCAAGCTGACGCAGAACGGTAACCTTCCGGCAGCCTCACAGGCCTCACACGCGCTCGGGGGGGCACGGGGGTTTCTGCAGGATGGTTTGGATCTTCATCACCCCTATACTGGTATCTGTGTTACTCCCAGTGGATGTGCTGGCCCTGCTTAATTGGAAATCTCACCCTGATCGAGTGATGGATCTCCTGGGTCGTCTGCGCTACATCGGCGGGGAGGAGCTGGTCAAGGTGAGAGGGCTGACACAGGGAGCGGGGCAGACTGCTAATTAGCCAGCGTTAGAGCGCCTAAATCCCCACACAAAGAAATTCATCGTTTACGTTTACAGCTTATTTATATTTGGTTGGTAAGCTGAAGCTTTTATCTCAAGCAATATCTTCACCCATTTATATGGCTGGATATTTTACTGCAGCAATACAGCTTAAGCTCTTTGTTCAAGGCTACAACGTAAGGGCCCCCCTGGGACTTAACCAGTACACAACCCAATGCCCCCAGTGTCGGGTTAATGCCTCGGCCTTAACAACTAAACTTAATCCGGGGGAGTCTGTGTTCTAACATTTATATTGAGGATGTTTATACAGGATTGGAAGTTGGCACCAAGCATTTAGCATTTTAGTTCAGTCACTTTTATCTATGCCTCTGTTTTTCAGTTTCTGCAAAATATCCTGGAAACATTGTTTTCCATTCTGGAGGATAACACTGACAAATATGGCCCTTCGGTTTTCCAGTCGCTGGTAAGAAATACAGTATTCACCCCCTAAAAGAAAGATACCAAAGTATAGGTTACAAGCGCTTTTCTGACTTTATTCAGTTGATCTTTGGGGTAATAATTAGCTGTAATTATTCTTTCTGAGCAAACTAGAAACTTATAAAGTCTGCGTATTAGTTTATGTGCATGGTCCTAGTGAGTTTGTACTTGCGTGTGTACAGTATCAGTCAGCTTCCTGCTTGACATTAGGGCTCACTTGTGGGCTTGTCAGCAGAGGAGCGGGCCTGCTTGCTGTCTCCTGTCTGCCGTCTGCCCATGTGGCTTCTTGTGTCCCAGGTTTTCATCATCAACTTGCTGCGAGAAGGCAGATTCTCCCATTTCCGCACAGTCACCGACAACTACATCCACAATCACTTCTCCTCAGCTGTGGCATACAAGTAAGAGTGGGGGCCTGGGGGGCAGGGAGAGTAATGGCAGGAATATTCCCAGGGCCTGGGGGGCAGGGAGAGTAAGGGCAGGAATACCCCCAGGGCCTGGGGGGCAGCGAGAGTAAGGGCAGGAATATTCCCAGGGCCGGTGCTGGTGCCGAATGTTTTTCAAATCCAGCACTGTTTCCACGCATTTCCACCGCAAAAAATTGCCCTGGGCCAAATAAAACGGCTCCAGCACAGCACTACAGAAAGCTGGGCTCAGAATGTGGCACAGTAATGTCACTGAAAGTAGGATGGGCTGTGGCGTCCAAACCTATACCCGGAATATTCAATCCATAACTGATATAGTCTAATATCGGTGGTGCCAGCAGTAAAATAGCTTGCCAGCTTATTAGCGGAATAAGGTACTTTACTTTCACTTCTGACTCCATAACATTTCAGCTCTGTTCTGTTTTTGAAACCGGTGGAAACGCAGGCTGGTTCTCAAAAGGCACCAAGTGAGAACCAGCCCAGCACCGGCACCAGCTTCATGTTGGTGGAAACGAGGCAAGAGAGACCATAATTAGGGTGGAAGTATTGGGTCTATTTTATTGTGGTGAAGATTGTTTTTCTGAAATTGTGGTCAGGTTCGTTAACATAAAACATTGCTTTCAGAAAGGCCCACTGCAGGTCACTTGGTTCTGTGTTTGCCCTCAGGATGGTTTCTTTCCTGTGATTACGTCTACAGGGAGCTGATTCGCTGTCTGAAATGGTACATGGAACGTTCAGCTGAGCTGACCAGACAGGATCATATTCAGGAGGCAATGAGGGTGAGCTTAAGGGCCGGTGGTACCACATGACTACAGTCACCAGATAGTGTTTCAGATCAGCAGAGAGTGGTGGAGAAGCTTTAATGTCAAATCTGTGGGAACGTGGTTGACTGAGGGTTAGACTAGTCACTAGTCATTTTCACTGTATTTTGTTTTTGTTCACGTCTCATTTTACTACTTGGACTCTAGAATTGACGCTGAATGTAAATGGCATAAAGGTAATTGGCTCATCAAGGTCATCCTGCACAAGCCAGCAGGTTCCCGTCTGAGCCTGTCCTATCCCTCTCTCCGCTGCAGGCCCTGGATTACCTGTTTAAGTTCATCGTGCAGTCCCGCACCCTGTACTCCCAGGCCACCTGTGGCATGGAGGAGGACCAGTTCAGAGCCAGCATCCAGGAGCTGTTCCACTCCATCCGCTTCGTGCTGAGCCTGGACAGCCGCAGCTCAGAACCTCTCGTGTTCACCCAGGTCAGATGGAAGCAAAGACGTTCACAGAACCAGGCCCAAGTGTGGCCACAGACACATACACAGATACATGCCCAAGTATGGGCACAGACACAGAACCAGGCCCAAGTGTGGCCACAGACATGGTTCTGAATGCAGTATCAGACAACGGGCCACTCAGATACATATATAGATGTGAGATGGTCAGCACTTGGTAATGCCTAAAGGTTGGGTAGCTTCTCAAAATCGTAACAAGTCTCCAGTGTTTTCTCCATATTCGCTAGCTTATTTTTGGATGCGTCATTAAAACACAACCTGTCACATCTTTAGAATTTGCTTCTCTGTTTTCCCAGTTCTCCTTAATGTACTTGAGAGATGGAGAGGCCTGGTGTTCTGCCAGACGTATGTGTTATGAGGTCTTATGGAGCCCGTAGGGGGTCTGGCAAAATGTCTTTGAGAGTAGATTTTCCTATCAGCAAAAATGTACTGTTCGTTTTTCCAAGGCACCTCTGTGGTGCTGCTGAGATGAACCTGAGGAAGGGGGAGACTCTCCTGCCCATGACTTCAGGAATCCTGAATTTGTTAGTGTGATGAGGAGGTTTACGGGTTTCGTGAATATGGATTTTTTTTTTAGTAATCAGTACATTATTTTTGCTTTAGCCAAGTGCTAAATATTCTTTTCGTATTGCTGTTCCTGGTTAAAGTCTCAGTCAATTTGAAATGTGGACCCTGTCATGGATTAAAGGGCATTTAAATTTTGACCTTGGCTTTTGTTTAAAAGTCCCCTTTACTTTGGACAATTTTGGATTTTTTTTCTTGTGTAAGGGAGGGGCGTGCTTGTGGGTTTTACATGTCTCCACCATTCAGGTTGCGCTTTTAGATGTTTTCCATTTATTTCGTTTGGTTTCTTCTTTTTGACGATCCTCTAAACCCCTGTTATTTTTGGGCAATTTCTCCATCTGCCTCACTGCTAGTTCTCCACTGTTGTATCCCCGGGCCCCCAGCTGCCTCCTGGACCGCTTAGTATCTCCATTGGCTGTGAGCAGCCCCAGGGCTTGACTGCTCCCTATTATTCAGTTCTGTCACTTAGAAACAAGACCCCCTCATGCCGTGCTCTAAATGAAACTACCCAAGCCAACACGTCTGTTCTTTCTTTCATCTGGCTATTCTCCAGTCCTCTTCTACAAAGCAATGTCTCCTCACAGTCTGTGCATCCGAAAAGTCACTTAGAGTTCCAGACTGCGTCTTGAAACCTGCGCTGTGGAAAATGCTGAATGTTTCCCGCTGTTTGCTTCCCCGCCACAGGTGGCGCTGCTGAGCTCCTTGCCGGCTGTGTTTGACGAGCTGCTGCCCGTGTTCACGGTCCAGGAGGCAGCTGAACTTGTGAGGGGCACTTTGAGCAGCATGCCCAGCACAGTGCACATGGGCCAGTCCATGGACGTGGTCAAGCTTCAGTCAATCGCTGGCACCGTAGACAGCAGGCTCTTCTCCTTCGCAGGTACAGCCAGCAGCTTAATAAAGGTCTGGAGCTGTCTTCCATATGCTACTGATATCTCAGTCGATGCAAGATAATGTGACACTTTCTCTTGAATTGAGGTCTCCTTCTGTTTTGTCTTCCCTTCTTTGTCTGCATGCCTCTCCTTTTGTTTCATTCTCTCTCTCTCTCTCTCTCTCTCCCTCCCTCCCTCCCAGAGTCCCGGAGGGTCCTGCTACCTGTGGTCCTCCACCACATTCATCTTCACCTCCGCCAGCAGAGAGAGCTGCTTATTTGCTCTGGCATCCTCAGTAGCATATTCTCCTTAATCAAGGCCAGCTCCCTGGTAAATGGCACACAGATAGGCATGTAACATGGCAGCATATGTCAGTGCATCGGAGATACTGGCACTAGAAATGCCAGTTCTTATTCACAACGTTTTATTCATATTTTTTTCTATCAGTTCCACTATTTTTCTGCTCTTTGCCTTCTGCTCTCTCTCCCCCTCCCTCCCTCCCTCCCTCCCTCCTTCTGATTCTCCCTTTTTCCCCCAACACCACGCCTTGTCCTGCTTTACAGGAAACCTCGGTGCAGGAGGAGGTGGAGATGATGGTGGAGAGCTTGCTGGACGTGCTTCTGCAGACACTGCAGGCCATCATGAGCAAGTCGCAGTCCCCAGAGGCCTGCAGGGGGCAGCGCTGCCCACAGTGCACGGCTGAGATTACTGTGAGTCACGGATAGCATGATCCTTTTCATCCATTAGAGACGTGTTCCTCTGCTGTAGGAAACACTCCTGTCTGTTCCTGAAGACCTCTCCATTCAGTCGGAGTTCTCCATTTCTCCTCGCCCACCTTTAATCTCGTGCTAGTGAATATACAAGGGTCTGCTCATTGTTATACTAATTTTGTTGCACATCAGAACAAAGTGCGTTGGAGTTCTTTGATGGTCAAGTATTCTTTGTGAATTAGTATTTCTAAAGGATTTAGCCATTCTAGCTGGCAGATCAGAGTGACATGCATCTCCTGGCCTAGTCTTGAGGAATATTTCAAGATTTCAAAATAAATACGAAAGGCTAAATTTTAAATGTTTTTTGCAAGCTGTTGTTGTTTCTAATTCTAGCCAAAGTCATTTATAGGAACTAAAATACTACACTTAATTTTGATTGCAAGGTTCAGACAAACAAGTATATCAATTATTTAGCTGTTTCATGAAAAAAATAATTTTAATAAGCAGACATAAAATTGCATGGTCACTGCAATGTCAACATAACACCTGTTTATTTTCAAGCTAGCAAGCTGTCAGGATAAATGTCAGCAATGAGCTGCTGGTTTATAACTTACTGGCTTAAACTGCTTTTGCCAGTGAATTTAGTTTCCTATAGCAAAATTGCTATTGGTTGTTCTGTAAAACTGTATGATTTGATTGGCTTGCTTTGTTTCCTTAACGGCAGGGAGAGTATGTGTCCTGCCTGCTTTCTCTCCTGTGTCAGATGTCTGATGCTCACTTCCAGCATTTGCTGGACAGCTTCCAGAGTCAGGATGAACTCAAGGTAAAAGTGACTTCAGCTTCATCATTTCATTTTTATAGCACCCTTACTAAAATAGTTGCTCTGTTTCAATGAACATGATTACAAATGGATTATAAACACTTCACAAGAACATCAGAGTGAAAAAGAAACACAACAGCAATTAAAGTCACAGTGTTTTCAAAGTGGATGAGAAAGAAGCACAACTGAGGAGAAGAAGCAGAATCTCCCAGGGTAGATTTAGGACAAAGCTTCAGGGATTCCCTGCCCACATGACTGGCCAGCTCCACAGGCAAGCTAACATTACACTGTGAGCGTCGGTGTTGGATGAGCAGGAGTTAGCGGCACTGCGCTGGGTGTCTGGTCAGCCCTCTTGTTAGCTCAGCGCGCAACAGCGGGTGGATCCACAGCGGCAACCCTGTGTCTGCCAAGGTTAGTGTTGGGGGGTGGGGACTGGCTATGTTCACCTGCGGTGTGGGTATGCCAGGCTGATTAAGGCAGGGCAAAGGAAACAAACATGCTTATCACTATAGGCAATTCACAGATAAAAGTAACATAATTCCATATAGACCCAGTAAGGCCAGCAGCAGTGACCATTTTAAATAGGGCAAGACAATTTCATAGGTCATGGCTATTTAGCTGAAGGCTGTATCACAGGAACCTGTTTCACTGCTTGTAAGAATAAATTTAGTACCATCCAATCGGGGAGTTCCGGTGGGTTTCAAACACAAATGAGTTAATTAAGTGCTGGACGTTCAGTCTGACCTGGATGGAACCAGAAAAGAGTCATTGTCTAATGCTGGGTCATGAGGATAATCATCTTATCGTGGTAGATGGAGGTGGATTTTAGGCCAGGCCACTTCTGTAGGACAGATGCTTGTTTTTTGAACAGCAGTGGTAAACTTTCTGTAGAACGCAACTGCCAAGTTATGGGTTATGTAAGTTATTCTTTGCAGTGGACATTTTCTTTATTGCTGCTGGGCATTTGTGTATGGAAAGAATGGCAAACAATAAAGCATTCAACCACAATGCGATGGCAGTGCATTGTGACATTAGGAGAGTATGGATACATCGGTAGTGGTTTTAGCCAAAGCTTGTGCATCACCTTGAAGCTGGGCTTGTTTGTGTTCTCTCTTTCTCTCTCTCTTTCTCTCTCTCTGTCCATTGGTCCCTGTCTCTCTCTCTGTTTGTCTCTCTTTCCCTCTCTCTCTGTCCCTATATGCCTCTCTCTGTTCATCTCTGTCTGTCTCTCTCTCTCTCCCCCTCTCTTTCTCTCTGCCCATCTGATTCTCTCTCTCTCTCTCTCTCTCTCTCTCTCTCTCTCTCTCTCTC
>JAODJW010000106.1:10208404-10225986 GCA_026777045.1 Hyperopisus bebe | reverse complement strand
CTCTCTCTCTCTCTCTCTCTCTCTCTCTCTCTCTCTCTCTCTCTCTCTCTCTCTCTCTCTCTCTCTCTCTCTGTCTCAGGAGTTCCTGCTGAGAATCTTCTGTATGTTCCGTAATCTGATGAAGCTGAGCGTGTTTCCGAGAGACTGGGTGGTGTTGCGGCTCCTGACCAGCCAGTAAGTTCACAGGCTCAGTCTCACACTCCCTCCTGCTCAGTGCCAGTGCTGGCAGGGTGATGATGCCTCATATCTATGCATATAATGAATATTTATGAACGAAATGAACAAGAATATTAATTGTCTTCTATTAATGTTATAATTACAGAACAGAGGCATGTGAAACAAGTAAAACCAGAGTATTAAAGGTCTGTGTTGCTTTAATAAGTGATGAAACAGTGTGCCCCCTCTGTGTTCATATTCAAGGTCAAAATAATTGAAGTAAATCAGACAGTAAAGAGATGATTTTGTTGCCTGTGGAAATCTCGTTCAGATTTGAGTCCCGATGGATAGTCTTGTTTGTTTTGTAAGGATTTGTCTGGTTGTGAAGCCCGTTTACAAAACGGTTTTTCTCCTACAGCATCATCCTGAAAACCACCCAGCATCTATCGCTTGCGTTGCGTAAGAATTTCACAGAGGCCAGTTTTGATTTCAAGGTGAGTTACTTGGCAGAAATCCTGAGTTAGCTGTGTGCCCACACAGGATTTATGCTTCACTCTGTGGATCCCTGCAGATGTGACCACGTTTGAACTATACTGGGTCTTAAACTCATAAATGATAACGCAATAAATTACCATTTGTATTGAGCAATACAGGTCAAAGTACTGTGCTCACGTCTATAGTATTTACCCTGATGCAGATAGAACAACCAGCCTTTAGTGGCAGATCCCGTTCCTTAGCTCCTGCAGGCTACCTGCAGCAATCAGTAGCATGTTGTTATGAGCTTATGTGTGTAACTGTGGTCTGACAGGTGTGGAGCTCCTACTTTAGCTTGGCTGTCCTCTACATCAGCCAGCCAAGCCTTCAGTTGGAGGCCTTCAGCCCAGCCAAGCGGAATAAAGTGCTGGACAAGTAAGATCACCTACTGCTCAGAGCAGAATGGCCAACTGCGGTCAGAGCTTCAGTCTGGACACCAAGAAACCACTCTGCATCTTGGAGCCAGATTTAAAAATTAGAATCTATAAATTGTGACAGTAGCTGTGCATACAGTAGCACAACTGCAAAAAATATAGCTTTGGTGAAATAATCTATAGTTATAAGAAACGATAAGGGCATGTACCCACTTAAAGCCTGAAATATGACTACCTTCAGCCTTAATCTTTAATACATGGTCTTTGTGCTTTATGTGTGGTTCTGAGCACCGTGCTGAACATGTGACAGTGGGCAACCCATCTAACTCAGGAACTGTCTGATGATGAGGAATCAGTGTGAATACAATCAGGGAAGGGCTAACTTCTCTGGGGGCCCCAGGCCGACTTGAGTAGGGGCCCATCTAAGTGACCCATTCAGCTATGTTTAGGAGCCGAAAGAGAAACGAGAGGAATTTAAAAACGACAGAACATCAATAATCTGCTAATCAAAGTGTGGGTGCGAGTGGTAAAACTTACAGAACGAGGGGGGGGGGGGGGTGGTATCATACAGGCAGATCGATCGGCTGAATTTACCATTCCTAGGATAGCCTATAGCAGGGCTCGCCACTTCCAGTCCTGGAGGGTCAGATTGCAGGTTTCCCTGCTGAAAAACATCTTAATCAGCTAATTACCAGGTTTAGCAGGTGTGTTTGAACAGGGAAATCCGCAAACTGTGCTGGATCCTGGCCTGGTCTATACCTTACTCTACCCCCAAGGCTAAGGTTAATCTTGAATTTTTGCATATGTCTCCTTTATTTGCGTTTTCTCCATGTCTTCACAATTTGTCTATCACTCTAGCAGGGTGGTGTCAAAGACACGGGAGATGTAATGTTAGTCTTGTATATTTACACCGTTATCTTCTTCTGTTAGGCTACTTTGTGCCAGTTCACTTGGCAGTGAAACAATGGTAGCCTACTGCTAGACTCCAGTGGTAAAAGAAAACTGGGTAGCACAAGATCTCAAAGTAAGAATAGTCCACTACAGCTGAGATGGGGGGGGGCAACTTTGTCTATCCTGAAGACTGTCACTCAAAATGTAAATAACAGACGTGTTACTATAACTTAAATGATCATATTATGTTATATCCATGAATGTAACTTCTGGAAATTCTGTCTTCGTGGGGCCTCTAGTTATCGAGGCCTAGGAGGCTGCCTAACCTTGCCTTATTGTAAGTCTACCCCTGAATAGAATAGTGAGATGTTTATTTTTTTCTGTAGATGCAAGGTTGCTGTATGAGGTCTTAAGAAATTAGTTTGATCAGGAAAATGATTCCTCTTCATCTTGACACATTGCCAGACCATGGATCATGCTTGATGCCATCTCTGTAAAGACCACCTGTATGAGACTGGTGTTCTGTTTTGGCAGGTATGGAGACATGAGAGTGACAATGGCGTATGACCTTTATAACATGTGGCAGCACCTTGGTGAGACTCTAAACAAACACACACAGAGCCACAGAAAATCAAATATATCACAGAATAATTACGTTAAAACTCAAAACAGTCAAAGCCGTAATACAGGTAATAGAGCAGTCCTTTGAATACCCTCATGCTGATGCTGTCATATGACCTGAATATAATTGGTCAAACCACTCACACTCGAACTGGGGAATCCTGGCTCAGGGTCAGACAGAGCTGAGTGATACGCCCCAAAATGATATCACAGCATTTTCAGAGATATTCACAATATCGGTATTTGTCGGCATATCATGATAATCTAAAATTCATATGTAGAAAACAGTAAAATATGACAGCTGTTTTAGAGTTTTTCTGATTATGCTGACTAATAGTTATGGTGAATGTGACAGGTATGATACCTTGATGAACTTTGACTGTCAAATATGCAAGAAAACAAGTATCTAGGCTACATCACGATACTCATGATATTAAGAACTGATGACAATATGGATGTTCATAATCACAAAACAATATTTTATCGATATATATCGCACAGCTCGAGTCTGAGACAACTCAATCCTGGTTTTAATATATTTGTCATATAGGCTACATATCAATTGTCATCATATAGTTTCGGTTGTACATGTTTTGGCATCCAGGTGAGGATAAGATACACTTTATCCCCGGAACCATCGGGGCTTTTTTGGGCGTAACATTGGTTCCTCAAGATGAAGTGAGGAACATCATGATCCCGATCCTCCATGACATGATAGACTGGGAGCAGCGTAGGAATGGCAACTTCAAACAGGTGACCCTTCCCCTGCCCGCCGCCTCTCTTGTTCTCTCTGACTGCCGTACCGCCCTGACAGGAGCTCCTGGTGCTGGCCGTGCCGCGATGTCGTCTGCTGCTGTGTCCTTGCAGGTGGAGGCGGAGCTGGCTGACAAGTTGGACACCCTGGTGTCGGAGGGGAAGGGGGACGAGAGCCACCGAAAGCTAATCGGCCTGCTGTGAGTGTCGGCAGCCATCTGGCCTCAGACTTACACGCTCATACCTTCAGGTCTGTGACTGACAGCCATCACTCAAATGCAAATGAATGAAACTGGCATCATCAGCAAGGCAGTGTCACACTCTAGTACATTCGATTTAGTATTATTTCCATAATTATCACATTCTTCCATTCAAATTCAGCCCTCCGCAAAAGCCTAAGTGCTATGCTTCTTACCTCTGTGCTGGCAACATTTCCATGCCGTAAGGTAATCATCTTGTTTTTTCTCCCTCCTGCGGGGGACTAGAACCCAACTCTTTGGCCCATATCCCAGGTAAGACAAACCTCTCTGCCGTCTAGCCTTTAACAATGCCAGCACTAAGCCCAGGGTTGCTACCCGCTCTTTTACACATTAGTCTCGTTCCACATTCTTACTGGTAATGGAGATCTTCCTGTCTCACCAGCCTTTTGGAGCGGATCGAGCAGGAGACCTGGAGACAGATCAGCATCTCTTTTGTCACATCTGTCATGCGACTGACTGAGCGTGTGCTTGATTACAAGTAAGCCCAGTGACTGATGAGAAAAACCGCAATATACTTCAACGCACTCGCTAACGAATTAAATGCAGTTTCTCAATCAGAATAGAAGCCAGTAGGCCGTCTAGGGTGAGAGTTCTGTGAGATCCATGTCCTCTCTTTCCAGGAACTGCCTGAAAGCGGGGGAGGCGGAAAACAAGAAATCAGGCTGCACAATCAACTTGCTGGTATCCAGAATGAAATTCCAGAATGACTTATTAACTGAAAGCTTCAGAATTCACCCTTGTATTCAGCTGTATATTTACCAATAGAATTGTGATACATATTTGACTCTTGCTACAAAATAGTGGTAAAAATCGTTTGCACCCATGTGCTCTTACACTAGAGCTGAAGATATCAGAGTTGTCTGCATACCGCGATAATCGCTCCATATAAGGACATATAGTAATATCAAAAAACGGCTGTTTGTAAACGAACGTTGTGCAGTGTTGATAAAAAGGTCGATGAGCTTTTTGTCCTGCTCTGTGGTCATGCTTGCTCTTTCCCCAGAGCTTTGGTAAGTCTGACATGAACAAAGAAGAGCTGTATATTCGCTACATCCACAAACTGTGTAATGCTCACCTGAAAACAGAGAGCTACACAGGTGAGTGCAGCCTAACGCCGTCTCAGGTACCGACTGTCCCTGCCGCACAACCTGTACGACTGACCAAGACTCGCACATACAACTGAACTTCCTTTGCTAGTAAAAGTACAGCATGTAAAAATAAACTTCGGGTGGCTGTTCGCCCAACAGCGCTAAGCTACCTAGCGGTCGCTGCGCGGCGTAAGATAGCTGCCGCGAGAAAATAGTGAACTGCACGACAGCGGGACCATCCCAGCTGCACACGCACCTCCCAGTCTCATTCTCACACCAAAAGTCAGCGCGATTGTCCTATTCCAACATGCGTCCATACTGAGGTATCACCTGTCTGTCGGAAGGGAACCCAGTTGTACTGTAAGTCAGGGACAGTCTGTATTAGGAGTGTTTTACATACATTTTTGCAGCTCTACTTGCACATAGACACACATACACTGATGGCCGCGTATTTGTCTGCAGAGGCTGGCTTCACACTGCTCCTGTACTGGGACCTACTGCGCTGGGAAGCCCGCCCACTCAGGGAATTCCTTCACTACCCGGCCCAGAGCGAGTGGCAGCGAAAGGAGGCCCTGAGCCGCAAGATCATCCACTACTTCAACAAAGGAAAGGTACATTACGCCCATGCAGACGCATTCTTGCACTTGCAAAACGCAAGCATACATGCACAAATACATTTACACATGCACACATACATGCATCAGGCCTGGTTCTCTTCTTCAGGGTTTTTTTTTTGGACTAATATTTACAGTATCTGTCTCAGTCAGATTCTGCTGCAGGTGTATCGTGCAACTTGTCTGCCCCCTGTGGCAGAAAAGTGAAGTACACCAACAGTCTGCATAAAAACAACACCCTCTTATGCACTGTCTCTCCCATAGTGCCGTCAATGTCGAGTAACCATATTGTGCATTTTGAGATTCAGCACTAAGCTATGAGGATAGCTTTGGCAATTGAGAGGTCAGTGGAGTGTGAAAGAAGCTTATGTATGATAGCTCTCTGCATTTCAAGCAGCAAAATATGCTCTACCCTGACTTGCTATGGAAAACGGGATGCACAAAATTATGTTGTTTAAGATTTGTTAGCATGCCGGTTACTTACATTATGTGCCATTTTCACAGAGCAAGGTGGGAAATGCCTGTGCAAAAATCACTAGCAATGCCGTGGCCTCTTTGTAGTGCGCTGCGGGAGCTGGCCTCGCAAACAAGCTGGATAACAGTTGACATAAAAAGAAACCCTACCCACTGCCATGGATGCTGTTGTGTGAAGCATAAAGGAAAATAAATCAGCCAGGTGACGGGTCATTAGAGCAACGCGTTCCTTCGTTCATTAGACGGTGCCAGCAGCACCAGGACTAGCTCGATACTGCCATACTACCACCATCCACCCTATTCTTAAACAAGCAGGACCACAGGGCATTTTCCCTGCCCTTTCTTCTCATGTAGATGCGCTTATGCTAATATAATTTATGCCAAAGGAAAACACATCCTTTAACAAAGACCTTTTTTTGTCGGTATATTTTGTCGACGCGGTATGCAGATGTGTCTGTGTTCCAATGTAAATGTACAGTTTTTTGGGGCGAAACATGGCTCGAGGAGATG
Source organism: Hyperopisus bebe (assembly GCA_026777045.1). Classification (NCBI taxonomy): domain Eukaryota; kingdom Metazoa; phylum Chordata; class Actinopteri; order Osteoglossiformes; family Mormyridae; genus Hyperopisus; species Hyperopisus bebe. The sequence goes on along the minus strand of JAODJW010000106.1, from coordinate 10,219,711 downwards.
AATTTCTGTCTTAAAATTGTATTTGATGCTCGTTACAGGCTTTTTATAACCTTTTAAGCTGGTTAAGTATGACAACATTTTAATTTATAAAATTGCATCATTTGCCTGTAACAAACCAGTGTATTCCAGCAGTAAACCACAGAGAATCCTATGTGTTTGTGTGCAGAGCTGGGAATACGGAATACCAGTGTGCCGTGAGCTGGCCTCCCAGTATGAGGCTACCTATGACTACCAGAGCCTGAGCTGGATAAGGGTGAGTGCGGTCCCGTCGTTCACACTGTCACTTAACTGTCATTCTTGCAGTTGCAGCCCTGGTGCATTTCACCTTAATTGGGCCTCACTGCACTCATTTACATAGCTCACTTTATAAATATTCCCATGACCCTGAACAGTGGGAGGTGGTAAGGAAATGGATGGCTGGACCTCTGTAAATACCTTACAACTCAAACTCTACTGAAAAATGTTATCTGTGTTGTTCTCATCTCAGAAATATGGCAGTTGTTATTTATTATTGGCAGTGTGGACATATTAGTTAGGACTGCCGCCTTAATGAAAAGTTGAATGTCATCCACATGGCAGAAGTTGGAAGCAACTTACTATGACAACATCTTGGAGCAGCCACGCCTCGAACCAGAGTTCTTTAGAGTCGGCTTTTATGGGAAGAAATTCCCTTTCTTCCTTAGGGTAGGTTAAAACCAACTCTTTTACCCAAGATTATGCAAGAATTACTTCATTAGCTACGACGCTAACGCACCGGTCAAAACATTAATGCAAATACGTTGCCTTTTTCATTTCTATTTTCCAATCAGAACAAAGAGTTTGTGTGCCGGGGCCATGATTATGAGCGGCTTGAAGCCTTCCAGCAAAGGATGCTGGGAGAATTTCCAGAAGCAATTGCCATGCAACACCCTAGTCAACCAGATGACTCCGTTTTGCAGTTTGATGGTCAATGTATCCTAACTAAACCATGTCTTCTGTTAACCGTGTGTGTTGCGTTTTCATACACCTGTGCAATTGTGCAACCTTCTGCCCTTGACACTATTCTTCCCAGACCTCCAGATTTACGCAGTGACTCCTGTCCCAGAGAATGCCGACGTGCTTCAGATGCACCGTGTATCAGACCGCATCAAGAGCTTTTACCGTGTCAACAATGTGCGCCATTTTCGCTTTGATCGTCCTTTCCACAAGGGCATGAAAGACAGAGAGAACGAGATCAAGGTAGTCACATGGTGTCATTGACTCTACTGCCATCAGCCACCACTGAAACACAATGCTGACTGTAGTCTTCTACTTTTAATAGATAACAAATTGACAGAATGCAATTGGTAGCTAAATGATCATTGTATGTGTTGTATTGGTAATGATGATCTGATCACTGCAACGTTGGAAAGGCTTGGGTGGCTGAAGGTAAACTGGGTGATTTTTGAGGCATTATCTAGATCTAGATTTACTAAGTCCGGTTCTGTTGCGCTTCCTCAGAGCCTTTGGATTGAACGGACGACTCTGACCCTCTCTCATCCACTGCCAAGTATCTCACGTTGGGCCCAAGTGGAAAAGCGTGATCTAGTGAGTGTTATTGGTTGCTGTGAGTTGTGCTGTTGTTATCGCCTAAGCCCAGGTGCCTCTGTGTCTTGGCCGAACATCAGCTGTGTTGAGCTCTAAAGCCTGGAAGCTTGATCTACGTCTTGGATGTAACAGATGCTGCTTCACTCTGACAGCACTTGCACATTTATTTCTCATTAGTACTGTACTGTTACCATATAACTAACATCACATTTTTTTGTTTCTTTTGATATTTTTACATTCAGGATCTTGATACCGTATAACTTCTGTTACTTTCATTTATGACATTGTTAGTACACCTGTATATTACCTATATTTAGCTTGGTTATGTTAGAAATTTACTCTGTGACGATTGGATGGGCCGCTCGTGTGTCCCAGGTGGAGGTGAGCCCGGTAGAGAACGCTATTTCTGTGGTGGAGAACAAGAACCAGGAGCTCCGCATGCTGATCAGCCAGTACCAGCATCGGCAGCCACACGGCAACGTCAATCAGCTCAGCATGTGTCTCAATGGGGTGATTGATGCTGCTGTTAACGGGGGCGTGGCCAGATACCAGGAGGTGAGGGCCAGCATCTGTAAACCGTTAGGAGAGCTTATATGGCAAGCTAAAGATGCTTATAACTCACTGCCAGTCACCTCTAAATCACTTCCATTCATCCTGAAATGTTTCTAAGAAATGACATGATAAGACATTTTGAGGTTCTTTACGAAACATTAAACCATGGATGGATTGTAATGAACTTCAAAGTAAATGTGTCAGACATTTTACTGTCAATTTAATATCGTGCATCATGTACTACCTGTTATCTGGTGTGTAGCTGTGCTCCACTTGATTTTACATAAAGGTCCCCCATATCCACTGATAGGTAAGTCACTGCGGAAAATGATTTATTTCCACGTTAAATAGATATCCTAGTATATTTGCACTTAATTTACAAGCATTTCTAAATGATAAATCAAAGTATTTTCAAGGTGTTTCTAACACGATTGCGGTTGCCATTTCACAAGTGGCACAGGTTATATAAAAGATATTAATAAGTGTTCTTTTTCCTTGTGTATTGAAATCTTGTTATTCTATATATTCTAAAAGTCCCAATTTAATGAGCTGAAACTGAGTTGAATCGTGTGTATAAATACCCAAACTGAGCAAAACATTTATTTTAAAAGTTTACTTGTTACCCCTTGTATCAACTAAAGTGAGAAAGATGCCTGTTACAGATTATGGGGGAAAAAATGAAACATTTTTTTCTCTATTGGGGGCGGCATGATGGCGCAGTGGTCAGCACTGTCGTCTGACACCTCTGGGACCAACATTTGAGTCTCCACCATGGCTCCATGTGTGTGGAGTTTGCTTGTTATCCCCATGTCATCGGGGGTTTCTCTGGGTACTCTGGTCCTCCCCCCCGTACAGTTCAAAAACCTAGGTATGAATGGGGTGTGTGCCCTGCGATGGGTTGGTGCCCCATCTCAGGTTATTCCCTGCCTTGTACCCATAGCTTCCAGGATGGGTTCTAGACCCCCCCAGGAGAACTGGGTTCAGAAATTGGATGGATATTTCTCCATCACTTCTGACAGTTTCCTATTTAATTACCCTGAATAACAGTCATATTGTTGGCTTTAAAATCTCTTGCATTATATTTCTCATAATTTTTTTGGATTATGTTCTACAATAGGTCACATTTTTCGTTACATTATCACCTTAATGAATCGATGACTGAGGTCTTGGCTATGATGATAGAGTGTGGTCTTTGTGCAGGCCTTTTTTGATGAGGAGTACATCGGGAGCCATCCGCAGGATGTAGAGAGGATCAGCAAGCTCAGGGCTGCCATGCAGGAACAGGTGAGGCCACAATCTCTGGCTGACAGTGATGCATATAAATAGATTTGATGACTAGCAACCTTCTCTTAGACCACAGTACTCACTTATTGAAATACTGAGGAAACAAGCCATGTGTTTGCCTGGTGAAGCCTGTGTCAGCCCGGTGCTGAATGCTTTTCTATGGTGCCGATATCCAGGTGCACATCCTGGGTGCTGGGCTGGCGGTGCATGAGAGACTGGTGCAGCCAGATATGCGACCTCTGCATAAGAAGCTGGTTGATCAGTTCTACATGATGAGGAGTGGCTTTTGTCGGGTCAGTTCGCTGGCTGGCACTGGTCTATGTTTAATCACTCGTTTGATCTAATGATTTTATTGATCTGTGTCCTTCTCATAATCACGTGCTTCTGTTGTGTCATAAACCAAAACCTTTTAATGTTCTTTTTAGTTCCTAAACAGTTCCTACAGATAGTTTTTGTATTTTTATCCGGTTCTAGGGCTAGGAGGTACTAAAGCATGTTTTTCTGTCTGCCTACAGGGGGTGCCAGGCCTGGAAAAGCTGAGCCCCACATGCTCCAGATTCAACTCCCCCCGAGGCCTTGCAACAAACCCTGAGAGCATGAGACTGATGCATGCGCATGGGTAAGCCTCACACATGGCGCACTGTCATCCGTGTACAAGCGCACGTGGGTCGGCCTCACATGGCGCACAGTCGTCCGTGTACAAGCGTGCGTGGGTCAGCCTCACACGTCGCACAGTCGTCCGTGTACAAGTGCGCGTGGGTCAGCCTCACACATGGCGCACAGTCGTCCGTGTACAAGCATGCGTGGGTCAGCCTCACACGTCGCACAGTCCTCCTTGTACAAGCGCGCGTGGGTCAGCCTCACACATGTCGCACAGTCGTCCGTGTACAAGCGTGCGTGGGTCAGCCTCACACGTCGCACAGTCGTCTGTGTACAAGCATGCGTGGGTCAGCCTCACACGTCGCACAGTCGTCCGTGTACAAGTGCGCGTGGGTCAGCCTCACACATGGTGCACAGTCGTCCGTGTACAAGCACGCGTGGGTCAGTCTGATAGCTTTCCTTCACGCTTGGACACACTAATATCATTTGACCTTACATTTTCACACATGTGACCTCTGTTTAATGGTATTTAGCAGAAAGTAGGGAACATTTATCATGCATCTAAAATTATATTTTGTGTCCTGCTCCCTAATGGAATAAAATGTAAATAAGCTGAAAAAGGAAAAGCATGTCTGATGTTAGGAGACCTGCTAATTTTATGCCCGCGATGTGTGTCCTGCCGGGTGCCGAACTAGGGGTCCCTTGCTGACCATTTTGCTTCCTGCTGTTTCTCGCTCTGCAGACACATGAACTTGCTGGGCTCCTTCCGCCAGTCGTCGTCTTCCCTGTCTTCTCACAGTTCCACCGAGATGGGGAACCTGGCCATCGTGACAGACAGCCTGACAGGCGAGCACAGTGATGACTTCATCCGCATGCAGGTGTGTCCCTTCCACACCTGACCCAAACCCATGCCAGCTGACTGCCTTGAATAACAGCTGTATTAGGGTCCCTCGCTAGGCTGTAATCTCATTGCTCTTCCATGACTTTTGTCAGTTACATAAACGGCTGTAGGAATCGGGGGGGGGGGGGGGGGGCATGCATCCTCCAAAATTTTATTTGGATTCATTCATTTCCCAAAAAAACTTTGCATTTGAATTATTAATATAAATTTCTCTCCTATGCCCTTGGTTACATGCATTTCAGTTGGTATCTTGTCCAGTGCATATAATATTATAACCATTCACTGGGAATACAGTGGCACTGGAAGTTAAAATCATACCTTGGGTTCCTGGGAAGCACAGGTTCTGCAGACTTTCACTGAAGCTTGAATTCACTGAAAGAGTCATATCTGAAATGAAGTCATGAACGTTTATGAACGTTATAAAATTCTTGTTTGTGTATGTTCATTGGTGAAGTGAATATTATACAATTCTTTGGGTAAAGCATTTTTAGGCTCTGTTAATGTTTGTCTTTTGCTTTTTTGTTTCCCTGCCTGCCCTTCAGCCAAGCCCCTCCTCCTCTAGCTTAAGTTCCACGCACTCTGCGCCCTCACAGATAATCAACTCTGCTCACTCTAGTGGAAGAGGTAAGTGTAAAATGAGGAGACGGGATCCTGCCCACAGTGACTGCCGATCTACATCGCTGAGCCTCAGGGCGCTGGAAGGCAGCCAGGACTGCTGACGAGAGATAGACCTTATTAGACCTGCGGCAGAGGACGTGAGACCTTGGTCTTCAACACCCTGAGCAGAGTAAGGCAGGAGGAAGGTACAAAGTACCCAGCTGGAGACAAGAAGCCAAGAACAGGAAATGGGCATTAAGAGAGCAGGCAAAAAACACAGAAGCAGACAGCACACGAGGGTGCCGTCTTTGGGAGGTTCTTTACAGCGTTTATGTAAAGTAGTGGCACAGACTGGGTCCTCTGAGAGAGACTTCTAGACAGTACTGTGGTTTGATTAGTGGGTGTGCCCCGCTTTTAATTGGAAATAGGAATTTGCCTTTTCTCTGCTCTCCTCCCATGGGGACTTCGAAGTAGAAGTGGGTGAGGCTGCCCTCTTGTGGCTGAGGCTAACCATAACAATGGGTCTCTTCCCTGTCACTGCATGTAGTACGATCATGTGTCTGCCTGCCTGCTTAAGGCCACCTTGAATTGCAGATTCTACTGGACACGCAGGAAATTCACAAGTGGAAAGAAAAGATTAATTTTGAACAGACGTGAAGATATGAGTATGAAATGATATTCTGGGTTTCTGGCTTACATACATTATCGTCCTCTGTCCTGTGCTCGGTGACAGGGTCCCCCTCCATGCCAGATAAGCACAGGAATAATCGGGAGCTGATGACACTGCTGCCCCGACATCAGGAAAGGCCCAGTAACACCATGTACCCCAGTGCATTCGAGAGCGAGCAGGTAAGCATATTACAGCAGCCTTGTAGCCTGGTGGCACTGAGAAAGAACTGGGCAGATACCTTTCCTGCCAGGCTGGGAACAAACAGGTAGACGCTGTTCCTGTCATCTCGCAGTGGCCAGCTGGTGTTATGTTCCACTGCACATCACATCTTCCTGTGTTTGCAGCCCAACAATTTCCAGCGCTCGCTATGCCACCAGAGTGCTCCATGTAAGCCATGCAGTGATCCGAACCTCTCACTGGCAGAAAGAGGTATATATATTCTTTATGAATCCCACCTTTGTTATTCGTTATTTTTCCCTTTTGTTTCCATGTGCAGAATTAAAGCATTAAACAACATTGAAGAAGACCAATTTATTGTGATTCTCCCACACCTTGCCCTGTAATGCTGTTGTTGCTAGGGACCTTCTCTGACTGTCCAAAATTGTGTCTCCTTAATTTTCTCCCCAATGATGTGAACCAGCTTACTGTAAATTAGCCAGAAGTGCCCATCCTGTGTATGTTTACGTGCTTTGTTTGCCATTTAGGACTCTTTCTGACACACTTTGATCCCGCCCACCCTCATATGAGTGATGCCCATCCTGTCTTCCCTGCACGGTCACTGAGAAAGGTATCCTTCGCCTGTGTCTTACACCTGTACACCGTCACCTGACCGGCTGGCCATTCCAGCAGTGCTCGCCCCATCAGTGACAGTGGGTGAACTTGACTTTGTCTCGATCCGCAGTCTCCTCTGCATCCCATCCCTGCCTCGCCCACAATCCTCCACTCTGGCCTGGATGGCAGCAACTCTACCCTGTCGGGCAGTGCCAGCAGCGGTGTGTCCTCCCTGAGCGAGAGCCAGTGTGCCCCGCCATCAGAGCCACCGGGTCGAACGGACACCTTAGAGTCCATTCCCAGTCAGGCCTGGACTCCAGACGAGGTCACGGGGTCACCCTACCTGTACGTTCATTACAGCTCCTCTGAACCCGACGACATCCACTCCGCCAAGCCCCTACCGTGCCGCAGTCACTCGGCCCCTGGGGGTGTCAACTCCGGCCCCCCACAGGATCATCTCTATTACCAGAATAATGCCCATCTGTGCCATGGGCATCATCCCACGCTTACATCCAAGCCCTACTTTAGGGAGGTCTGTCGCCCTGAAGAAGGCTTTCGGCAGCAGCCAATGCTTCTGCCAGCACCCTTGCAACACAAGATCCCCTAGCCCCTTTGTGGGGACACAGAGACGGCTATGGGGTTTGTGGGCGGGGCTTCGGGGGAGACAGCGATGGGTCTGGGGTTTGTGGGCGGGGCTTCGGGGGAGACAGACAGCTATGGGGTTTGTGGGCAGAGCTTTGGGGAGACAGAAGGGTATGGGGTTTGTGGGCGGGGCTACAGGGAGACACAGAGACGGCTATGGGGTTTGTGGGCGGGGCTTCGGGAGAGAGCAGGAGGGAGAGTAGATTAGGAAAATGTGAGGATGTCTGCAGCAGCCAGGAGGTGTGGCGGGGGTGCCATGGTGGACAGGATATGGGAATGCAGATGGTGGTGAGGAGCAGAACAGAGAGGTAGGAGAAGAGCTGGAGCCTAGAGATATCAGATTTTTTCTGTCATTAACATTCCAGCATTTTTGCTATTCTGCAAAAACGAAAACAAAACAATGATTCCAAAATGGCATCCCCATGTTTTCCTGAAATCAGTTTTCTCTGCATTTTTCCCTCTAAGCCTAATCTTAATTTCTGCTTTCACACTGCTTCAGTTTGCTTGTAGTTAATTGGCCACTGCTCAGCGGGCAGAGCGTTTAGGGCGTAATACTCACCTGGGTGCAGTTTCCAACTGTACAGTTTGGTGTCCACAGAAGATGCTACATATCATACGTCAGGCAGAGACATGTATGACCATCCAGTGAAATAATCAACTGGATGCCACTCAGTGGTTGGAAATCCTCAAAAGCAGCATTTTTGGCCCTATAGTAAGTTAGCTGTTTAACCACAACCCCCATACTAAAAACAAAATCTCAACATTCGTTTTCTACCTGTCTTTACATGCCTCCTTTATTTCTAAACAAATCAACAGAAGAATGTTTAGAAATGTCCGTCATGCTATAAATCGTTTAGGTATACTCCTAAGCCTCTTAAATATTGTAATGATTCAACCTTATTTCTGTTTTTTCATAAAGGCATTTTCTTTGTGCGCATATAAGATATTTGTATGTACAGTAAATATATATGCAGAGATGTTTTGTGTCTTTGGAGATTCGGTCATTATTTTCATTACGGCTTTTTTCCGATATATTTTTGGCTCATGGGTTTAATCGAAAGAGTAGTAAATCTGGCACATTGTGGAAAAAACCTGACACAGGGTGTGTAATAATGATCATCTCGCGTGGCTTTACTTTTGTAAATAATATCTCTGAGATTCTTTTATTTATAAAACGTATAACAAGCAAACCATGTATAGATTGTGATTGTCTGCCTTGTACTTTATGATAATTGTATTTTATATATATGATATACATAAATAAAAAATAAAATGTGACTCTTCTAAAGGCTAAGTAATTACTGTGATTTGTGTTAAAGACAGTTTTACCTGCAAGCCAAGTAGAGTTTAAACAAAAAAGCTTTGCACAATCATGACAGCACTATGTTGTATACGTTGTTACAGCATGAATAAACTGAGATGTGGATTTAGTTGTGAAATTCACACATTTTTCTTACTTGCTAAACCATTGCAATGTGGACTAATAATGATACAAAACATTAAAGAATATGTTTTATTGAGTCTGTTCTGTCTGATTTTTTTCTGTGGTTTTCAAAAGTCTGTATATTGTGCAGCCCTGATTATAAAATTATGGTCCGTGAAACATGAACTGAAATGCAAAATACTGTTTTTGCCCAGAGACAAATTTGCAAGGAAACCTGATAAGTTAGGGATACTTTTTTAAAACTGAATATTAACTGTGGGTGGCATGGTGATTCACATCTCTAGGGACTGGGGTTCAATTCCAGCCTCAGCTCTTGGTGGGTGTGTTTCCAAGCTGCCCCTAGGTGGCGCAGGTTTCATCTGGGTACTCTGGCTTCCTTCTGCAGTCCAAAGACAAGTTGATGTCTATAAATCATCAATAGCGTGTGTTTGTGCCCTGTGATGGACATTATCTACCCTGGGAATGGCTCCAGGTCACCCAGACCTGGACAGATGGTTAGAAGATGGATGGATATTAGCTGTATATTGTCTGCATACCGTCCTGGGTGCTCTAATGAGATTTTCCACTGTAGAATCACGTTTTTTCTAATCCTTAAGGTCATATTTTCTGTTAAATGCTGGGTACAGTATATAATGTTCAGGATGAACACATGAATAAATTTATGAAACTGCTCAAACATTCATGCTTTTATGGCTCATGACTGTAGCTTAGTCTCATTTGCACTCTCTTTGGGATGTTCAGACCATGCACATTGAGTATATTACCATCTCCTTTCTTCTGTAGGAAAAAAATATTTCACTCTAGCTGTACTGGAGCTTCTGAAATAGCGAAAGTCACAGTATGCATAATATATTTGTACCAAAATTCTTGCAAACATTTTTCCAGTTGATTGGAATGACTAATTTCTCTGTATTACTTCAAGGATATTACATGCTTGCTGCATAGCCCTGTTTCCAAAGAAGTTGGGACGTCGTGTAAAATATAAATTAAAATACAATGATTTACAAATCACAATAACCCATATTTAACTGAAAAATAGAACAAGCAAACAACACATCAACTGTTGAAATTAAGAAAGTTTATTGTTTCATGACAAATATGCTTAATTTGAATTTGACGGCAGCAATACATTTCAAAAAAGTTTGGACAGGGCGTGTTTACCGCTGTGTTGCATCACCTCTTCTTTTCACAGCTCTGTAAACATTTGGGAGCTGAGGAGACCAGCTGCTGGAGTTTTGAAAGTGAAATGCTGTCCCGTTCTTTGCTGATATGGGATTTCAGCTACACAACAGTTCATGGTCTCCTTTGTGATATTTTTCATTTTCATGATGCACCAAATGTTTTCAGTGGGTGACAGGTCTGGACTGCAGGCAGGCCAATGGGTGACAGGTCTGGACTGCAGGCAGGCCAATGGGTGACAGGTCTGGACTGCAGGCAGGCCAATGGGTGACAGGTCTGGACTGCAGGCACGCCAGTCTAGCACCCAGACTCTTGTATAGAGTCATGCTATTGTAATACACGCAGAATATAGTTTGGCATTGACTTGCTGAAATACACAAGGCCTTCTTTCAAAGACCTCATCTGGATGGCAGCATACGTTGCTCCAAAACCTGTATATATCGTTCAGCCTTAATGCTGTCTTCCCAGATGTGCAATTTTGAATTGTCCGCTGATAACGAGCTGGATGGTCCCTTTCCTCTTTACCCTGGTGGACGCGGTGTCCATGATTTCCAAAAAGAATTCGAAATCTTGATTCATCAGACCATAGGACAGTTTTCCAATTTGCTTCAGTCCATCTTAAATGAGCTCGGACCCAAAGAAGTCGACAGCATTTCTGGATCATGTTTAGATCATGTTTAGATACGGTTTACTCTTTGCATGGTAGTTTCTCCTATTTGTGGATGCAGTGACAAACTGTTTTTGGAAGTGTTCCTGAGCCCAAGCAGTGATTTCCACTTGCCCATTCCCATCAGGCCTTGTCTGTTGCATACAGAGATTTCTCCAGATTCTCTGAATCTTTTGATAATATTATGTACCGCAAATGATGAAATTCTCAAGTTCTGTGCGATATTACATTGCAGAACATTGTTCTTAAATTGTTGCACTATTTGCCCACACAGTCTTTCACAGAGTGATGCCAATTAACCAAACTAATTGAGATATTCGACCAGGTGATGTGTTTTAGCATTACACAACTTTCCCAGCCCCTCCTTGGATTGCTACCTTATCGTGGTGGAGGGGTTTGCGTGCCTCCGTGAACCTGGGGGCTATGTTGTCGGG
>JAODJW010000106.1:10172074-10194442 GCA_026777045.1 Hyperopisus bebe | reverse complement strand
GTTTGTGTATGTATTTTTAACATTTTTTATTTTTTACTTTGTTACTGCAACATCTAAATCCCAGTTTTTAAAATATCCTCTCCAGGGACAATATACCACAGAGGTTATAACCACAAAGGTCTCAGTCATAAGAATCAGATCACAAGTTAATCGATGAAAGTGTGTGTTTTTTTTTTTTTTTGAGCTGGTTGACTGAGGCAGTGTTTATTTCCTGTATTCCGTCCATTAACAAGAACAGCTTTACACTGAGATATTTGGTCTGTATGTGTGTAAAAACATAACAGAGGAGGTACAGACAGGGTGTGGTGGTAATAAGGAATGGAGAATGCCGTCGGTATCTTTACTGAGTTAAGTGACACTCTCAGATGTGCCACCCAATACAATATGACTTTGTCATCAAGTCGAATTTAGCATTCAGTACAGTTTTGCTGTTTTGCGGTGAAGTGGAGTGATGTGTGTAGAATGATCTAGAATAGTCAAGCACCTAAAGCTGGTTAATACAGTGTTATTTTCCATGCCATGATAGCAAATAAAATGGAGAGCATAAATAAGAGACACAATAGTATATTTCACATACTTGACACACATCTGTAATGAAAAAAAAAAACAATTTCACTAGAACTATAGCATATCAACTGTTTGTTTGTGATATCAAATTTTGCCTTTATTATATTTTTTCATTCATTATGCTAGACTTTTGTATTTCCGTGTCAGTACAGGTCTTTTCGTGAAAAGTACCTATTTAAATTTTAAGCATATTTTAGTTCATACAGCAGGGGGCAGCAGAGGGAGCGCTTATGACTGTAACCCACCTGTAATACTGCTCTGAATAGCCCTTTCTTCTTAGCCTGGAAAGCTACCACTGTTGGAGAATTCGAAGTATTACAAGGAGCCATTCAGAAACATTTTGCATAGACATTACACAAAGTCATACTCATGCAAATATATAAAAAAAAATCTACGGAAATAACTGAAAAGCAAAGTCATTTTTACCAAGACCTATCCAGTTGGGTTCAATGTTGAATACTTAAATATAACTACAATGTGGCCACACCCTCTGGTTTCACAGAAAGGCATCCTCCAGAAAACCGAATTATGATGCCAGGAGTTGATTACTGAGAAGCAGTGCCTCTGAACACATGCCGTTTAAAATACACTATTTACTACTGCTGCTGCTGAATCCGGAGGCTTCAACACATTGTCTGTTACAAAAGTGGGCAAAACCTATCAACAGGAAACACATTCACTTTTAAAATGAAGCTCACAATTAAATACCTGATGGGCAGGGAACCATGTTCCATGGAAAAATGGTTAAAACTGACAGTCAGATGAGAGTGCACATACGTTCAGTCACTCATTATTATTATTATAAAAGAAAAATAAAAAATAAATTAAATAAATTAAACACACATTTCAAACGAATGCAAGGGAGAAACCTTTAACACTATAGGGCAAGAACATTCCATCATTTAAAAAAAGGTTTTACATGTATTCCACTGAGCACCAGCTGCCATTTTGTCATTTACAAATTCATCACAGGAAAAAAAGTCTTTGTTACCAACATAGAGGAGCAGAGGATCAATGGATGGGCTGCTGACGAAACACGAAGATGTCGAGACTGCGTAAATGTGTCAGCCTGCTTCTAGGTTATCCTCTGTGGTTAAAGACAGACCAAGGCTACTTTAACAAAAGTCACCCTCTGTTCTACCTGGCTATATGAAGCAAGACTGCTGCACACAGAAGCTGACCTTCTCGTCCCTGGATGTATTGGAAGAGCTGTGATGCATGATGGGACATCAGCTGGGTGCAAGCTGCCATCAGTAGGGCGCAAACTTCTGTCTCTCGGGTTTCTTGATCCCATTGGCAGAGGAAATTTTAGTGGTGAAAGAGGCCAGCGTGCCGTGGGCAGGAACAGGGGCAGGTGGGGCAGTCAGCGCCAGAAGGGGGACTGGCTTCACTCCCAGGAGGCTTGACAATGGGAGGGTATAAGGGGTTCCCAAAACTGGGGCGTGGGGCAGGGTGCCTATTGCTGCCAGGGCCGTGACAGGAGACGAGGCGGGGGGCGACTGCTGGGCGAAGCTCAGGTTAAGGTCGGCGGGGGGGGGCACAGACGACTGGGCGGTGGACTTTGCAGTCTCTAAACTGCACATGAGGAAGAGAGAGGGAGAGGGGAATGCGTGAAGGGGGGTAAGGGGATTAAAGGCGAATTACAACAGCAACCCCCCCCCCCCCATAAACATTGAGCAGCAATAAAACCATATTGATGTATTTTGCATTCCTGATTTTTTATTGAATTTTCTGAATTTCATGCCTTACAATGTATTGTTGCCTTTTGGTAAATATGAGACTTCATTCTCATCCCGCCCCCAAAAAAGAAGACAGACTGTGGCCTTCACGAAATAGTAGAAATAATTTTAAGCCGTATTTTTCAACTGTATTCAAAAATCATTCGTTTTTTTTTTCAAATATTTGATCATTTGATAGTCTGCTGTCCTGTTTCTCCAATGGTGGGTTTAGCTGAACAGAACATTTAATAACATCTTCAAAGTGAGAGCCTGTGTAATCAAGTGAAAAGATGATTAAAACCACTGTAAATATATTTAGAACTGGGTATATATATATTTTGGGGGGGGGGGGGTCATTCCCCTTCTTCCCCCCTTTTCATTATTTGATGTTGAAACTATCAATATAATTTAAATAAATGGCTAAGCTTGGCTATGAAGTATTGGCTTAACGACACATGGCTTTCAGAGCAATGTGAAAGGTCACAGCAGCTCAGCCATCTTCTCCGCACGCTGCCACGTGCCAGTTCCATACATTTAGAAGAATCACACCAGGTTAGAATGAGAAGTGCTTGGGAGGAAAACTGGGTGAAAAAAAGAAACAGGACAAGAACAATGGGCGTCCAAGCGCTGGGCTTGGAAGCCTAATCATTTGGGCACTAGAAAGCCATGAATATCACCTAATAACAAATGATTTCAGCATAAAACTTCATCGAAAATTTCCTTCTACTGTCCTGCTGAACTTCTGTGAATCCCTCATTGCTACTTGAATGCTACAGACGTGTCTTCTGTTCCATTTATCTTCTCACTACCCACTCAGCTGGTGACTATCTCAGGAGGACTAATTTGCCTGCATTTCTGCACTGATGAATGCAAAAATTCTGGGTCATAGTTAAATAATGTGCTTGTGAGCTGAGCACCTGGAAGCCTTCATACAGCACAAGGGGGGCTCAGTCTTACCAGGAGGTGATGAGATACTGTGCCAGGCTTATGCTGACCGTGGAGCCAGTAATGGTGACATGCCGGTCACTGGTGCTGTCCAGCTGACTTCCAATCTTTATCTGTGCCCCGGAAGCTTGGCGGATCTCATTGATCTTGGTACCCTGTCGGCCAATGACTGAGCCAATCAGCTATGACCAAAAAAGGGACAAAAGGTCTTAACTAAATAGGCCTACAACAATTAAAGTTGAATCTTCGTTGAATATCTACGTGATACAACTTCTCCGAATGCATATTTGAAAAAAATACATGAAGAAAACATGAGTGAAGACATTGGAAACAAGACAAGTTTTACACTGCAGTAAGAATCCCCTGAGGTAACAGTATTACAGGAGAGCAAATGCGAAGGACAGCAAGCCCTTATTAAATAGGGAGCCTGGAGTGTGGATGCCAAGCAATGACTCCCAGGAAATATATCTGAGTTCCAGACATTTAACCTTAGCCTGCAATTGCAGTAGGCAGTAGGTGGGACTGACTTCACATGCATCAGAAATGGGGATCTATCCCAGAAGGATGCTTTACAGCTTCTTCGGAGGAGAACAATGACACGTCTTTCATTGATGAGCAAAAAGTGTTCATATTTATCACTGTTATCTCTTCAACACTGAAATCCCACCTGTGCTCAGTGTGTGTGGTAAATGATGTTTCTAAATTGCCCATAATGGACGATTGTATCTGTAAGTGTAAGTGAGGATGATGTGCCCAGCGAAGCACTGGGAATCCGTCAGGGGTGAAGCCTGATCATGTGCCCTGTGGTGCCTAGGATAAGCTCCAGGCCACCCCCCCCACACACACACACACACAACCTGCACTGGGACGTGCAGCTGGAAGATGGGCTGATTGATGGATGAACACCTGTTGTGAGGCCACAATTGCACTGTGAGAGGCGGCACAGTGCAAAAGTAGAATAAACAATAAACTCTCAGAAGCTGAAGACCACGGGGCTTGGAACAGGTTCAAAATTCTGCCGTAAATATATAGTGGAACATATATCTGTGCATGTTTATATCTATACAGTGTTCCTGAGAAACAAATTACCAGTGACATGATGTGTATGCAACACTTCATCATAGTGGAGATACACTATATGGACAAAAGTATTGGGACACACCCCTCAATCACTGAATTCAGGTGTTTCATTTGTACCCATTGCCACAGGTTGTATAAAATCAAGCACCTAGCCATGCAATAAGGTTTACAAAGATTTTTGAAAGAATGGGTCATTCAGAAGAGCTTAGTGAATCTAAGCATGGTACTATCATAGGATGCCACCGTTGCACAACAAAACTCAGTCACGAAGTGGCAGACCACATAAAGTAACCCAGCGGGGTTGTCGAGTGCTGAGGCGCAGTGCATAAAAGTCTGTCGACTCAGTAACTGCAGAGTTACAAACTTCCTCTGGCATCAACCCCAGCATAGAAAACTGTGTGCCATGGAATAGCCTTCAATGGCTGAACAGCTGCATGCAAGCCTCATATCGCCAAGCACGATGCCAAGCGCTGGATGGAGTAGTGTAATGCAATGTTTGCTCTCTCCCAATTCTCTGGCAATTGTGAAAGAGCAAAAACGTGGACCGTCTGTGGGCCTGTAAGGACTGGGTTGAGAAACCCTGGTGTAATGCACACACCACTGGACTGAAGCAGTGGACACGTGTTCTGTGGAGTGCCGAATCATACTTCTCTGTCTGGCTGTCTGATGGATGGGTTTGGGTTTGGCGGATGCCAGAAGAACATTATCTGCCTGACTGCATTGTGCCAACTGTCAGGTTTGGTGGAGGAGGGATAATGGTATGGAGTTGTTTTTCAGGGGTTGGGCTAGGCCCCTTAGTTCCAGTGAAGAGAACTCTTAATGCTTCAGCATACCAAAACATTTCGGACAATTGTATGATTCCAACATTGTGGGAACAGTTTGGGGAAGGACCCTTTTCTGTTCCAGTACACAAAGCAAGGTCTGTGAAGACAGGGTTGGGTGAGTTTGGTGTGGAAGAACTTGACTGGCTCACACAGAGCCCTGACCTCAACCCCATCAAACATGCTTGGGTTGAACTAGAACGGAGATTGTGTGCCAGGCCTTCATGTCCAACATCAGTGCCTGACTTCACAAATGCTGTTTTGGATGAATGGGCAAAAATATCTACAGACACACTCCAAAATCTTCTGGAAAGCCTTCCCAGAAGAGTGGCAGCTGTTATAGCTGCAAAGGGGGAACCAATTCCATATTGATGCCTATGGGGTGTCATAAAAGTTCTTGTAGGTGTAATGACCAGGTGTCCCAATACTTTTGACCATAGAGTGTACCAAGTAAAGTTTTCGAATACAGTGGAATGCTCCTAGGGTTTTAAAATTACCTACCAATAACCTTATTACTGCATCAGGAGGTGTACAATTAAATTTGCCAGTTACTAATGAAGTCCAGTTCTCAAAAAACCCACTAAAACCACTTGATAAGCAGTAAGCTTTTTAATCTTATGTATAATCATGATCTAATGTCACCTGTTACCTCTACTGGCATGGGAAAGTCCTCTTACACTTGTTATCCTCCGTTTATTTAGCCACATGCACCTTGTGTAGAGCATTTGGATGCCTTTAAGATATTCCTTTGATGTGCAGAGTCTGTGTAATATTGCCGCGGATGAAATGACTGCAAAGCCACTGGTTAGCTATTTTGGCCCAGATTAGCAACTGATCAGAGTTAGTACCAGAGGGGCCAACTGGGGGGCTATTGTCAGAGCAATGAATATGGAAGGCCGAGCATCAGAGCAATGCTGCAAAGGGCAGCGCGGGCAGGCCGTGACAGTGACAAAGCATTGCCAGACTGGAGGTGTCGCCAGCCTGACCCCAGACCTCCCCCCGTGCTTCATAAACAGAGCATTCCTTTCCTCAGAAATCAGTGGCATGCACTATGGCAGACTGGCCTCTGTGATCCTGCAGGCTATCTTTGGCCCTGGACATTGCTTAAAGAGCACATGACTATTTAGAATGACCTGATGAGGGCAGCACTGAGTAGCAAAGCATATCTTATACCAGTCATCCCACTCATTCCCATACCAGGTACAAGGTGTACTGTCTCATGGTGCTGTGTACCTATATAGCAATTTAATTCTGTAATCTCAAAATAATTGTCATTGTTTTAGTATTTTTTTACACAAATGTCATGCTCCATATGCTTGGTTTCTGTATTTGGTTTTACAGCAGAAGAAACTGCATGAAAACTGACCTATTTCTGGTTCCCGCTGCAGTTTCTCTTTGAAAGAGCTTGTGGGCCGTATGCATCATCACCCCTTCTTGATAAAGTGCCCCCCAAAAAATGAACATTTAATGGAGCCGGGCATGCTTCTCAACACTCTTCAGGGTTCCACGTCCAGTTATTTTTACCGTAGCTGTGCTGCACAGGTTTCTGCTGCCTGTGTTTTGCATATTATAAGCTACCTTCCCTGTGCTGAGGAAAACACTTGCTGGGATATACCACACAGCAATAGTGCTGATATCATGCATGGTGATGGTGACGCCTGTAGAGATCCTTAAAGATGGTGACATGTCAATGTTGCCTGTCAAGAGGCATTTCTGTAAGGGGCCCTAAATCCTAACTCAGAGTGTCAGTGTGATTTGTTTGGTAGCATCTCCGGATGCAGAGGGGCAATATGGTGCCGTGTGAGCCATAAGTAAATTAAATATACTGGTAAATCAGGTAAAAAAAAACAGGAATGCTCATTCTCACATATTATAATTGTTCCGTTTTCCTTTTAGGTGACAAGACAGGACTGTGTGACTGGTCTGCTTTGTGAAAAGGAAGGGAAAAAAAACAACAGTACCTACTTGGAAGCCAGTTTATTTTCAGCCACGTCCAACTGCACCCAGAAAATGATCAGTTTGGACTAGAATGCTCTCCCAAAAGCTGATATCACCGTGTCAGGTAAGAACACAACCTACGCTGACCAGTAGTTCAGTAGTTGTATGTGTAAGCCCAAATATAGATTCTTAAGTACTTGCAGGGCTGGACTAATAGCTTCTTCGACAGTCTTAAAGGGCACTTATGAGATTAACGTGGGCTGAGGTGTTCTTCCATTTGCCAAGAAGAGGCTGCACCAGCTCACCAGGCTTCAAAATATTATGGCTTCTACAGTTTGTGTCTGAGAGCATTTAGTATCGTTTCTGCCTCCACTTACATCATTGGGAATGAGTAGCTCTTGGGATGAGGTCTGGCAGTTGGACTCAATTCCTAATGGAAGAGTAAAAGAGTTCAAATAAAGCTTACTCCGCACTGAAAACCCAGGAAAACAGTCATTGTTAATACATCATTGTATACGTCTTTATCAGTGACATCATGTACTTGTTCGCCGTACAAAATGGAGCCACAGTCTTGACAGATCAGTCATTTTACTGCACATTCAATTCAGTGTTTTGAAAGAAAACCATAAACAATGGCAAACAATAAGGGGCTTGTTTTGTCCTGCACGCCTGACATATGACCTGACATGAATGTTTCATGCTTCTTGATGCCTAAATATGTGGCTGCATTACTTACTAAAATAAAATACATTGCGCTGCGGGTTTCATACATCAGCATTAAATAACGCCGCACGAATAATCTTTCTTCTTATTTTATCTATAATTAATCTTTGTGAAGAATTACCCTTCCCATCAGAATAACACATTTAGACAAGGAACTGCGCATATTTATTAATATTTTATTACTTTATTTTGTAAAAATCTGAAATGGCTAGTGACAGAAGCAAAAAAAGCCTTCAAAACAAAGTCTTGATTCAGACTCTGAATTGAACTTTCAAACCCACTGGCCCATTTTTTAAATGAATTTATCCATGAATAGTCAATTCATTGGCCATGAAAGTTCATGGGTGACTTGAGAGCAGCCACAATATACCCCATACATTTCTCGCCTATCTCTACTATTATGTAGAAACCTGCAACAGCTAAACTGGATAGATGAATAAATCTTTATTTGTGTTTTTTTGTATAGCTTGAGAAAGAGATGAAAATTGGTAAAATTACACAACTCCAGTGTTGAAATCATTTATGTGTAAATGGAGAAATTAACACAATTTGCTTAATCCTCTGTGTAAAATCCGAATTCCCATTTTAATCTCTTATGCCAACGATTATTCACTGAACAAACAAGCTAGTCAACACAATTATGGTAAAATAAACATAATCAGTGACACAGCTGGTTAGCCGCCTGCTACTTATCTCATATTGCATGGGTGGGTGCGTACCAGTTAGAGCAGGAGCGCTAGGCAGCCCCACTGCCCCGAGGTTTTGGTGCATGGATAGCTGGTGCAGTTTGGCCAGCTAAGAAAGTCACAGGAAAGTCACAAGTAAATGATCAATTACAGCAGTTCATGGGAGATGTTATAAGAGCAACACATCACTAATGAACATTACTAATGGCTAGAGCCATGTTCCTTACCTCAGAGTGTGGAATGCCATATTGGTTCTGCACAGTATAGGCCTGTGTGAAAAGGATGCTATTTATTAGATACAGCAGGTGTTCTGTGCATTTAGGTTCCTTACTTTTATTATAATTTATATATTCGCATACATTCAATGCCACCCAATTTCCAGGTAGATATACAGTGTGTGTGTGTGTATATATAAGTCAAACTTAAACTGTTTGCTCCACTGTTTCTTATTTCCAGTATTTTTGCATGTTGATAGCATTGATTTTGGGCAGATCTTTTCCTTGGGTGTAATAATACATAAAGTCTGGGAGAAAACATGACATTGATATTCCGCACTTTCATTTCTTTGCTGTGCAAGATAATCAGACATCTACTAGTGGGGAGATCCAGCTCCCCAGTTAATCAAAGGTGCTGAGAAGCCAGTGTTTATGTCTCAGAAGGACTTTGGAGAAAAGCAGCAAATGTGGAATCCCTGACAACTAAGAATAATAAAGTTGAAGCCTGCAGAAAAGCAGTTGTTGAGTATAAAGAGTGGCCACAGAGTTGAGCGGTGATAGAGTACTCAACTGGGTGGTTGAAACATCTTTGTCCTGATTTTTACTTTCTGCACCTGAACTATCCACCTCTGATTATACTGGAGAAGCTGAAGCAAAGTCACACCAGAACAGCTGAACAACAGCTGAATTAAATTAAGTCAAAGAGCAGACTTAACTGAGATGTAATTCCTAAAATTAGCAGCTCTTGCTCGTAAACCCAAGAATGCCATTAAAATGAAGTATGGAGGAATTGGGAAAAAAGACTGATAAGCAACCAGGAATAATGGGACGCGTTCACTGCTGTATAGGTGACATAAACAGTTATTGCATCTAAGGGAGTTATTAGATTCTCCACATGGAGGAGCTTTGTGTTCCACTTCCCTTCTATCCAATGTACAGTTTTATTGGAAGATCTGATAACACTAACAATCAAAAATATGTACATTTGCAAAAACCCAGAGCAGGGCCGAATGGTGCTGTGCATACTCACCATGTAACAGAATGGGCGTTACACACGCGGCAGAGTGCCGCCCCAGGTCGAGGGCATTACACACGCGGCAGAGTGCCGCCCTAGGTCGAGGGCGTTACACACGTGGCAGAGTGCCGCCCTAGGTCGAGGGCGTTACACACACAGCAGAGTGCTGCCCTAGGTCGAGGGCATTACATGCGGCAGAGTGCCGCCCTAGGTCGAGGGCGTTACACACGCGGCAGAGTGCCGCCCCAGGTCGAGGGCGTTACACACGCGGCAGAGTGCCACCCCGGGACGTGTCTCCCTTTAATGATAGCTGTAGCCCTTTGGCATTCTGGGTATCATGAGATGATAAATGAGTAAGAGCTGACACTGTCATCTGTATGTGGAGTGTGCTTTACCTTTTGCCCCAAACCATCAACATGAAAAGTCATCTGAGGGCTACCTTGCTGTCTTATTGGCTGAGGAAATGGAGGACAGAAGTCAAGCCCAGCTAATACCTACTTGCTGTAGGTCAACTGCACCTTGGGTCAGAGAATACAGCTGATGCGATCCAAACTCGGAAGCCTACAGAACCGTGGAACAATAGAAGCCATGACTTTACTTTAAGTATTGAATTATCTTCTGATGTTAAAGTCATATTTTAATGTCAAGACCTTCTTTGTAACATTAAATTACTTCCAAGACAGTTTTCTATTTTTAAATTAAATCATAAGTGAAAAAATGGTCAGAATTTAATACTGCCACAATATTTCTTCACACATCACACTGACAGCACAATAGGGAGACATAAGACTATAAGTTGCCCTTCAGATGCTGTTTTTTGCAGTCACACCTCTGGCTAGTATGCTCACCTGATTCCTGGCAAGGAGCACAGCTCCTGGGGTTGGGCCCGGCCAGTACGGAATGGTAGCGCCCTTCGGTGGTGACTGTAGTAGCAAAACACGGTTAAAACACAAATACACATATATTTCTATCAGTACAAGCAAGCAACTACAGCACATCCAGGAGTAAAAGTATATTGGATGACAGACTTTAACAACCACATATATCACAGCTATAAAATGGGAATGCAAATAAAGGCACATATTTAACATGCTGGAAATAAAATAATACTCCTCTAATATTAATGGAGGGAGCTTGGCTTTTTAACAATGAATGTATTCCTGTGTGAGCCGCCTCTCTGTATCGCTGAGGCCCCATTGAATATACAGGCAGGCAGCTGTACCTCGGGGCGATGAAGCCTAATGAAGCCTAATGAAGCCTAATGAAGCCTAATGAAGCCCTCTGCAACCTTTAACTTAGACCCTGGCAAATCTGAGCAAACAAGGCACTGGATACGAAGCACAAGAGTTCTCATTAATCTTATTTAAGTCTTGATACATTTCAATATATATAAATATTGAATACATTTTGCAGTGACAAGCTTCAGAAAACTATTGCTTTTGGCATAGAATACAGAGGCTATATCCTGGTCTACAGTGGCACCTCAGAATTGAGATGGTGTGACTTTTTCAGGGATGGATGTGGCCAGAAGTGGAGGCGGGTACCTCGAGAATGACTGTGCAGATCAGTCTGACGCACTGGATGACAGCATCTTGGGTTCCAGATACCGTCACTCCGCGTTCTGTTGAGTTGGGCAGCAAGTCACCTGCAACCTGTATTTGGGCCCCGGTGCTCTGTCAGCAACAAAGGCGGAAGAAAGGAAGTTCTCCATTTGTCAACAGCACTTAAAATAGGACAACTTATTTCAGAACTTTTACCCAAGCAGGCATTTTCGGCAAACACCAGACCTACTCACCTCTCTTATCTCCTTGATCTTTGAACCGCCTTTGCCAATGAGCGAGCCACACTGGCTTGTGGGAATGACCAATCGGAGAGTGACTGGAGGTTTGCTGGCTACCGTGCCGCTGTTTACTAGCGACGTGAGGTCCTGTGAAGGGGGGAAGGAAGACAATGGCTCAAAGCCTGGTTTGTTTTTAGAAGCAGTAGTGAAGCAACCTGAACATCTGCAGGTTCAGATCTTGCTTTCTGTTGTTTTCGTAAGGAAGAAATTGCGGTCCCTGTTTATTGATCTGAGTAAAACTGTCTGCTAAATATTTAAAGGAACAAAACACTAAAAGCCCTAAAAGCTTCTTAATGACATTTTTCTGAATCTTCTGCAAAAAGCTGATTGATTAATTGTCCTCTTAAAGGCCACTGCTGATGGAACAGGCATCCCTTTGATTCGTATGAATATTCTGGACTTGTTGGCTCTTAACATAATGTAAGTTTCGTGAGTAGAAACTCATTTCATTAGTAAGATCATTAATGAAAAAATAAAGGGGGATGATGAGGATGATCCCAAGGGCCCCCTGAGGCCCTAAAAAAAATTGCAATACGATTGGATTGGTCTGGGATGGGGGCCCAATATGATATGCTTTCATGTGGTGGTGCCATCTTTGTATTCTTCTCATTCGTAAATAGGAGGTACTTATTTTTGCATTTAGTGGAGAATGAAATCAGCCGTGGCCAGGATGTATGGGTTGCTAACATGCTGGAGAAAGTATTGAATTGCCTGTAGTTCATAAAGAATGAGTATTATTAAAAGTGATATTAAACAGGAGAACAAGCTGCAGGGTTTTTTGCAAATCTCATCAGTATGAAATATTACTTAAAGTACATTTGTATCATGGGCCAGGCTAACAGTTACCATAACAGCCCCCCCCCAAAAAAAATAAAAATATAAGATCACAGTCAGATGTTTAACAAATACCGTTCAGTTGGTCTGAAATTCCAGAGTGATTAAAGGCTTCTCAAAAACAAATGAATACCAATAGAGGCATGTTGATGTCGCTGATTTTGAGTTATTAAAGTTATCCATATTAAATTGCAGAAATAGGTAGTTTTGGGTTCAGAGCGTAAAAATCCAGACCGAGATTTTGTTTCAGCCTACCAGCTGAGTACCCTCTTACTGTCAGTCTTCATACTTAACTGGTTAGTTGAAACAAAATCGGGGCCTGGACTTTTACTCTCTGGACCGGAACTACCCTACTGGGAAACCAATAGGAGAAAGAAAGGTGCTCTAAATCACGTCTGCAACCCCAGTTCAAGATGAGTCCCGGTGCAAATCCAAACATGATACCTCCTCCAGCTTTAGCGTGATCATGGAGAAGGCTCTGAGGACACACTCCGTGGGACCAGTGATGGTGATGATCCTCTCTGGGCAGCTTCCCTCGGAGATGTTCACACGTGCGCTGCTCTGTGGACACCACAGTGACAGGCTGCCACACTGTCTACGTTTCAACAACCTAACTTAGTTTGCGTTGCGGCACATTCACCTGAAAGCAATACAAATCCTCAACTACCCACGGAGTTATTAATGCAGGCAAAGGTAAGATTCACAGCACTTGGTAATTGTTAATGAACTCCTGGTCATTCATCCACCTTGACAAAAACAGTGAGTGAGATATTTACATACATAAACCTTCATATTCATGCACTTTAAAACACGCAGAAATATCGCATAACAGCAGACATTAAGAGTGTCGCTCTGTAGGCCCTGTGGGAGGGGTACAGGGAGACCAGAAGGGCATCATAAATATGGAACACAGCTTACCTCTTCTCGTATTCTTTTCACTGTCTCTCCTTTCTGGGAAAGAAAATAATTGCTGTGTGTTAAAAGTACTTTGTATGAAAGAGCATTTCATCCATAGAATAAAAGAGCTTAAATTAAGCTTAGATTTCCCGTGTGAACGGCAGCCCTGCTCTGTTAGGCGGCTCTATGTTTTGGGCACGCATGGTACCGTTAGGACTCCTTTTATGAGGAAGGATAAAAGAGGGTGCCTGAAATCAACAGCTTGTAATTCCCTCCAGTGTGCTGTTTCATTTTACAGACCTGGAAAAATCTTCTGCTCTGCTGCATGATAGAGTGATGTGGGTTTCAGCAATGAGCCGTAACTCTGGTCTTACAGTGGCCTGCTTTGACATCACTGCTCTTGTTACAGTATATAGTTCCGACCAAGGCTTCTGTAAACCAAGTAAACTAGTCTTATGTGCCAAGCAGTCAGAGGATTGAGTGAGCCTTCTCTTTCACGCCTTCCTTTCCTTCACTGAAGAGGTGTTCTATATTTACACCCACGCCTGCAGTATTGTTGTACTGTTATCTAATACCTGTCTGAAGGGAGTGTTGGGATGTTCTTGGTGCCAAAGCTTTCCTCTCTGTTCCTGGCTTTGGAGGCAAGACTGTCTTGGTTCAGACAGAGGTCAGACTGCACATGTGAAAAAGACCCACTTGCTCACACTAGGAAAAATCTGCTGGTACCAGTGGGTAGTGACCCTGCTGTTAGCAATCCTGCTGGTGGGATCACGATATGCTTATTTAAACTCTTCACGCTCAGGGGATCCACACAGGGGGTTTTCACCTGCCCTCACTGGGATGCCTGCTTATCTGCTTTAGAAAGAAGCGTAAAATCACATTTACAAGAGACGTTGAATAGGTTGTGAGTAGGTTACACCCAGTCCCTCCGGAGGTCATCTGAAGTAACATTGAACTCCACAGACAGCTCATCTGCATTGCAAAGACCTGCTGAACTTTGGCATTAACATACCCTTACTAGAAGAGTGTTTTCTGCCTGATTACTGCCTGGAGGTAACACATATCTTTGATTTTACAACTTAAAAAGGTTTATTGCCAATGCTTGTTTGCAGGAAAGTTTCTGAACAGGATAGTGCTTTGGTTTCTGGAGACAGCATCAGTAGAGAGGGCAGCTTTATGAGAAGACACTGAATGATTGTGCAAGCGAGGAGAGTAGCTCCGCAGAAGAACACAAACCCTTCAGAATGACCTTAGAGTATCTTGCAGCCTTTGTTTTGCGTGTTGATTTTTTTGTGGATTGCCCAGATTTTATGCTCTAATAGCTCCCCAAACTAATACCAAACATGGATAATAATAAATAATATTTACAAACACAAAGGTACCATCGTGCACCACTGAAGTATATGTGGTTCATACTGAGGGTGACAGCCGCTAAGACTGACTGCCATACATAAGTCAATAAGACCCACAAAAGCACCATTAAAACACAAGGCAACTACTCAGACACACAACTGGAGGTGGCAATTGCTTGCAGAAGTGAAGGAGTGCTGCTTACCTTTCCTATAATACTGCCGACTTCCTGCGAAGATTAGAAAATAAAAGAAACAAAGTCAATGTACTTTTGAATCCTTGTATTGGAATCCTTGACTCTCAAAAATCCCGCAATCACTGCACCATACAGCATATTCAGAACAAATAACATACGTACTGATATAACTACACACATCAGTAACTGGAGGCTGTTCGATGTCATTTTTCAAGGATTCTGTTTCCCTGAGAAACTTAAGAAATCATCCTGGCAAACGGTACCATTTGTACATATAACAAACTTCACGATCCTTCTTTTTTTTTTTAAGGGTCTCCCATAGGTACACATGCAAGCCAGGCAGCTCCCGCTTACACATGAACGCGTGGGTGCGCGGATCACTCTGTGACTTTATGAGCTCCCAGTCAGGCCTACGTTTCCATGCATGAGCAGCCATAGTGTGAGGGTCACAGGCCTACCTTTCTATGCATGAGCAGCCATAATGTGAGGGTCACAAGCCTACCTTTCCATGCATGAGCAGCCGTAGTGTGAGGGTCACGTTCATGCTGCCCTCCCCGGAGTCTTGCTCACTGTTCATTGTGGAGAGACAGTCTGACACAGGGAGACGCATTAAAAACGCCGGACAGCAGGCCAAACTCCAGGGGCACGGCAGGTGGTTTCCCTTCACTGCTTGTTCTGTAGACGGAGCACAGTGAAGCCAGGCTCAGACCATGCGGATTTCCCCACATTCTAACGCATTAGCTCTGCATGCAACTCAGCTGACATTTGCGCATCAATTCTTAGAGGTGCTGTCATGTTTTATATGGCTGCCTGGTGGCATAATGTGGCCTATAGTCAGACATGCGCCATAGATATGCAGCTGCGCAGCTCCTGGCAGCTCATACTATGCACTGGATGCCATTCGGATCACTATGTCATCATTCGTATTCATGAATCAGCACAGAAAAATCCTCATTTTTGTTATTTTAGGCACAATTCTAAGAATGAGGTCAGGACAAGAGACATTTTGTGGTATGAGGATGTTATCTGACATGATACCTCCTAATGCAGTGAATAAGCAAGCACTGCATCGTCACATAAAGTTTTAGTCACATCAACTGAACCACCTTCGCAGGAGGTTCACCTGATGACCACGCATTAAGAACGTCTGCGCGGCTAACGGCGACAAAAGAGAAAAGGAAACAACGTAAGCTAACGCCAGAGGAGTATGACCAGAATGGAGCAGACTTCCTAGAAGCAACAATATGAAGTGGCATGCTGATCCAGATCCAGTGCAAGGTCGTTGTCACACTGCAGGCTGGCAGCTGCAGCAGTAGGATTCAAACGCTGCAACGTTACATAGAACATGCAACGCTATTTACCTCTGCTAATAAATCTGCATGCTCATATAGATGTAAGGCATACATGACAGTGTACTGACCATCGTATTTCATCTCTAGTACACAGGATTTATTGTTAAAGGTGCTCGGTTATACAGAGCTTACACAGGTGTCATAAATCCCCAGTTTCTGCATCAGCACACAAACAAGGCCAGTACCTCCTGGTGTCGCTTCCCTAAATGGCTAAAGGGAGAGGCTGTTACATATGTTACTAGGTGTGGGCAGTCAAACTGAGAACAAGGAGGCAAATATTTTTCACTGCTGAAGGTGTTGTGTTATCCACATAACTCTCGATTTTGTACAGAGAAAAAAAATAGGCGAATATCAGGCAGAGTCTACTGAAGAAGGCAGATAGATAATTTGCTGAATTTTAACGTAAAATGTGATCAGGACTAGAATGCCATCAGAGGTGTACCTCAGTCTTGTGGAATAGGCTCCACCCCCAACCCTGATATCAGGTTAGTCAGAAGAATGACGGATGGGAAAGCTGATCAGTTACATATCCATCAAAGTGCTGCACCAGGAAAGTTTGGTTCTCGAAATTCAAGGTATCTAATTGCCTGATTTATGAATAAGAGCAAAGTGTGGCTTCCCCTCCAACCAATTACACACAGGAATCAGGAAGTGAGACACAGCAAAACCAGAACACTTGGAGGCTGGTCCCCTGAGCTAAAGGATTTTATAGGAAGATTAATCTCCCAGGTTCAGGGAGTGAGACTTGTGAGGTAAATGTAGACATACTGCACATCTAGCTGGTGTTTTTTTTTTACAACAAATAAGTCTTTGCCAGCCCCGTTGGTCTAGTCTGTTCTACATACTGAATGAAAAAACACTGAGCTAAAATGTGGACTCCAAATATACAGTGCATTTTGTCTTTATAGGTCTCAATGGTGACGTAAAAATAACATACAGAACTAGCAGAATTATACACACGTTACATCAATATCACCAGCAATCTTATATTACCAGCAGTGAAGTCACATCACTGGCTGTCTTCATGTGCAGTCATCTGCAGAAACATCCAGCCAGCATTTGCGACATGAGCAGGTGCTAGGATTATCAGAGTAATAGAACAGGGCCACAAAAAACAAAAATATATTTTACTTGCACTAAAGTACAAGGCAATTCTTCAAAATAAAGACTAACAGCAAAAAAATCATTACTATGCTCTATAGAGGCCTAACTGTCATATATGGAAGACAACGTGAGTTTTTGTTTCATAACTGCTTTATAGTTTGGCCTTGAAAATGTAATAAATGCGAGTTTGTGTCAGTGAAATGCGGAGAGAATGATCTGAATTTTGCAAACAGGCTGTTGTTTAGCATCATCTGAAGTAGCGCTGGCTGGCTGGGACGTCGGCGGAGAAGGCGGCAGGAGCCTAAACTAGCGCAGAATCCGAAGTATGAAAGTCCCACAAAAGGAACAGAGGAGCTCTGTGAAGCTTTGCCGCCTGAATTAGCATTCTGACCACAGGATGGGAACTTACTGGGGCACAAGTGACCTGCTTCACACTTGGACTCATTCAGCCTCGTGGTTGACTTGGGAGTAAAACAGTAAAAATACTAATTGTACCCTCTGTACCTTCTTCCTGCACCTACACAACCAGTGAAGTCCACTGTTCTCACTTTTTGGATAAATATCATTATTCTTGTACACATTGAATAAACTAAATCCCTCATGCATTATTTCACTCAGATACACCTTCGTTTCTGTTCCGGCCTTTCATTTTTTAGTTCTTTTTTTTTATTATTAGGTACAGAGGCTTGTTTGATTCACCTGCCAAATTCCTTTGAATTTAATTTCTTTGCTGATTTAAATTTCAAATCCAGGGCTTGGTGTGCAAGTTAACAGCGACCTGGAGTCAGACGCAGTCTCTGTGAACCTGGAGGCAGGTGTGGTATCAGACCCTCGTTCTAAGTGCCGCCTTCCAGGCCGGTGCGCTGCTGCTCTGCACCACGCTGGCTATGGAGAGCGCCCCCTGCTGGCCATATTGACTCCCCAGTTTCACCTAATATCCAAAGGGATAGAAAAAACAACCCTCCAGAAAGGACTTTTCTAAAATAATGGTCTTTTCTTTCCTTCTTTTCTGCTGTTCTGAAATCCATATTCTCATATACATTATATTCGATAGCCTTTTCCCCTCCTGCTTCCATCCATTCCGTACTCCCCAGAAATTTCTGTGCCCAGCAAATCACCCCAGTAATCACCATAGTGCCTAACCAACGGCACAAATCACACACGGCGTTATGCTACCCCTGGGCAGTGCACTGATGTGGGGGGCACGTTTCAGGTGGTTGGGGGTAATCCTGCTGCAACAGGAAGAGGCAATCTGGCCTGTGTGGGAGAAGTTCTCAGCTGTTAGGAGAGGACCAGCTGGATGGAGTGTCCTGGGAAAGGGTCACACGTGACATCCAGGGTCAATTTCTGCTGGACAGGATGTGTGATAACTCAGGGTTGGCGATAATTAAATCTATTCCGAGCCTCATGGAACACGGGAACGACGGGAAAAAGAAAAATCCTTATTGTAACACTTTGCTGCAACTGTCTCCTTAACAGGAGGGTTAGGTCTCTGCTTTAGGGCGGAACAATGAAGAGTACAGGCGCTGCTTAACCAGCAGGAGCAGTCAGACACACTCAGGGTTTAATGGGCACCGCAGCTGAGCTACTGGGCTCTAATGAGATCTACTGGGACCTAAGCTTCCCATTTCCTACAAGAAGCCTCGTGCTTTATCCAGCAGTCCAATCCTGGCTGCATAGATTGTTTGTAAAGCCAAGTCAAAAGAGAACTGCTTGAAATTAGCACTGAAAAGGAAGATAATTAAAAATAATGACCAACCTAGTAAGGGTTAATCACATATTACCCTCGCATTAGGCATGATGAGGTAGTATAGGCTCTACATGTATTTAATAAGAAATAAACTCAACATGCTTGGAAAAATGACTAATACTTTACTATTTGTTTAATGGTTTCAAACTTCAATTTGTAATGCACAGATTATTCATTTACAACTAAAATAGTACTAATAAGCAAGTACAAGCTGAATTTCATTGCCTATCACATGTACATATACAGACGCTCCTTTACTTACGAACTTTCAATTTCCGAACTTTTAGACATATGAGCGAAGAGGACTCTAAGTACAAATTCTGTTTGTTGGGCTCCCGTTTCCTGTCCGCAACATCAATTTTTTTTTTGCGTGCCAATTCCGCCTAGTACGACTTCTGGCCGCTACTCCCACCGTGCAGCAGTGTAGCGTGCAAACTCCCAGCATCCTAGTTCTTTGTACTTGCGTATACCCTTAAAATGATGTTGAATAACAGCTTACAAACATTTCAAGTTACAAATGAGCATTAGGAACGAAACTCGTTCGTAAGTAGAGGAGCGTCTGTAATCGCCAGTACTCAATAGACAGATCAACACATTATTTAATTACGATTGTGTGATCTTAAAACTAAAACCTATTTGGCAAATGGCTCTAAAATAGGACAACTTATTAGCTTATTAGCTTTCAGTACATATGCCTCCATCTAGCAATTTTTTAAAATTAAATAAACCAATCATCTTCCCTGTGCGATGCTAACTGAATGTTTTGAGTTTAACTTTGAATTCTGGGCTTCGGTGCAACATACTAACTACCAGCTGAGCTTATAAGCTTGTCTCAGAATGTTCTAGGTTCTCAGGTATATCTGTTTTAAACGTGCTGCTAGGAGCAGTATAAGACTGTTTGTGCATTTGCGTATGCCTGCATGAATGCTCACATACACATTTAATTAACACTTTCCTCTACAGCAAAGCAACTGTTTTTTTACCTAATTTTGCTGACAACTTTGTCAGGTAGATCAAATTAAATAAAGAAGAGTCAGGAAAGAGGCAGGCAAGTTGTACTTGAATGATCTTACTGTATGTGAAATAAATGATTGTATTCATCACTTGTTTGCAATGCTGAAGAAATGACATACAGTGAAACTTCTGCACTCCAGCTAGTCATAATATTACCAGCAATAGTTTTCAGAAAATCTTACCAAGGCCCACAGGCCACACGGCTAAATATTCTGCCATTGTCTTATGGATAAATGTTACCTTCCGTCAGTTCATCTGCTTTGCTACTGTCATGGGCTTAGCTTTGAATCATTAAAGGTGCCACAGAATGAAAATTTGACTTTACCTCGGCATAGTTGAATAAGGAGAGTTCGGTACAATGAACTGATATACCCTGAATCTCAGACTCTCTTTTTTACCACTTTCAAATATAGATCCCACTTGTGTAAAAGAAGGTGGTAAAACAGGATAATTGAAACATCCTAGACTGTTACATAATAGTCTTAACCACCCCCCCCCCCCCAAAAAAAAAATTAAGATACAGCAGCAGGCCTCATGGGGTGCCATGTGGCTCAGAGGCCTAAGCCTATGTGACTGAGATCAGATGGTCACTAGTTCAAGCCCAGCCTCAGCACATTTGGAGGTCCTTAAGCAAGGCCCTTAACCGACAGCACATGGGCAATGTGACATGTGGTTTCCCTGCATGGCCAGCATGCTCACAACTGCAGAGAGCAAGGTGGGGGAGGCATAAATCGAATTTCCCCACAGGGATCAATATAGTATTGATTATTATACACCAGGGGCTGCTCCACAAAGCTATAAGTCATGATGGTCCAATTATTGTTTAAGTAAGGAGCATTCCTATTGGATAATCTTAACTTCTATCTTAAGTTAACCCAGCTAATTGAGAACTCCTGGGGGTGTCCCACAAAGCAGGATTAAGAGAAAGTCTGACTTACTTCGACAAGTCTTGCTCATTTAAATAGGAGTTCCGTTCCATGAACGTGTCTTAAATGAATCCCTGCTGAGTTACCATGGTAACTTAGGTGAGTAAACAAGTCCAGGACCAGTGGCCTGTACTATGAAGCGGGGTTACTGGCTTATCGGGGTAATTTATCGGATTTAAAGTAGTCTGGGCAAAATTTTAGAGACCGAATATTAAATCCATTTAAACTGTGGTACCTTAAATCCGACAAGTCACCCCGATAAGTCAGTAACCACGCTTCATAGTACAGGCCACGGGTTAACTGTCTCGCTTAATTAGGCGTTGTCTCAAAGAACAACGTCGTGTGTGAACATATAATTCAACAGATTATGCTGCTTATCCTCCTCAGTGTCTAACACAGAGCAACGTAAATTGCATTCTTGTTTTCTGGTTTTATGTAATTGATAAAAAGTGTTATAAAAAGTGTTAATCTGTTGAATTATGTGTTCTGATCTATCATAATATTTTACATTATCTCACTGAATTATTTTGTTAACCTGTAAGGTGTAATGTGCCAAAATGCCATGCTCCTATATATTTTAATTTACGACCACGACGTTCGTGTGCGAGTTTACCTACAGTGCGTTTTTCTGTTTTAAGTGACGTTTTAGTTTGAGATAGCGGGAGAGTCTTGTATGTATGTACAGATGCTCCTCTATTTATGAACAAGTTACGTTCCAAATGACCATTCATAACTTGAAATGTCCATATAAGTAGTTATTCAAAATCATTTTAAGGGAATACACAAGTACTAAGAATTAGGATGCTGGGAGTTTGCACGCTACGCTGCTGCGCGGTGGGAGTAGTGGCCAGAACTCGTAATAGCTGGAATTAGCGCGCAGAAAAAAAAATTGACGGTGCGGACAGGAAACAGGAGCTCAATGAACACAATTGGGACTTACATTGCTTTTCGTTCGTATGACTGAAAGTTCGTAAGTTGAAAGTTCGTAAGTAGAGGAAGTCTGTATATTAAAAAAATAGAACCCTGTAGTTAGTGCTGTGAGTAAAAGCAAGACCATGAAGCAGAGAATAAAAACCATCTTTTCTGGAGTAATCTTCCGCATGATATTTCCATAACAGAGCTGAGATCGCAACATAATCAATATAATAAAGCCTATAAAAATCACGTCAAAGTAAAAACATACCCATATTACAATTGAGGGTCAAACATGAAATGCAATGACTGAAATTGAAAAAAAAATCTGTTAAAATAATATGAACAGGAAGATATTTTTTTATTTTGTTTAGTCACAGTCTACTTTGAAAGTTTATTAGTAAAAATACAAGATACGGTTATTTGTGCAGAACATTTCACACGGACCCGATTGAAAGTATTTAACGAAGATCAAAGAACAGCAT
>JAODJW010000106.1:10160891-10171974 GCA_026777045.1 Hyperopisus bebe | reverse complement strand
ATTGCCTTTTTAGCGATTACATCTTTCTATTTTTCATACAGCTCCATCAGCAGCGTTTGTTCTGCGGCAGAAAAAAAATACCGCTCTCGTTTTACACGTTTTCCGACCCATTTGATCGATCTATCGTTCATCCATTCATCCGGGCTTCTTAAATATCTCGGTTGTGCGCACTAAGTGAGACTATGCAAGTCTGTCTTGTATGAGCCTTGATTAGTTAAAGCTGAACTGCGTTAGTGGAACGACATGAGGCTACGTTTAGATCTAGATGGCACTAGTTTGAGTCAGACTTTTTTTTCGGAAAGTCTGGCTTTCTTGAGCTACTTTCATGGAATACCCCTCTGCTTTGTGGACCCCCGGTTGGGAGGGGAGGAGAAAACAAAGTCTGTGATAGTGACATTGACAAGAGGCTTCTGTGCTGCCTGTAGAACTTGCTAGCTGTTCAAATATCTAATGTAAACTGAAGTTAAATAAATAAATAAATAACATAAAAGCATATGTCCAAGCACACTACAAAGAGCTTCTCAGCTTGGTGATAGCTTAAAGCTAGAATCATAAAATCATTAGTTGAATGAGATGCGAAGTAACTACAATGTTCTTGTTACTATGTCAAACACAAAGTTATTACTAGGCCAAAGTGGGATTATTACAGTTACATGTGGCAAAGTAGAAAGAATAATGACAAAATGCAAGGCAAGGCAAGTTTATTTATATAGCACATTACACAGGGGTCATTCAGTGTCCTTTACAGAAATAAAAAAAGCATACAAAAATGCAGGTAAAAAAATAAAAAGGAAGACAATAAAATACACAGAAGTGCAGAACAGAATATTGTAAACAGTACAGTTCTATTATAATTTTTTGGGACCACCGTTGTATATGCTCACAGAAACATCATTATACACCACATAACTGTAACTGTGGTGTCGGTGCCTCAATATGAACCAGCCAATCAGATCAGAAATCATCAGCATACTAATTAGCCCACCATAAAAGGGAAAACTACCTATTTCATTCTTGGGCAAAATAATACAACCACCTTTGTGGTTTTTCGACCAAGTTCACATAGCATCTATGTAGACACCAGAGAACAATTAAAAATGCAGAAAAAATGCCCTCTATGGCACCTTTAAATGGCAATATTTGTTTATGTCAGAAAAGCTGTTCTGACCATGCAGCATAAATTTCCCATGGTGGAACTTGGGGTGTGACCCAAAAGGCCAGCTCTCTTAAATGCTCAAAAACTGCACACTAAAACTGTCCAGGGAGAAAGTGCTGTTTTATGATATTTTATCTTTCAAAGATCTGTGACAGACTGCAGAGAAAGGGCTGTTCCCCTGTGTCACTGCTGGCATAAAAACACACACTGCATTCCAAGTTCCCAAAAGAAGGGGAAGCTGCTACGGCTGAACCCTACATCCTTACCTCGATGTATCACTCCACTCCCCATTGTCAAGCCCATGAACGTAAAACTAAACTTTCTTAACCTGGCAAATAGCTTTTATTCGCAAATAACACTTTTTATCAATTACACAAAACCAGAAAACAAAATTGCAATTTACGCTGCTCTGTGTTAGACTCGGAGGAGGATAAGCAGCATAATGTGTTAAGATAATTGTGCCTTGATCTCCTCGACTAAGAAGACATCAATACATTTCTTGGCTATCCGAAACACTTACATAAACACTTATCTGTACTTGATGATTGTGATGATTTCATTTACATTGAAAGGATCTGGCAGGTGCTTTTTTCCAAAATGACTTATAGGAGTATAAGTGCAGTATACAATACATCACGAGAAATGTCATGAGTACGTAATTCGCAAAGTGCTCATTCGCGAAGTGCTGTGCATACTACGACATTGCTTTATAATATGACAGCTTAGTGAAATGGAAAGACTGTCCCTTTGCATGAAACAGAACAGATGTCATTGCTGCAAGATGGAACTTCTGTACTTAGTATACTAACATAATTGAGGCTTCAGGAAAAAAATCCTTAATAAAATAAGGTGATTTCCATTAGAGCGATCCTTGTGAAAATACTGTCACTGGAACTCTGAAATGTTAGTCATTTAATGATTAGTGAGAACACCTGAATTAATGTGGGATTACACCTTTCCCCCATTCCAATTATAATCACATCAGCCTAAATATTTATTAAGAGAGAACTCAGTAGCTGTCTTATATGCAGCACCATGTCCCACTTGCCAGACGTCTGACCTGCGAGGGAAGCAGGTCTGTCTGAGCACATCTGACATTCACTTGTCCTTTTCCCCACCTTCGCTTCTGATCCCGCAGGAAATTAAGGTGAGGATGAGGAAGTTACCTTGTCTGGCTTTCTGTCCCAGCGTTTGATTAGTAAAGCCTGATATCTGTGGCCACGACTAAGGAAAGAGTCTGTTTCCTCTCTTTCTTTCTGCATGGTTAGTGAGGAAGCTCCTGTACCACTTACAGTACACTCAGTATGAGCAGCGGATCTCTGCGTACCTCCACAAACCAGCAACTTTCATGACAGAAAAGATGTGCTGAAATATGTTTCCCCCAGACTTTGTTCTAATAAAAAGTGAGGTTTTTGCATAAAAATCATGACAAAAAAAGTTAATCAAAAATAAACCTGCCCCAGACCCTATTCTCTAACTAGAACGCTGATGACTCAGCTTGAGTGATACAGTAGGTACTGTCAGCATGCTATCATGGCAGGATTCTTCGCAGTCCACAAACCCAACAGTGTCTCTGCTGTTAGTCATTTCACCCACTATAAATGCTAGCGGCAAACTTGCTGAAACCCAGTCCTCTAAATATACAGAAGTATTTTTTTTGTACACATACATTTTAAGCCAACATCTAGGCCACTCAGCCTGTGATCCTAAATGCCATGCATCTACAGCATTACTACCCCTCTCATAGCTGTACCTTGGTTTAGAATATCGACACAGATGAGATCAAGTTTATGGTCTATATTGTATTACATGCTCTGAAAGCATTGAGAGTATCTCTATATTAATACACATGCTTATACATACTTTAATAATTCATTGTTCAATCAAATCCAGTTGAATAACCTTCTAAAGATCTAATGTCTTGATTTAGAAGAATTTATGAATAGTAAAAGAAAAATGTTAAATAACCAGTTGAAAAATAAGTGGACTGCAAACTGCAGTAGCTCAGACAAGGCAGTGCTTACACTGTTGATACCTGCACTTTTTATCAGCACATGCTGTGCACCAAGTGCTGATTGGGTCTTAATCTTGTTGATCCCAAAGCACAATGAGCCTGTTCTCCTTTCCTCTGCCAGTTTTCTCTGTACATGTCCATAACCACAGTTCAGATCTTTTGGGCTTTTTGTTGTTTAGTTTTTATTCCCTGGTTTTGGTTTCTTCCTCCAGCTCTCCTACCCATCCACATTTGAGTTCTCTCTCAGCATGCCTCCTTCTAGAACCTTTTGCCAAATCAGTCAAATCATGTGTCATGTTCCCGCAGTAACCTGCCTCCCATGGTGTCCTGCGCGACAGAGGGAGGAATCATCAGGGAGAAAACCTGGCAGGAAGGGTGAAACAGGTGTTTTGCATCTGTGCATATGCCTGTTCTTATGACAATGTAACGTGTTTTACCAAACTACTAGAATCCTGGCATTATAACAGTATAAACATTGACATAAATTGTGTACCAAATTAACCAATCGTTACACTGAATTCTGGGCCTGTCTTACACAAAGGCTACAAACCTGAGCAGTTTGGTTATAACCTGTTATAGATTAGCGCAATACTCCATGATCTTTAAAGACTTCTTATGATCTCCAGTGGACAGTTCAAAAAAAAGGTTATAAATATATTGCTAAATGTTTCGGCAAAGAATGAAGAAGCAATATCTCACAGAATGTCCAACGGAACACGATAATGACACAAATTTGTGCTGAAGCTGATATATATAGCCACGGAAACAATTAGAAGACCACAGTACAATTTTTTGTTTCACTCATTTTTTAATTTATGGGTGTGCGTCTGTGAATTTTGTTTTTTCATTATTGTTTTTCAAACTGCAGCCTGGTTCTTCTCTGGTTCTCCTTGATGAAGGGCTTCTTCCTTGCTTTATGGGACTTCATTCCTGCTTCTCGAAGTCTGATACGAACTGTCCTAGCAGTGCACTTCACACCTGCACTTAATGTTTCCCATTCCTTTTGAAGGTCACTTGATGTCATCCTCCGTGTCATAGAAACTGTCAGATAAGTTAATGGTCTCCGGGATTAGATGCTTCCGTCCTTTACCTGGCTGGTTTCTGGTCTTTCCCAGTGTCTCCTGCTTCACCTTATTCTTGTGTACTGCTGTCACAAATTTTGAGTCTGGAAGCAGCCTGCTGCTCAGTGTAGCCTTCTGCCAGCAGAACCATGATTAAACTAGGATTTAACAATGCAGATTCGTTTAACAATATAGAATGGTCTCTTAATTTTTATGTTCATTCATAAAAGTTATTATTCAAGTTGGATGGCATTCATGGAAAGTTAGTCTGCAAAAAATATCACTGCCTAACAACATATCAAAATATTTTAGGGGGAACACCATGTCATTTGCCTGAGCTGAAAATAGGTACAGTAGTGCTACTGTACCTCATTCTAAACATTCAGAAAAACAGCAGATAACCAGAACGTTATCAAACTGGATATGAGGTGCTGATCAATGATTGATTGTCTGGTTATTTACTGCAATTATGGCTCCTTTAGAGAAATTACGAACATTTATACTGTATATTCACGTGCAATGATCCGAAACTTAAGTAAAACAGTGGTTCAAATCAAGTAGAAAAACAAAAACGTAACTTAGAAAAAGTTTTTTTGTTTCTTCACACTGGAATTAGCATGCAAACTCATGTTTGTTTGACAGCCTGCCCAATTACTCATTCTGTACAGATCTCCCCTCGTGTAGAGCAGCTTGCATGAGGTGGTGGGTTGGCAGTGGGATCACAATA
Organism: Hyperopisus bebe; assembly: GCA_026777045.1. Taxonomy (NCBI): domain Eukaryota; kingdom Metazoa; phylum Chordata; class Actinopteri; order Osteoglossiformes; family Mormyridae; genus Hyperopisus; species Hyperopisus bebe. Next base: position 10,167,016 of record JAODJW010000106.1, on the reverse strand, counting down.
GACAGCATCAGGATAAAGAAGCTCACCCTGTTCCAAGGTCCTTGTTAAATGGTTACTAGGGCTGATGTGTGGCTGCTTTACTATCTCTAAGATACCAAGGTGTTTCTAGGGAAGACAAGCATGGGCTGTGCTGGCCACACGTTACTGAGCTGTACCTGAGCCAAACCGCAAAGAGATGGTTTTCCATTGTAAATTATGTGAGACGTATCCTAGCCGTTTCCTAGCCATATCCTAGCCGTATCCTAGCCGTTTCCTAGCCATATCCTAGCCGTTTCCTAGCCATGCTCGCGCTGACGCATCCTTGCTTTTTAGCAGAGCTGAAAGCCTGACCAATCCCAGCTGGTTGCATCATCACCACCATCTGACTGGTCGAAATGCACGGTGATACCAGTGTTCTGTGTCAATATGTATGGATACAAGATACAAGATACTTTATTCATCGCATACATGGTAATACAAGTACAACATGTACTGAAATGTACCCCGAACAACCCTTAGACTGTGCAAATCAAAAACAGACTTAAGAATAAGGCAACAAGTTAAAAATCTTACAATAAACTAAAAAGTTACAATAACTAAAATGCGTACATAATATAAAGAAATACAGAAGTTCTAATATAGAAAAATAATCTTAAGGTTAAAACTGTACATTTGCATATGATGACAGAGCTACGTATTTAAAGTGCAGGTGACATGTGAGTATAAATATAAATATAAGCAGCAAAGATGGATGGATGTGTAATTTACAGATAAACAGTTAAAGTAGCAGGTTGATGACAGGCAGGAGTTTACATGAGTTCTGTATATTAAGGATGTAGTGGTGGCATGTCGTATATTATCTGAGGGAGTTTCTGAAGATGAAAAGGGCATATTCTATATATTATTCATTATTAATATTATCACACATTGCGATGTATTGATGCATTCCCGGTAACTTAGAACTTGAAAATTTCCAACCTCTTACTTAAAAAGATACTATAGAACAGCCACACAGAATGAATTCTTAATGCAAATTTACGCAAGCTACTGCTAATTCTGCTAGCGTTTGATGCTAAAATATCAAAGTGATTTTCACAGACGTGCTAGCGGAAATAAGCAACCAGTAAATCTTGATGTACACTGTGTGAAAAGTAAACAAGCATCACTTCAGTTTTACATCACTGTGGCTCTATAGACCCGGCAACACCTTTACTGAGCCGACCCTTCTGCAGTGGGAAACCGAAGCGAGCCAGAATTGCGCAGTGACATGTGTCTTTTCGCAGTGTGGATCGGGTACAGCCTGGTTCCTGTGTGCCTGGGGAAAAGCGCCATACCAGTCAGCAGTACTATACGTTATTTCCATTCTTCCTTTCCAGCAATGTTTACGACAGAGCTGTCAGTCATTGTTTTGATTGAGGTTTCAAGAAGTACAAAATAGTGAGCTTTGTATATTGCTGTTCTTTGTACAGTTCATCATAGCATCATTCTCAGTGATAACAATGAGAGGCAGAGGAAAACGGAATTAGGGCTTAGTCACTTACATCAATTTTGTTTATGACTTTTTTAAAAACAGCACAAATATTTCAGGTGGGAACCATATCTAATACTAGAAAACAGGTGTGAGCCTTGGGTAGCAACCCTTCCTCTTTATGGGTTTTGTCATTTGCCTGTTTCAACCTTCCTGCCAGAATTATAGAGAAAAGGGGCAGCAAATACCACTGTATTGCAGGACAAATGTGTTTAAAGTTACAATGTGGAAGAATGTCATATTTTTTTACTTTCTTTTAAAATATATTATTTCTCAATCTGGCATAAAAGAAGGTAGGAATGCTTGACCATCAGTGCAAATGATCTCTTGGTAAACAAATCCTCCTTTTAATGCTCCCTCAGGCTGTTTCTGATTATATAACATTTAGGTTTAGATTTCTTTAATATTGCTCTCTCCATGGGGGTCTTTCCATTGCGATTAGACCACTTCACGGGGCCTTTAGCTGCTGACTATTAAAACACTGAGTTCCATCCAAACAGCATCAGCTACAATGTGTTTAAGCATTAGTAAAGCATCATTTATTCTACCCTGGGTGCTTCTGTTTGGATTCTGAAAATTAAATCACAGTGATAGAATTTAAAGAATGTTCAGAAAAGAAAACAATGGACTTGGTCAATACAGACAGCTTACTGGATGATCTAAAGATTGAATGCGGAAAAACCCCCAAATGTCTGCAGTTAAGCAATATGTCACAGAATCACTAATGTAGTTTGAAAGGGCCATTTCTCAAGTTATCAGTACGTCTGTATGCTTAAAGCCAAGTACACAGGAATCTAGCGGCCTGTCACGGTTACACATTATTGCAGGAGCTCAATTCCAGGAAAAATGTACGGCCCATTTAATAGTTTGAGCACTCAGCTGTTGAGGAGGAGAAATCCTTCGGGGATGTGTATCGAGCGTCCCGACATAGGCTGCCTGAAACAGGTGGCAATTTGGTGGGTAAAATCTGCATTTCAGCCAAAGTATACCGATAAAGTAAAAGAAATATTTTTTTTAAAACCAATTGCATCTTCTTGCTTTTATGACAATAGCCACTTTGCATACATTGAGCCATTAGTTATTAGTGTGACTGGATTTTGAGATAATGTATTGTGCTTTGACAGCGCTACATCCAAAAGCCCAGGATTACAAAGGTACCAGTGTATGAGGTTCCAGTGTATGAGGTTCCAGTGTATGAGGCCCACTTCTTCCTCCACAAGGACTAAATAGGTGCACTGGGAGACAAACTATTTTAAAGGCTGCAGACTCAGCAAACATAGTTTCTGTGCTAAAAGAACATGACATTCACATTGCCCGTTATTTGCTTTTTCCGTTATTTTCATTTCTTGGCATCAAGGAAAAATTATTTGGATTAAGAAGAAGATAAGGAATAAATATAAAGATAATAAAGATAAAAATCCTACAAAGAGAGATGAGATGCACAGGAAATCAGAGCAATTAATAATTACTGCTTTGCTGTCTAAAGTAAGTCAGTATAATGCTGACCCGCATGGTTGCGTGCATGTACCCCAGATTCTCTTTTTATTTCTCCAACAGCAAACCTATTCTTATTGTGACCAGCTGCATGCACTTAACAGGCTTCTTCCCCCAAAACTGCCACACTCCCAAAACATCTATCACTCCCTGTTTTTCACAGAGAGCTATGAAAGCCAGTGGAGGCAAGCCTCTGTGTTACACAGCCCCAGATTGCCCTCAGATCCTGGCCGGTTCATTAAGTCAAAATGCCACGTCAAACGTAAGTGCTGCTCTGTACTGGGAGTATTTGTATGTGATTATTTTCGGTCCTGGTTTGTGGAGAAAGCTGCCACTCGGTTAGATGCTTCTTTAAACTTCCTCTGGAAAGAAATTCAAAACCCTGTGGATTGTGAAAATTTATGGAATGGAGTATTTGTGGCGTTAAAAGAGCCGATCATTGTTTTTGAACCACCCCCATGAGGATTATGCAGCCTTTTAAGAGTTATCCTTCCTTCTCGTGCGCGTCAAAGCACGGGTGACCAGAGTTTAAATTTCACACCTCGTAAACGACACACTACGTTGCTTCTCAGATGTGCCAAATTCATACAAAACTGAAAGTTTCCTGAGGAAATGCTGTGACTGCCCCCAGGCACGCTCTCAAAGAAACGTACCAACTCAGTAACCCTACACAAAACAGAGAGGCATACTCTAAATCTGTATAGGTCATGAAGTAACTTCGAGCATTTAGGGTCAATTACCCACATTATAAAAATAAGACAATATTTGGGATAATGTTAATTTTACGCTTTGACAGGAACACGATTGTGTTGATGCAGAGAACCCATACGGCCAGAACTGTTTTGGAACCTGTCGCTTCAGGAGCTCCATCAGGCCAAGAACCGCTACAAGTTTTTCCTATGGGATCACGAGCCCTCCGGGGCCCCAGTCTTTGGCCTTTTTCCTGTGATTCACGTGAAAACAAATTCTGAACTCCCTCCAACATTCCATCTTCAAGAGATGTTGTCTAGTTTTCATTACGGAACTGGCCCCTCCCCCTCTTATTTCATCTGTGAATCTGAGAGCGCACTAGGAAATTAAATTCGGGCTGAGGGACTGCTGGCCGCAGCAGCTCTAACGCTCACTCACCCTCCCTCCCTCATTCTTCTCCTCCCTTATTGATCCGCTCCTTCTCAGCATGGCAGCAATACCTTCCCATAGCGCTACTCCACTCTGTCCAGACCAGAATTCCCCTGTCTAACCTACTCAGCTCACTGTGTCCCAGGCAATGTGTTTTATGGTGCTGCACCTCCACAGAAAATGAAGAAGAAAACTTTGTGGAGTTGTCAGCATGGATTAAAAAACAGTGATGTTCTGTAAATGAATACATTCAACAACTATGCCCATGCACATTCTCCCACACACGGTCTCCATATTAACCAGCGTAAAAGACATTCTTCATGTTTGCGATATGTGAGTGCCGTTTGTCGTTTCACCCATTAATTAAATGTGACTCTTAAGGTCTTTGTATTTATGCTTGTCAATGCTGCTATTGTCTGAAGATGAAATATTTTATAACCATGGCATTACTATGCAATTGCACACAAATGCCGAAAATTTGAACAGCTTATCCTGTTATTAGCTGGAGAAGGCTCTTTGTCAAGGGTGTAAATCAAGTGTTTAGCTGATAGTTTGCATTTAAATCAAGTGGTTGATGTCTTCAATTGAGTAGAAGTGGTGTTTTGCGTTTGGTCCCTGGGTAGACCTTAGAATTCAACTGCTCGCAGCTCCAGCGGAAAGCGAGTGGGCATTCTACCACTCTGGTCTAATTAAAACACTAAATTGATTGCTGTGTTTCTCCAGCAAAGATTAAGCTGTCATGCCCTGTTTATAACAATGGTAGCCCATCCCCCATTTGGAGGGCAAAACCTCCAAGGAGCAGATAATCGATAGATTTATGGAAAGTACCAAAAACTGCTCGGTGATCTAACTAACCTCTGTTATTTTGTATAAAGCTTTGACGTATAAAAGTATTTTTTTCCCTTATTTTAGATTAATACTATAGTAAGCAGCACGACATACAGCAACATACAATAGAGGGAAGGGTTACAAGTCATTTGATCCCACAACCTTTGTGTCTTTAGTACAGTACTCTAGTTGATGAGCTTTAGGATCTGTCGGAATTAGAATATTCCACGCATCCATAAATTTTCTACACACGATTGTCCTGTGTAGATTCTGAGTCTGCATAGCCTATCCAGTAAACCATGGGCACAAGGCAGGGAATAACTCAGGACAGGGTGCCAACTCATCCCAGCGTAGATATTCCATTAAAAATTTAATTTTCTAAACAAAAGAAAAATGAACAATTACATCTCAAATATATTCCCACCCCTTACACTGAAGCTGTGTCATCATCCTAGCAGGGTCTGATCGATGGAAGAACAGCAGAATACAGGTTTCACTATCAAATTAAACATTACATTAGTATAGTATAATGTTAACTTTAGAAATATTTGAAGATATTATCTATCCATCCATACTTTTCCATAACTGCTTATCTGGCATGAGGGAGGGGGCACGCTGGACAGGATTAGGTCCATTAGTGGCACACATTTACTAGCACAAACACTCACTCTGGGAGCTTCAGAGACACTAGCCCATCTAAAGTGCATCTCTTTGTACTGTGGGGAGAAACTGGAGATACCCAGAGGAAGTCACTGCATAACTGCAGAAGAGCATGCCAACTCCGGATGCACAGACCTAAGCAAGAAACAAACCCAGCTATGTTTTTAAGACCTCTGAAATTTTATTTACTTAGCTGTTCAACTGAGAGATTTATTTATTTGTTGGTTTATATATTTATTTAGACTGTTTGATATTTTGCTCATAGACTGTATGTCATCATTAATTCAGAGGCTTGTGCAAGCACCAAAAAGGCATACAGCTGTACACTGAAGCCGCAAATGAGCTGCATTTTCAACCTCATGCTCTCGATGTGGCCATGGGTGACAGGAACTCGGAGTTTCTTCAAGGTGAGTCACAGAGTCATGCTGTGTTGTGCGCTAGGCATGGGCTTGCCGAACGCTTGGTCAGTGGTTATCTGCCCCTCACCAGAAAAGAGTCCCAGTGTGCAGGTGATTCT
>JAODJW010000106.1:10130839-10160791 GCA_026777045.1 Hyperopisus bebe | reverse complement strand
GGCATGGGCTTGCCGAACGCTTGGTCAGTGGTTATCTGCCCCTCACCAGAAAAGAGTCCCAGTGTGCAGGTGATTCTACCACTCAAGCAGGCAAGCTGTTAGACAAACTTTCTTCACACACTTGACCATTATGGATGTGGCGCCATATAGGTTCATCCTCAATTATTCCGCTAATGTGGTTCTAGTTTCACAGATTTTTTTTTAGAATTTTCATCCATCAAAAGAATGGAAGATGCCATGGCAGATGAACTGTAACAGAGAGAGATAAACGTGTCTCCTTATGTTCAGTGCAACAGCCGAGCAAGGTGACCATTCATGGGGGTGCACAGGGCAGACTGTGCCGAAGGATACACTGAGATTACGGCCAATCCAAGACCTCAAGGGAATAAACGCAGAAATGAGGCCCCAGGCTGCACATTTGACATTTTCAAACCGTATTCAATACAATTCATGGTATTGCAACCCCACTGCCACCAGTCGCATTACCCAAATGTGAAATCTCATCAAATGCGGATATCTTTTTGATCTTTTCGTCTTCCTCTGATCATTTTCCCACTACTTCTGACATCTTATCCTCCTTTGAAGACCAATATACAATTCCCTATACTGAACTGACATTAAGCATTACTGCGCAATGGCAAATTTCTGAATAGTTAGACATGTTCCTGAAATCTCCATATCTCCATATCCTCTCAGATCTACATAAGCTACGTATAACCCTGAACTGCAATCACTATATAGTTGCTACAAAATTAGATATTTCCATTAAACCAAAATTACAATTAAGCATGCACAAATATAATATACAGAATATTACTTTTCTTTTAATTGTGTTTAAAAATTACTTTTTTCTGCTTGTGTATAAAGACACTACTATTGGGCCTTGAAAACATTTCCCATCATGCATGTTTGTTATGAAAGTAGACAAAAGGAAACCTTCAAAGGTAATTAACTAGACAGATATGATCTCAAGCATGATCCATTTTACTTTTTATCTGCCGCTTTCCTTAAAGTAAAAATAAAATTTGAAAATAAAATATTTAATTTAAAAATTCAAATTAAAAAAATGCATGAAACTGAAATTATCTAATAAAAAAAACGATCTATAAGAAAATAGTAATATAAAAATGTTAACAGAAAGGTGAGTTGTACTATGAACCTGCTTCAAATGTCATATAACATTTTAATACGTTTCTCAGTCAGGTACCATCCCCATATTTTGTTTCACAGGTCCAGTATTTCTGTTTTAATACCAATAAAAACATATTAAATGATTCAGCTGTGAAATCGTGGTTGTGATACTTTGCCAGTATCAAACTGGTCATGTTCCAAGTCATTATTCAACTACCTGCTGAGTTAATTCATGATCATTTCATGAAATCATCCAGGCAGACCCATAAAGGTCAGGGCAGGTTGGGCAGCATGCACTGATAGAGCATGCTGCCACGCCCACCACACGATGAAACACCTTTGGATCCTGGTTGGTGACCTCCCAGGCTGACATGTGGTCCAGTTCCACCCTCCAGAAACGCTCACCTATCTGCCGCCGCCAGGTGTTTCCTGGCGTCCCCTTCGCCTGGTCTAGCCACTCAGGTCCCCAGCAATCCAGGATCCTGCGAGCCAGATCACCCTCAGGGAAACATGCCATATGGCCGTACTGCCGTAACTGACGCTCCCTCACAATGCAGGTAATGTGCCTCATTCGTGACTCCTCTAGCAACCAGCGGTACCCAAGGATTTTCCAAAGAGACACAGTACCGAAGGAGTCCAGTCTTCATCTCAGCTCACTTGATAGCATCCATGTCTCACAGCTGTACGGCAAAACAAGGAGCACCAGGACTCTAAAGACTTGGACCCTCATCGACTTACAGAGATATCAGGAAGGCCACACGCCCCTTTCCACCTCGCGACGCAGTGACACTCTGTCCACCGACATACACACTGCTTATGGCTGCGCCCAAGAGGCAATTACAGGCCTGGATCTCAATTTGATCCAGGACACTCGCAAACCCAAATACTCAGACTCCTCGCTGAGTCTCAAGTCTCAAGAGCCCTGATCAGAGCCTCCACTGACTCCAAGAAGATCACAGCATCATCAGCAAAGTCAAGTTCGGTGGAACGTTAAAAAAATTGATTAAATACTGTACCTTACACAAGCTGTGTGTTCACCTAAATTTTTGTATTTATCAATTTTTATGTATAACGGTCTGTACAGTATGGCTGTTCTACCATAGTCAAAATATTTAATATCTCTGCAGAGCATTCCACAGATTACGATGTATCTTGATTAGCTGTGTCACCATTTTACCAGCTACAATCTATTTTGGAAATGTCCATGTACTGTATGTATATGTAATTTTCCACAGTGTAGATTGTTTATATGCTTTAATTGTAACCCTCAGCTTCACTAGCATCTAGCATCACCAATCTTGCCTTCCTTTCACAAGGCAGCACAGCAACTGTATGCTTAAGTCTGCCTAGCTGGAAGGAAGCATTGCCTCTTTTATCTGGATTGCAGAACCGCAAAGTAACAGACGAGAACTGAGATCCCAGCTTGTCACTGTTTTATGAGTGATCATTAATTACAGTTTAGATGCCTTTCAGAAACATCAAAATAAACATGATGACAGAATGACAAATGATGCCATTTGGGTGTCGGAGAACTACAGGATGTTAAAACAAAGTTGCAACAGGTGCCTGCAGTGTAATATTAAGGCATGAAGTTTTTAAATAAAGAGTTTTCTGTTCTACAGAATTATGCAATAATACACTCTGTATACATTGTCAAATGCATATATATGTCTTTTTCATGCAATTGCACCTGCAGAATTTTTTTTATTGCCATGGCCATCAGGGGTCAGTTATATTCATGAGGGTGGACTTATGGACTGGGAGGGGGCAGGGCTTTGTGTATATGGCAGGAATTCGCCCCTCAGAGCTTCAGGACCATCTAGTACAATCCAACCACAACCACCAGTCTTTACAATACAGGTGCAACACGTATCCCTGCCAGGACATCTAATCTTACAAAGGCAATCAAAATTAAACCAATAAATGATACATTTATATCTGTCTGGGGTAGTTTTAAGATTGGTAGCAATTAAAAGTCTTTTACACCCTAAAATCAAATTTCAATAACAATCTTTCATTTCTGTTCTTTTAATGTTAAACCAATTTGCATTGCAAGCAAACTCCATCCATCTACCATATAACTTCTTATGCAGTAATTAATGGGTGATAATGATCCTGGATTTTACTCCTGGAAGCATAGGTCATGAAGCAGGGGTCCCCCAGGACACACACTCACACTAACAAATACACTCGATGGGAAATTTAAAAACACCATTTCACCCAACCACATTTTTTTAACTGGGAGGCAGCCAGAGTTGATAACGGAAAACTAAAATGGTCGTGTAGTTGGACTCCAAATGCCATAGGCTGCAATTAAATCCATACTTTTACTAGTATTTTAAGGCTTTTCTGCCTTGTTGCCTTCGGGATTCTGATTATAAATTACGTGCCACAAGACCCCTGAAGCAATTTCCCAGTCCTGCTGACTATAATATTTTTTTTTCTTGGCAAGACTGCACCATCCCTAAAAAAAAAAAAAAAACTACAGCTCTTGGAACACTCCTGGTCTGTCTGTATTGCGGTTTGCTTATCATTTTATTAATGAGATATGTAACCATTTTGGGTGCTGTATCCGATAGGATTTAGAACGTGTGTAAACACCAGCAGGGATAACGGGACGCATACTGAACGCTTCTCCGTTTCTCTCGTCCGGAAAATATCGGTCAAACGGCGTCTAATTCTCTCCCGTAACATTTTAGCAGCCGAGTTTTGCCGTTATTCTCAAGGCACATCGTGGTGTGTCTGATCACTTCACTCCAAAACCTTGGTGAAACACTACGGATATAAGAAGACTGTATTTTGTGTTTTGCAGTTCATTCTCTGAACTTGATTGATCTTTCCGTCCTGCCAGACGCGGGAGACTTGGGTCAACATAATGTAATTACGTCCTAGTGAGTGATGAGCATGTCATGCACGCAATTCAGCGCAGAGAACCCAAATCTTCGCAGGCTGGCTGGGTGATTTCCCGATTATTATAAGTACACCATGCAAGCCTTATAATGAAATAATCCTTTTCATCCCAGAACTAATGCCATTGTTTGAGGGTGGATTTTTTTTCGTCTCCTAGTTTTATATCGTGCCCGTCTAGTTTAAGTATAATTTTAAATATCAGACATTACGGTGAGATAAACCAGTCGCGTGTCAATTTAATTAAAAACCGTATTTAATTTACATGCATTTTTTTTACTGGAATATGGCACACACACGTCAGACTGGATCCTATTTATTATTAAGAAGCAGACAAATATTGCAGATCCACAGCCACCCCAAGCTCCTACTGTAACGGCACTTTAGGTGCGTTTTAACGATAATGGTAATATACTTGAATATACTTGAATGATTAGCAATAAGCAATTTATATCCACAGACAAAGTTTACCCATGAAGCAGTCGTAGCGGAGATTGCCAATTGTACAGAGGCTACTTCCTTATACAATCAATACACCTACAATGTATTTTTCGACGCAAGTGGCACCATAGGATTTGCAAAAAAAATATAAAACAAAACAAAACAAAAACGTTTCTAAGAGTTCCAAGAGATATATGTAAACAGTAAGGGGTTTAGTGCATGGATAATGTTTTAAATTAAGTCCGTTCTTACCTGCTATGCTGTAGAGTATAAAATCAGTAGAGTACGAATCCTGATATATCTGTAAATCTCCGGTTGTTGTCCACAATAAAACGTCTTGACTATAACAAATAATCCTGATGTCACCGTGTCACCAGAGTAAGATGGGGAGGGGGCCAGAAAGAGGACACACAAGCGGCAGCGAGCGTGGGACTACCCTGTCGGGATCCAATTACAACAGACAAACGAGGGGCTGAATAAAAACAATGCACTCTGGGTAAGACCATCTGCCAAACTAACTGACATACCCATGTAGGGCTTCACTCCTCCGTCTTCATTTATTTCTTGCACATAAAAAATTAAAAATCCGTCTCCGGGTTTTACCTCGCTTTATGCGAATTACTGCATCCCGATGACAACACACCAGCTCATTGGAATCTACCTCCTTGTACACCAATACTAAGATTTAAACCCATACACAATCGTAGACTGGAAGTTTTTTTTTTAAACAACTGAAGAATTGTTCGACTGAATAACGACCAGCACCAGTACACATTTATATTGTGCGACTATACCTATTGCTGACGGCTGTCCAGGTCGGACTCTGACCAAGTCTCAACTCTCCCAGTGTTTTACTTCCCAATATTTGTGATGTATCGCCACCCACTGGATATTTCGGGAAATTTGTCTCCTTGAAAATTTTTTTTGGACTAATGATGAAAATGTTCAATACGGAAGAATGTATTATTTATTACTATATAATTTAGGAATCATAAAACAAAATATGACGTGGAACACTGAAACAGTTTTCATGATGCTTAGGATTATGCTCTCGATTTTTGACACTTCTTAATACAAGGACTTATACAGTATTATAGTGAAAAGCGAATCTTTCAGGCACTTAGGCCTATAGTAATCACGTGTTCACACGACAGACTCATGGCAAACCTATTGCAGAGACATTTTTGTTCAACCTACAACATCTACCCATCTTCTAATGTTTCATCCTGATCTTGGGCTTGGGGCCTATGCCAGGTGGGATCGGGCACACCCTAGATGAGATGCCAGCCCACTGCAGGGCCATATACACATTCTCGGTGGGCAGTTTTTAGAGATACCAGTTGCCCTAATCGCACAGCAACAGTGTTTTAAACATGCCCACAGAGCAGAGGCAGTATTCCAACGCACAAACCTGGAGATCTGACCCACGACATACAGTTAAATTAGTTCCCAGAAATGGATGGGTATATGCTTGTTCTAATATTTTCATCTGTGTGAACATGGTCGGTCCATCGATATTTCTCAGTAGTTGTTGTGAAATATTTGCGGTTTTTATTTCATGCAACTAGCAGAATGAAGGAAGTGTCAGCCTTGATTCTCTTCAGATGCACTTCTCGTGAAAATAACGTGGAAGAGCCACTGGCGCTAACAGACCGAAGCTCTAAACCAAGTGGTAGCTAGTAAATGAACTATGGTGGCTGATGCAACGTGGTAAGGCTACATGTCAATTGGGTATTTTTAAGTAGACTGGTAGCAGACTACCTGCGGCTGGAAGAATACAAGAAATAAATGACACACAAATAAGGCATATACTCGATATGCATGTGTATTTGGCTGACAAACAGAACTTGATTTTGCCAACAATCCCTTGAAAAGAGAAGGTTAATTAAATATTAAATAAATTGATTTAATTAGCCAAAGAGTGAAATGTGTAGCCCTTTTGACACTCACATGAGCAAAATTAGTGTTATAGAGTTAATCATTATAGAGTTGATAGCACTTTTAGATGCATTATTGTTTTAAACTACATAAGAACATAAGAAATTTACAAACGAGAGGAGGCCATTCGGCCCATCAAGCTCATTTGGGAAAAACTTAACTAATAGCTCAGAGTTGTTAAAATGTTATCTAGCTCTCATTTAAGAGAACCTAGGGTTTTAGCTTGTGCTACACTAGCAGGAAGATTATCCCGTACTTTAATTACATGCTGTGTAAAGAAGTGATTTCTCAAATTCAGTTTAAAATGTTCTCCCACTAATTTCTACCTATGTAAAATGAAACAAGTCTAAACAAAGAAGCCACATCATGAACAGAAACATTTTTCCATGCCTCATCCATTTTCTGCCACAAGTCCATCATTCACTCCATCATTCACACATAATAAAAGGACAACCTGGTTTGAATATACTGTACATTCAAGCAATACCACAGAGACTGAAGGCTATGTTTGATCAGGTCTGCCAGGTATATGTCCCTAATTTTTGTTTTCCAGACAAATGAACATTAATCATTTTAATTTAAACAAAAAGGCAAAGAGAGACCACACATTTTGCGTAAATTAAAAATTCATCAGGCAATTACAAATATCGTGGTTCTCAGACCTCAAGCTTAATAAATCATAAAGTCCACTCTTATGTTCGTCAAATAGGCTAGAGAATCTGTGATGGATGAATAGGATGAATTTCATAAAAATCATTTTGTAAAATATGTAGCTGTACAAGTATGCACTAGATCCTAATTGATCGCATTGAATATTGTTGTGTAAGTGCACTGAATTATATAAATATGGAAAACTATGTACTGTATATATACACAATAGACAAGTAATTTCTACTTTAGTGTGGGATGTAAAGCCTTGTTTAGCAATCACTCCATCTGAAGTGTCCTGTGTCTTTGCTGGCTTTCACCAGCACACTAGGAGCTCCTTTGCACGACAGACGAAGCCGGACTGGGGGGCCAGCAGTGGCACTGCAGATGCTCTGGGAGGCAGCAGGAGTCAGCCCAGCTGCTGGCTGCCTCCGGCCGGCCGGCCCTCCTGTGGGATCTGTGCCTGCCTATCAGGTGCCTTCCTGTAGTTCTGGCAGCTGTGGACTCTGTGTCCTTTTCAAGGACTGGATTAGACTGGGGTCTAAGTGTGATGCAACACCACCGTGGTGGGGGGTGTCCATCATGGGCGTCGCTGCCATTAAATCTTAATATTAGTTTTATGCCAGTGTGCATGAAGGAGGAACTGAAGGAGGAACTGAAGGAGGTCCAGCAGCACTCAGAAAAGCAGTTCACATGAACCAACAGGTGTTACTACTTCACACTTTTGAGTTTAGCCAATATTTACATTTTTATAATGTTTTTTTTTTTTTCTAGTTTGCTAGTTTGGAGCACATGTGTTTAAGTGCAGAAAGATGCATGAGCTAGACTTAGAAGAATTAGCCATAAGTAGCCCACCCAAAGTTTACCTTGACAAACAGCACTGTAAACAGTACATAATGCAAAGGTTATATTTGCAGTTAGAATACTAAAGGTAGCAGATTCCTAACATGAAACACATTTAATTTTGGGCTGTGGATTCTATGCCTTACTGGGTAGTTATATTGATAATTAATTGGCTGAGTGAGTTAAGCCTGTGTGCCTGTAATCAGAAGATCACCGGTTCAAACCCAGCCTCAGCACGTCTGTGGGTCCTTGAGCAAAGCCCTTAACCCCCAGCTCCCCAGGCGCTGCTACGGGTGGATGCCATTTGCGGACAACTTACTCTACGAAGAGCAGGTTGAGGTAGGTGTAAAGACAATTTCCCATGGGGATCAATAATACCAATAATCATATTACTCACCCACTACTTCAAGAGAAAAAATCACTTATGAATAGTTCCATGCGAATCCTTCTTTTAGGAGACGCTCTGGCTCAGTGAGCAGCACCTTTGCTCCTTCTGGGGTCCCACCATCCTGGGTGCACCCTAACCTCAGCTCCAGGCCCCTGTCCTGTGTGGTGTAGGTGGCGGGAAGATGGATTATGATGTCATAATGGTCCCACCAAAGACAGATTTTTCTTCTGTTTGGTCTTAGTAACAACAGACTGAAACCTGAGACGTAATGCAAAGGGAATGAAGGATCAGAACATCCTTTATGTCTCAAAAAAGTCCTTATATGATTTATATAGTCTACCTATATCACAGTATGTATTCTATGTACCTGATAGTGGCAGCAGTGCTACTTTGCCCCCATGTCCAGTTAGTTCATATTTTCCCTTTGTTTGTAGTCATGGCGACATGGATAGATTCTTTTCATCGTACTCTGCGGCTCTAACAGCGGCAATGAAGCGGCAATGATGGGCCATATCAGTGAGATCACGACCAAGTGAAAAGTTTAGCACGATCACTTAACCTTACAAGTGATATGTACAGCCTTGGGCTGACAAAATGTAATCCTGATAGTTCTCACTATTGTAAAAACACAGATGGTAGAGCTTTCTATGTGACATGCCTACTATATACTATGGATTTATTATTATCAAGAATAGATTAAATATCAATCCTAAGTAGCAAAGAACATTTCCAGCATACCAGAATCACTTGCTTGTCTACTGAATATTTTCCAAGTCTACAACAGAGGCATAATACATTGATACCGACATGCCAATTAAAATAAATAAAATGTGATTTAAAAAATCATGGTATTGTGAAGCAGATTTGAAATGTGTGGGCTTTTGATGCTCCAAAACAAACTCCATGAATCCACTTCTCTCGATTATGTTCTGCAGAACATGCCTAGCGCTGGTTTTTTGTTGAGCTCTGCAAAGCCACCTTCTACATCTCTGGTTGCTGTTATATTTACACAGCACCCATTCCTGCGGCAAAAGAAGTACTCTGTTGTAATGTCATGCTTCATTTACACTTAATTATGGGGTCATCATGCACAGAACAGCCATCTGAAGGTGCTTGTCATCTTTTGTCATCTTTTATCTTTTGACCTTCCAAAATGTGGAACCTTTCCCCTTCACCTTGCTGAAAAAAAATGGTTGCGGCTAGAAGTTGGCCATAAGACCACTAGATTTTATAAAGTGAACTGCAATTAATATCACTTTATCATACTTACAGTGTATTTCATGAAGATAAAACTTCATAGAATAGCATACTTGATAGTAAACATACAATAATATTTAGTTATGCGCGAAGTAAAAAAACTTTGTTTACAGACCTTTCAAAATGTAAAAAATACATTAATTTTTGCCTCTAAGTACATTTATTTGATTGATACTTATAATAATTGTCCAGTTGCTTAATCTGTTAAGGAATTAGGAATTAAGTCATTTTAGGTTTAATAAGATTTTGAAGAACTTTTTGCACTATATGTCTTGCACTATAACTGATACGGTAATGTACACTGGTTTTTGATGCTATACTGCGGTTAATATATTTTATGTTAGTTCCACTTATATTCTATTTCCTATTTATTTTCAGTTTAGACTTTATAATAAGTTTAAGTTTTTTTCTAGTATTAACACACTCTGCTAGGCCGATGGTGAGTCAATGCAACTTAATTTCATTTATGATGTGCACTAACGGTGTATGTTCTGAATGACAATAAAGTGGCTGTTCTGTTCTATTCTTTTCTTAAAATTGCAGGGCAGCACAGTGATGCAGTGATTAGCACTGTTGCCCCACGTCTCTGGGGCCCAGGTTCTGTGTGTGGAGTTTGCATGTTCTCCCCGTGTCGCCGTGGGGTTCCCTACGGGCTCTCCAGGTTCTCCCTACAGTCCAAAAGACATGCTGAGGTTAAATGGCATTTCCGAACTTCCCGTGGGTGTATGTGGCTGACTGACTGGTGTGTGAATGTACCCTGGGGTGGTTCCCTGCCTTATGCCCGTAGCCTCTGGGACAGGCTCCGGACCTCACACAACCCTGAATAAGACAAGCGGTTACAGAAAATGGACTGATGATTAATATTACGTGGAAAACCACCCATAGAAGTATCATATTTTCTGTTTTATGTTATACATACATTAAAAGGCCATAATGCATATAATATATTATATGCATTATGGCCTTTTATATACACATATTTGTATACAAATTCATGACAGTTTTCATATTTAATTCAATTAATGCCAACTATCTATGAAATATGTCTTGTTTTTACTTTGTCAGTCTACATCGACAAAAAATAGGACAAAAGTGCTTGAATCATTTCTTTTATTTTAATTTTTAATTTGTTTTTGGTGGTTTGGAATAAAATATCAGCTAGAAACAGTAGTTGTAGGTTTTTAAAAGCAGCCAGAGAGGAATTTAATTAGCAACCAAAAGCCTCCTTTTCACGCCTCCCTGCTGTGGCACCAGATTATTCCTGCTCTTTTGTTGCCATGCTTTTATTCTTCTGATGTTCTGCTAGCATGTGACCACCACATGTAATAGTTCAGATAGCAATTTTTCTCCATTATTTTCATTCTAAACTTTAAGTATTTGTTGAGATGTGTTTAATTTAATTTTCCTGCTTTCCTTCTACATCTTTGGTTTCAGTACCAATCCAAGACTTGCCATCTGCAGAAGATCTCAAATGGGCCTTAATGAGGGATGGTGGAGGAACACAGGACCCTCGTGATCAACCTCATCTACAGCACAGGAAGACTGAGCAAATGGTGGGTGACTTCTGGCAGACAAAGTCTTCTCAGTCACCATCTAAGTTGAAGATGTGGTGTAAGCCTTCAGGTACCTAGGAGGTACACCTGGATGACAATGAGGGGTGGGGCTTCAAACCTGGACACCCTCTACTCCAGTATTTACCAGTGCGGGTGTTTTTGCTCCCTCCCAGCTCCCTGTCAGAGTGTTCACATTTTTGCTCCCTCCCAGCTCCCTGCCAGATGGTCCATGTTTTTGCAACCTCCGAGCTCTCTGCCAGAGAGCCCATGTTTTTCCTCCCTCCCAGCTCCCTGCCAGACAGTCCACATTGCTAAACTTGTTCCTTCCTATCACTGTTTGTAAAACTGCTCTAGGCTCAACCAGTTAGCCATTATGTTTTGTCTGTATGTAGTATTTGTTACATTGTAACAAAGACACATTATGATAATTTCTCATATGTTTGCACATCTGTACATTAATTTATTCACATCTGTACTTTTGATGTATTTGTACTCACCTCTGTACATTTATTTTTACCTTTAATTATAGTCTTATTTATCTGCCCCTTTTCATATTTCTGTTCCCGTTTTTGCTGCTGTGCTGCTGTAACATCCTAATTTCCCTCTGGGGATCAATACAGTTCCATCTAATCTCCCTGTGTCTCATCTTTAATTTAAAAACGTGTCTCTGTATCACACAAGCATGTAAATGAGTTGTGAGTTTGTTTTACTGATGCTACAACAAAACACCAGTGTTGAATTATGTTTAACATCTGGTGTTCCTGGAGGTTTTCAAAATCCAAAGTAAACCCAAATCCAGGACTTAAATCAGAAAGCAGTTGGGTTGACATTGAAGAGTGGAAATGCCCTTTGCTTCTGGCAATACCATGATATGCCAGAAAATGCTCAGTGTTTGGCTACATGAGCTGCAGTTGTGGTCTGTCTCTGCTTTATATTGCCTTTGACAGCATGTTTCCTGTGGTTTGGTGTCTATTTGTTGCGTAAGATGCCTCATTTTGAAGGCTGGTAACTGTGTGGTTTGAAAAATCACTGATGTGTCCAATTACAGAAACAAAAAAAAAGATGGCAAGAAGATGAATGAGCTTAGAAAGGTGTGCAGGGTGTGTAACGGTGCAACCTTCAGAGAAAACCACGAGGGCTAGTGTGTGAGAGGAGAGGGGGGCAGAGGGAAGGATCTGAGCTTTTGGTGAGAATAATACAGTGAGATTTGCTTTAGCCAGAGAAAGACATGAAGGATTGGAAAACAAGAAAAAGTGTTACTGAATTATGAGCAGAATCCCCAGAGGACCTTCTGAGAAATACAGCTGACACATTGCCCATATGCCGGTGTCCACAAGAAACTGTCCAGAAATTCAGTCTCTGACCATCCATGGCACCTTTTTTGAACCCATATCTGCAAATGTCAAACACTTACATATACGTACATTCATGTATACATGTGTGCATGGACGCGGGGCAGAGAAATTACTTGTCTATTGTGTATATATACATAGTTTTCCATATTTATATAATTCTGTGCACTTACAGAACAGCCCAGCCACCATGATACCCACAATCGAATTGCAGGCGCTAAAATCTAATTACAAATTAAATTAATGTGTTTATTAAGTCTTGCATTGTTATAATCTATTTTTGCTATACGTTTTCCAGCTTACTGTTTTTCCTGATTTTCTCTGTCTGATATACCCATCCCTCCGCATGTGCTTGGCGGGACACAGAAAGGCTACGGCCTGCCAAAGCAACATAAGGACAAAAGGCTCCCCCGGCATGTCAATCCATTACAGCCATTTATTGACTACTTTCCTCAATTGTTTAAAATATGTCATTCATGTTTAATATTCCCAAAGGTAGTTACTGGTTGGAAACATGACTTTTCTGCATTTCCTTCATTAGTGATGAACCAATATGGGACTGGGATTGAAATGCTGGGTCTCTGCCCCGCGCTCATCTCACAGTCTTCACTGAGAACCACAGCTGGGACCGGTATTGAAATGCTGGGTCTTAATAATCACGTTTATGTCTGATAAAAAGCTAAAACATATGGTGCCAAACCCTTTATTCTGTGTGGTGTTCATGCAATGATCACTTAGTAAATAAATTACTCATTTTAAAGCAAACTGCATGTAAACACATCTGTCTTCTAAGTTCCCTGTCAGTTTTGCACAGCAGGATGATGTTGTTGTTTAATAGCTGCAGCTGCAGGTTAATGAAATTATTGATGGACAACAAATGTTTGAAAGCTGCCTCAAATTTTCAGCCAGATTCAGATTATTTACCTGTGTGTTATTCAAACCTATTGCTCCTAACAAGCAACACAGCTCTTGTTGAAAAGCAGACTGAGACCTTGTACTTGACCGCAGTGACTTTGCTCTCTACTGAATTTTCATAGGATCTGACTCTCTGTCTTCTGGCCAAAAGGTTTGTCTTATTAGACCTTTTTTTTTTTTCCAAATGCGGTGTTTTCAGTTTTACATAACCGCTTTGCAACAAACTCCAGGATGGGGAAACAGTCTTCTTTGTTACATGAACTTATTTTGTGTAGTCAACAGAATCTTGCCATTTTTTTCACAAATTAGCAAAAAAAAAAATACTGATTTTAGCTGCGTGTCAGAATTTTTAACCTGTCATCTCTTTGACAAACCGAGTAATATGATACAACTTAAAAAATTTAGTGACAGACTTACTCAGAGATTTTTTTAACGTTTAATACTCCCTTTCAGAGAGTTAAACAGCTTATTACAAGATTGAAGCTTAAATGTTAGAGACCTCAAGGACTGATGCTTTTGTAATGAAATTGTAAGATTCACAATTGCTTACAGTTGCTTATGTAATCGTGTGGCTAATCCAGATTTCGGAATCCAGTGGAGAATACATACACAATCATAGTTATTATTATTTATGTACTATAATGTATTCTCCTTTTTACATGGGGAATTGTATAGATCCACATTTCAATCATGTTACTTTGATTTGAGTTGTATTGATATTCTTGCATATGCTAATTGCTCAACCGTGACTCAACACACCAACCAGCATATTTTTCTGTGAATCCACTGCCACTAGTATGCTATAGAATACTTTTTTATGACGAGGCGATGTGTGGCTCTGGAGGTTAGGACTCTGTTCCAGTAATACCACCATTGGCCCCTGAGCAAGGCCTTTAAATCCAGTTGGTCCAGGGATACTACCTCACAATGCTTTGAATATACGCTGCTATACTTTAGCTATATCTGCTAAACAACTGCAAAATAAAATTATCCCTCCCTTCCTTTCAGTCGTTTTCAGTATTTAAAATGTTTTCACAGATGGTCTCAAACACTGAAGACCATATTGTACGTGTATATCCTCTAGTTTTAGTGTAGCTTTCTTTTTAATGCTTTTTACATTAGACATCTAGATCATGTAGAATGGAAAAAAATCCGAGAATTTAAAGATGGAGACTTACCAAGCCCAATAAAGGAATCTTCAAGAATTTTGTAACACCTTGATTTATACACAGACATTCACCCCTTTTTATTGACATGAAAGTCAATAAAATCATGTCAGGAGGGTTTTTACTAATGTGCAGCTGCCCATAAAATATCCAGTGCCTTAGTGCGCTTTCCTGACATTTGACGAAATGCGAAGCCCAATTAGCAGATCCAGCTCTTTGTTTCCTCTCTGAATTACATGCCATGTACATGCATTAGCACTGGATTGTCTCTGGAGTTCTGAACTTTTGAATGCATTCAGGCGGAAGCGGCAGCCTTGGCTTTGAATGCACAATTAGGGGTGCCTGCTTTTTTCATGTGAATTCAGGCCCTCTACATTGACTTATTTGCAAGACAGACATTGGGGCCTCCTGACTGGTAGAGTAATGGAAAAGCTCTCTGTAATCACTGGCTTTTCTAGCTTCTAATTAGTTTCCATCTTTTCCTTATCATTTTGTCATTAATTGAACCTCATATAAAACCATTGGTTGGCACACGTTGCTGGTCATAGTCTGGAAAATCAACTAATTGGTTTTCAAGAAACACATGTAATGACGTATAATGGTGATAGCTGTGGCCTAGAATATCAGACATCACTATGATAATCATTTTCATGATTTTCTATTGTACTGCTATTAATTCAATTCTGAATTTCCAGCAGAACGTTAAAGGTTGTCAACCAATGCAAATGGTCTCTATATTCCATCTTTTTCTAAAAGGCTTTCTTCAGCAATGTAAGCTTTTCATCTTTAAAATTCAAGTAAAACATTAAAACATTTTTTAAAAAATATATATTTATCAAAGTATGTAATTGATGTAATTATGTTCCTTATCATAACGTTTTTAAGGAACGTGACTGTCACCATATCTGCCTGATGATTTTTTTTCTTTCAAAAACATAGCAGACCAAAACATTTCATTCAAGATGTTTTTTTTTTAGTAAAGCATGAGGATATTATGAATTTCTTCATTTAAACTACTTGCAACACGAGCATCATGCTGGGTGATGTTTTTTTTAAATTTACATATTTACTGAAGTGTTTCGTGCCCAAAGGGACACATTCTGAGGGACATTTTTTACTTCTGCATATATAAATCCTTGGCTGTGAATAGCAATGCATGATGGGTAATTGTGAACTAAGAAAACTGGCAGCAGCAGTGAGCCTGCAGAGCCTGGGTACCCTTCAGGGCTGCTAACCACCCCCCCCCCCCCCCCCACAGGGCAGGGGGGTGACACTGCTGGAAAAGGCATGCCGATTTCTTTCACTAAGTGATTCGGGTTTATCCCCAAAGTCCCCTCTCTCCTTGTCCTAACTTAACATAATGCCTCTTGAGATAGGGATGGTTTAATAAATACACCTCACCTCAGATTTCACTCACAGACTCATCCAGCACTTCCCAGTCAAGGTGAAACAAACCTTGTTGTGAAACCTGATGAGTAAACAGCACATTTATTTAAGAGTACACTGTAACGGCAGCGGTGCTGTGAAGGGGGGAAGCTAGGATGATACCAAGGGCCCCTGAGTGACAGGGGCCCTAAAATATTGGGAACATAATTGGACTATTTTGGGTTGGGGTGCCAATGTGAAAACATTTCATGGGGCCCAAAATCTCAAGTGGCACCCCTGATTAACAGTATTTCCAATAATCAAATTTTATTTAGTAAAAATTATCCAACGTTTTCAGTATCTACTGTAACATATACTTTACAATAATACACAAATTCAGGCGGAGTACATGACAAAAACATTAGAAAAAACTGTATCCTTTATTTTTTATTTTCAATAACAAGCCTTCTGTTGCCTAGTCTGTCATTTGCGGTGATCATTTCATTTTTGATATCTGAGCATCTAAAGAAACCTCAGGGAAAAAGACCTGAGTGTTAATAATCAACACAAAACTGAATTCTTACATTAATGTGTTTTTCAGTGATTAGGACATCATAATTAAATTTCACCTGAAGTTTTAATCCCCAAGAATTTGCACTCATTATGAAGAACAGAACCTATTAGAATGGTTTTGTACCACAGGTCTCGAGGTGGTGAGCTAATCTTTCACATCTGTGGGTTAAAAATTAAAAAAGCACCTACATGGTTTGGGTGAGAGAGAAATTGAGATTTAAAAAGGTTCAAACAGAAAATGAGCTCTAATCTAAAGGTTTCCAGTAGCTCAGTGCCACTCTTGCATCATTTAATGATGTAATAACTTGCATATGCACCTGTATGTGTATTTCTGTGTAATTCATGATAATCAGTATGCACAGACTTTCAGTTATGCACATATACTGTACTGCCAAACTCCAACATACAATTTAAAATCCCCATGCAAAGATAAAAGATAATTTATGCTTCCAAAAGGGTGGCCCTACAACTTTTATTGACATTAGTTATGTGCACACAACACTTTACCACTGCACATGCAGTTAATGACTGCTGTTGAATTATAGTGTCAAATCTTGTGGGAAGTCCCTGAATGATTAATGCATCAGTAGCATTGTCCATGGTCTGTCCATTGTCTGCTGTGTGGATCATTACCAGGTTACAAAGACATATCCATACAGTTAGCTGTGGATGAAGTGCAGCATGGAACGACAACTTAGGCTGTGTGCTTTGTATGTGTATATATAATAAAAAATAAAGAAAATCAAATCATATAATACATAAACCATTGCGTTTTTTTTTCTTTCTGAATGAATGAATAACTGTTTACTCATTTATACATGCTTGTCTCGTCGTCTTGCTAACTGTTAAGATATCACCATTGGGCCCCTGTATATACACATACAAAGCACACTGTTTGTTAAATTCTTAAAATTTCAAAATGAATATATTTTGATTACAAGTGCTATTAGAAGCTTGAAAGACAACCCAACTACTTATCATTTGATTAACGGATCTTATCGTAGCTGAAAGCCACTCGAGTTGTGCGGCTGTCTTTTGTTGGTTTCTTGCAATCTTTTACAAAGTTTTTGGATTATTGCAAGTTTCTTTTACAAAGTTGTCTTAACGCTGTAAGACACATTGTGAGTATTTAGCGGTTTCGATGATCTGTAGTCCAAGCTCATTCTTGCGGGTATGTTGCTGATAGGGAGTCAGGGCAGTACCAGTCAAAGAGTGTCTGTGAGCTCCATTTTTATTCAGTGTTTTGTCCTCAGGTTTGCAGTGCATTCAAACAAACAAAGCTAATGACTTGCTACCAATTCAACTTTTTGTACTGGATTCCTGGCACTATTGTTCCACAGAGGGTTTTGGGTTTTTTTAACATGTAAACTATAAACACGGTCTGCATGAGAGATTGTGCAAGTACATTACAAGCAAAAAAAACAATAATGATGTTAATGTAGTTGTAAAGCGCTTGCAGACACTTTGAGATATGCATAAGAGTACTATCCATTGATGTAGATTTATACTTTATTTATACTTTATACTTTATTTATACTTTATACTTTATACTATTATGCATTTATACTTTATTTTTACATTTGCTGAAAGTGTCCGATAGATTGGTAAAAGTTTGAAATTACTTTGGCTCATCCATGGGCCCCTCATGGGAAGTACAGCACTTTAATGCACCTCCTGTTCTGTTTCCTCCACAAAGCCATGAAGAAATGATATAATGGAAATAAGAAGTCACTAAAATATGCATCAAACATTGGGAATTGTTTCCCATTAAGAGAATCAGCAGGACTGTAATGCATGATGTCAGGTCACAGTATGGCAGGATTGATCTTTAGATCGCAGTAATGAAAGAAATCAAATTGTTGTACATGACATTTCTATGAACATAACTCTGCTGTGGCCTTAGATCTGTATTAAGGGGAATATGATAGACTTTGCAAACCTCTCTGGTTCTGCTCCATCAGACCCAGGAGGGATGCACTTAAAGGTCACTTTCCTGCACCTCAGGTTGCAGCAGCACTGCTGAGTACAACACAACAGGCTTTAATAGTTTATTGGCCTTGTTGTATTTAATGGCCATAAATCGATGGCAGCCTTGTGTGACAGAATCTGTCTTGCAAGGTTGGCAAACTACCGCTATCGGAGATTTCAGGCTTTCAGTTTCTCCATTCAGCTCCCATTCCTCGGTAAGTTTCATTGCATTTATGATTTAAAGGCACAGGCACCATCAGAGACCAGTCCACATTGAGGGCGCTGCCATTGTGACAATGCTGTCCTGGTCTCAGGTTTTAAATGGGGTTGTGGTTGACACTGTTGGATCTGGTGGCCCCAGCATCTGAGAAACAGCCGCCTTTCTGGGATTTCCAGACACTACTCAGGGTCTGGAGTTTACAGTCGGCAGCAGGTCTCTTGCTAAAGACATATTGTTAATGAGAGATCAGAGGAGAATGGACAATGGACTGTTAAGCTAACAGGAAGGCCAGAAGTGCAAAAATAACAGTTTAATACAACAGTGGTGCACAGAATTTCTTCTCCAAACAACTTTCACAGCTGTTCTGGGGGCAAAAGTTTGTCCTACTGCGTACCAACTATGTGTACTAATATATTGGCCACTGAGAGCAAGTTTGACCACATGTCGTCATGACGATCTGTAACTTTTCAGTTTTACAGAAGACTATTTATGCTAAGGTTTTCACTGTGGCTATTGCTATTAATTACGTTTCAGGAGGCTCTGCTGTGAATTCTGTCTGGAAGCATTTTTCATAGGGTGGTGCTGAACAGGCTGACCTCTCTTTACCTTTTAATAAAAGCCAGCAGTACAGCAGGAAGCAGTGATATTTTTGTGTGTTTCCTCTGCTCTGTTATACAAAGTAATCATGCTGAGCACAGGAGAAATAAGGCATTTGGGAAAACAGTGTTCACACATAATAATTTGTAGGAAAAAAATCTGTAGATCTGACATAAGTCTGTGGGTTTTGCTTGTTTTTGTATCATGATTGTTACATTAAAGGATTTAGTTTCATTGTTATATTTTATCTCCTGTGGTTATTGGTGTTCTAATTCCAGTAGAGAAGATAAAAGACAATATTACTGTATTAACAAAAAAAAATACACACACAAACACAAGTAAAACAAAGATCACTCCTCTAATATGTGGAGTGATCTTTCCTAGTAAATCACTTAAATATTATTTAACAGCTGGTATATCTTTAAAATAATTCTGAAAACATGAATAAATGAACGGTGTTCAGAGGGATGCACTGTTACCATTTATGCCCCCAGGCTGAGGATTCAAAGCCTGCTTTTGCTGTTTATGTGTGCAGAGATTCAATGCTGCTCTCACAGTTCAGTGACATGCAGTTTGGTTAATTGGCATCTCTAAACTGCCCATAGTGTGTGATTATGTTTTTGTGTACAGTGACGGACTGGCATCCCATCCAGGGTGTTCCACTACTGTGTGCCTTGTGCTGACTGGGATGCATTTCCAGGTCAGCCCAGGATATGGGATTCAAAGATGGATGGATGGATGGATGGCTTTTCAAATTAGGGTGATCCTTTCCCTATGGTGATTTTTCAATAAACACTAAAAAGAATACAAATACATTCTAAAGTCCTGTCTGGAAACTTGATATAGATATTTTGATGTATCAGGATAGATTCAAAATATACTGCAAAAGTATAAGATTCTAAAAATTCCATTCATCTTCTGCAACCACTTATTCAGTACAGAATTGTAATTTAAAAATAAATGAGTGAATATTATCATTTATTTAAAATGTGAAGCCCCTATTTATATTTGTCTCGTTTACAATTGGCACTAAATGCTGTTGCTTGTCTTCTTACTGGTAGTCAGAAGAGGTAATATATCTCTTTAGTTTTAGCTTCGCTTCATTGGCTTCCTGTGATATTGAGGATCCTTCTGTTTGTATTTAAAGCTCTTAATGGGTTGACCTCATCATACATTGCAGTTACTTCAATTCCAAACTAGCAGTAGCTCACTGCGGTCTTCCAGTCAGCCCCTTTTAGCCAAACCACAAACTCGACTAAAGGTGACCTTGTTATTGCAGTATGCGCTCCAACGCTGTGGAATGCACTACCAATGTATAATACATCGACACCATCACTACTTTTAAAACAAGATTGAAAACATATTTTTACTCAATAGCATTTGAAGTACCTGATGGATACAATGGTATATTGTACAAAACTTTGATATGTGACGTCTTTAAATGTGCTATATAAATAAAGTGATTGATTGATTGATGTAATCACTGTTTCTTATCTCTTGTTTTTAAAATTCTTCTAGAAAGCTATCTGGCGACACGGCTTCCTGTTCTGTACTGTGGGTGCTGTATTGGGAGCCCAGCATAGAGTTTTGGTCCTTCTCACAGTGTTAATAGGATCCAGGAGGATAGACCCCTGGTCTCCTCTATCACCTTCTGTCACCACCAGAGCTGCAGACAGCAGTTTTTATTACATCCCTAGGGCAGAGAAATAAGGTTCATATACGAGAGAAATTTCAACTCAACAGCAGCAACATTATCAAGTTTACGTCACACTCTTGGACTTTAGAAAAAACAACCCAGGATATTAAGACACAAAACACCAAATGAATGTGTCATTTATATATTTTTGTCTACATGTTAACATTAATGTTCTTTTTAGCAGATGCTTTTATCCAAAGCAATGTACATCTTTGGAAACCAGGGTCAGTTACTGATGGTTTATAGCTTTGCTTAATGTCCTTGACCCCTCTGTAAGGTAAGCTGTAGACATTTTTCATTAACTAACTCACTACCTTTAAAGTATTTAATATTATTGGACCAATGAAGACTGAGGGCTGGTCTCACTGTTGTCACGAAATAAATCTCGTAAGATGATTCCATGTCCATGTTTCCCTTTACTGACCAAAGTCCCCGTGCATAAATCATTTCTCATGCAATCACTTACCTCATGTACCATCAACTTCCTTTGAGAAATTCAATGCAAGATTTTTTTTATACTTTTTGAAGGTATTTAGCTTAGACTTCATTATTTGCAAATCACCTCCCTTACCCGCAAATCACCTCTTATCCGCAAATCACCTCCCTTATCCGCGCGTGATACGTTCCAAGCCTGTGTTGGGTTGGCGCCCCATCCTGGGTTGTTCCCCTCTTTGCATCCATAGCCTCTGGGATAGGCTCCGGACCCCCCATGACGCTGAATAGGATAAGTGGTTTCAGAAAGTGGATGGATGGATGGATGGATACATTCCAAGACCTACCGAGCGAATCATCCTTGGATCCCATATATAACATGAGGTTGGCTAAGTTCATAGGGGTGTCTGCCATGGAGTTCTTCCTGGGTTCATTCCGGCTTTTTGAGGTGTGGGGTTGTAATATATTCTGTGTAAGTTAAGTGGTGTGTAGTTAGTGTCTACATGGACAACAGCATCATGTACTGCTGATGTGTTCTGTTTTGTGCGTAAGAAGCTTTTTAGTGTGTTCATCTGTGTATTGTGGATTCATGGGAGGGTGAACCTCTCAGTAGCTCATTTGGGGTGATGATATTTATTTGTTGTAGTAGTATATGTGTTTTCCTTTAGAGCTGTTGTAACTCTGTGGATGTCCAATGTATTCCTTGTGAGGGACCAAGCAGTAAGGCAACACAAACACAGGAGCTTAACTAAAGAAATAGGGCTTTATTGAGACCCAAAATACAAACAATAACAAACTCAAGATCTTAATAACGGAGCGCATGAAAGAGGTCAACAAAAATGAACAAAACTTAACATTACAAAGCAAAGTATTAACTGAAACAAACTGACATTTCGATAAGGAAACATGAAGGAACATATATAGTGGTTTGGCCAAACCAATTAACACACACAGGGGTATACCAAATAAATACTACATATAATTAAACAAGGCAAAACACAACTAAACCCCAACTCCCCCCACTTGCCATGGCAGTACATGGTTCACTCCTGCTCCAGGGGTTGTCCTTTTAAGAGACCTCCGCTCTCAGACACACCTTTATGCTAAACAGAAAAGACAATCCCCCACAACCAAAGTAATTGCAAACCAAAAGATTAATTTAGACAATCATTGCATACAACCCTACAATATCAAAATATGTATACTACCCCAACCACAAAAGGCAAAACACATCAACTAAGACCTATGAATTATTACTGTAAAAAAGCAAAAAGCATACAAAGTAAATCAAGTATGTTTCAGGTCTTACTGGGTGGCTGTAGCCATCATATACTCCAAAGGAATTTGTGAGTATTGGCATTGCATACGTGTTGATGGCTTTGACTGTATGACGTGCGTGTAGGTGTATTTTTAGTATTCCCTAAGTCAAGACGTGTATTTTCGTGTTAGTATGCCTTTTGTGTGTTTATGCTCAGTAAGTTTGGCCTGTTGGAATCCCAGGCACTTGGGGAGCTCATTCTCTGTCACTACATCGATTTGGTCACCAGTTTCCAGAGTGAAAACTCCTTCTCTCCTGTATGGAGGGTTTTACATTTGTCCCGGCCAAATACCATGTCTTGTGAGAATTTTTCTGTTATATGGAGCAGATGATGTAAGTGTACGTTGGTTCTGGCAGATACTGTATTTGCAGGTCATCCATGTAGGATAAACGTGACAGGGTGCACTGCTGGAATCGGTATAATTTTATATCTATAGTGTGTGCTGCTGAGTCTGTTTGATAGTGAGTAAAGAGCCAGACAGAACCAGAAAGGACTGAGCGCATCTCCCTGGAAGATGTTTCTTCTGATGTAGATTGTATTTGTTTGCATTGTTGTGTTGTTGATGTGAAGGTGTAATGTTGTTCTCCAGTGTCTCACCAGTGTCTGTAAGAATAGTATGAGTGTATCCTGTATATGTATAATATCTGAGATAGCCATGCGTGTGGGACACTGTCAAAGGCTCTTCTGTAATCAATGTTTGCCGCATATAGATGTCTGTGCTTTTTGTGTGTCTGCCTGAGCACCACGGAATCAATCAGAAGTTGTTCCTTACAGCCCATGTGTTTTCCCCAACATCCTTTATGTTGTTCTGCATGTTGTCGTCTGTGATATGAGTATAAGAAGGCCTGTGATGCTTCAGTAATTTGTGGGATCTGAGGTTTCTTTGTTTTTTGTTTCATGTATGTGATGCCCTCTGTTAGGAACTCTGGTGTGTCTTGTGGGTTTTGTATGAAATGAAATGCTTTCCAGTTGTGTGTTTTGCTAATTATTTGTGTCAGATCTGCAGTCATTATCTGTTCAAAAGGCATCAGGGTAATGCTGTTTGTTATTCGCTCTTCTTCCTTGATCCATAAGGCATTGCTATTATGCTCTTCTGCATTGGACCAGATGAAGGACCACTATTGTGTGAGGCTGTGCTGTGTAGGTGTGCTATTTTTTTCTGTTGGTGTTTTGTTTAGTGTATGTTTGTAGAAGTTTTTCCTTGTTTTGGAATTGTATGTTCTGTCTTTCTCAGAGATTGCATCATTTGTATTGTCAAGTTTCTTTTTGAGTTTGTCTATATATGTGCCTGTGTTCATTGTGATGTTCATGTTCTGTGCATGTCTTTATCTTTTTAAATACTTGTCTCAGGTATCTGTGTAGTTTTTTTGATGTGGTGTTCTGCTTGTATTGTTAGCCGGCCCAGGTCACATCTGATGTCCTCAACCTTTGATTCTAATTTGCATTCCCATGCTGGCTTGCTAGTGTGGTCTGATGATGTTGTGGTCCATGTATTTTCTGACCTCACAATTGCTCTCCTGGAAGAATGGTCAAAAATTCACAAAAACACACTCCCAAGCCTTGTGGATAGCCTTCTCAGAAGAGTTGAAGCTATTATAGCTGCAAAGGGCGGGCCAACTCCATATTAAAGCCTACGCATTAAGAATCAGATGTCAGTAAAGTTCATGTGTGTGTAAAGGTAGGTGTTCTAGTACTTTTGGAAATATAGTACTGGGGCCTGTTTCACAAAGCAGGATTTCTTGATTAGCCAGATAACTTGCCAGATTTAAGGTAGTCTGGGCTAAATAGACTTTATTTTTATCAACTTACATTTAGCCCAGACTACTTTAAATCTGGCAAGTTATCTTGCTAAGCAAGTAATCCTGCTTTGTGAAACAGGCCCCTGGTTTGGTGCGTAGTGTGAAACTTAGGAACCATTTAAAATTCAATTTTTTTTTTTTTGCACAGCAGTAAACTGGGCATAACTGAAACCACGGTTACTGAAATTGAAATAGTGGGGGTCGCACTGTATTGGTAGGGTACGTTTCCCTAAAGCATAGTTGCTAATAATGTTAGCAACTCATATAGTTAGAACCATGCAACTAAACTGCATAAGTTGCTAAATGAAGTTTTTGGGAAACATACCTATGATTAGTCATTTTAGTTTGCATTGGATGTAGCACTTTTGTCCAGTTTTAACCAGTGATGGAAGCACCTAAATAGCTTACGGCTAAATGTATTGCATTACAAGGTTGTACTCCTGAGTTTCAAAAATGTTTTAGTAATTTTATTAATCTAATCTCTTGAAATGAGGAGGGCAGAGTGCGAATTACCCCTCCATAATTGGGGGGTACTGCCTTCACTTCTATATATGACCATTATGGTCCGCTACCGCGTCAATACGAATAGTCGCCCCCAGGATCAATGTTAAGAGTGCAAGATGCACTAGGGGTGTTTACTAACATGTATGCAACACACGGTCATGGTCTGGACATGCGACAAAATGAGAATCAATACAGAAGATCTCATTATCCTTATCCCTATCCAAAACAATTTGGTTTTGATAACTCCCAGGAATTATCCTAGAAGAAGTATACTAGTAAAAGTAATAAGCCTATACATTTACAAACAGCCTGGTCTGGTCCAGCAGTCTGGTGTTATTCCTGCCCTCTCAGTCCCCCCAGCTCCAACAGCCTTCAGAAATAAATACTTGCCTATTAGGCTAATATATGTCTTGATGATACAAAGTACCGCCTAATTTCTAACTCACCTCTTGGTCCTGCGCGCTCATCCTGCCATCTCCCTGCTGCCTGCACACTGTCCTTATCCTGCCATCTCCCTGCTGCCTGCACACTGTCCTTATCCTGCCATCTCCCTGCTGCCTGCACACTGTCCTGATCCTGCCATCTCCCTGCTGCCTGGACACTGTCCTGATCCTGCCATCTCCCTGCTGCCTGCACTCTGTCCGGATCCTGCCATCTCCCTGCTGCCTGCACTCTGTCCGGATCCTGCCATCTCCCTGCTGCCTGTGCCTCTCCTGTTTTCTGCTGACCACCACTTTCCTTCATACACATTAAGTTTGCAAAACTGCGCCTATACTTTTAGTGTAATGTTCTGTAGCTCTTAACACTAATATTTCCAACTTACTCTTCTTTTACCACCAAAAAAGGGTCTGATGTCTCCATCTTTCCTTTTCCTCATAGTGTGTCTATGAATAAAATCTAATCTATGTTTAACAAAACAGTATCTGGGCTATCAGATGAAGCTTCTGAAAATGTCCATAAATATGAAATTGTGGAATGCAGAATCAATACCACTAAAATTCAAATAAAAGGCCTTATTATTTGCTAGCTAGTTTTTTTTTTTTTGCGTTGCCCCTATAGGTTTCACTTATGGTAATGTTTTTTCAGAGCATAACGTTAGACCTTCTTATGCATTAACATTAGCCTAATAACAAACCACACAGGCTAAGTGGCAAATTAATTTCAGAAAGGCACAATTTATTCATGATAAAATGAGAATCAAAACATAGGGAGTTCATCTCCTTGGAAAATGACCATGATCGATTTTACCTCACCAAATAAGCCTGGTTTAAATAGAGAACTTAGCTTGTCTTGCTAGTTAACGTAACTAACGTTGACTGTACCGGTGTTCTGTAGAGTTGAGCTACGGTAGCTTACCTTGACAAAGTAGCTCAACTCGACAGAACACCGGCCTCAGAAGGACAATGGTAAGTAATTCTAACTTATAAAGACGTCAGCTTGCATTAGTAGATGAAACACTTAAACGAATAAATGAAGGATGTAAAATAACCCATTTTCAACAGGCTAGACTTCTGCTGGCTACTTACATTTACCAACGCAAAACAAACAGTACCATGACAGACGAACACAATGAACAGGTCACTCAATGAAAATGAATGACGCAACAGACTGGCTGCTTCTAGCGCCAAGGTGGTTAAAATGGTACGGTCCACATTAGGGGTGTCTGAAATCGTTTTACATAAAATCTTCCTACAAGGTGAGGTTATCTTTTTTATTTATTTATTTATTTATTTATTTATTTATTTTACAACAAAAGAAAAAACTAAGATCCCCCCCTCCAAACTGCTATTTTTTGTCTCTTTGGGGGGGTCTGGGTCTTGATCGGGGGGTACAGTACCCCCCGTAATTCGAACCATGGATGAGGGGAAACAATTTCCAATAGCACAAGTCACCTTATCATTAGTTTTACTTACTCTCTGTTATAATTAATTTATCACTAAAGTGTGTTATGCTGATGCTGGCTCTTGTGCCCTAGCATTTTTTAATCAAGTCTTTCTTTTATTCAGATAATTATTACCTTGCCGACACCAATGTCGAGATCTATCCTTTTTAATTTTTTCATGTTGGCACTAGGAAAACATTAGTAAATGAAGTTTTATCATATTCAAAGTCAAGGTTTAAAAATAAATAATTCTGCCACTCGTGTTTGTGACCATGTATCACCTTCTCATTTCCCTTTATTTTGTTTATTATGAAGTATGTTATATTGCATCTTCTTGTACTTCTATGATACTATAATTGTGTGCATATGTTTAATTAAGATATACAGAAATGCAAACAAAAACAGTTTAATGCTATGCATCAGTTCTATAAGGAAGAATGGTCCCAAATCTCTCCTGAACCTTGTACACATCTGATCCGCAGCTACCAGATGCACATGTTTGAGGTTATTACTGCCAAAGGAGGTTTGACCAGTTGTTATATCCACAGGTTTAGGGTATGTTCAATGAAGATGCACAATATAGATCAGAATTGTGTGTTATTAGCTTAAGCACATTGTGTATGATCAATTAATGCCGAAAACCAGGTAATCCCAAAGGATTCACATATGTTTTCTTGCTGCTGTAAACAAAAAAGTTCAGTTCGAAAATAAACTATTGAAGGGGGTTGCTGTCAATTAACATTCATTGATAGAATATTTAGTGAATGGTCTTGATTCACCTGTAACTGTATGTCTCTGGTGTTCAGTCATCAAACTGTTACATCACTCGGCTCACTCAGATCATCTTGAATTCACGGTGATCGCTCTGTTTTCTTCCTGAGCTGACATCTTCTGATCTCACATTAAAGCTGGTGGCATTTCTGTTTAAAACAGCAAAATAAAAAAATCACAAACAAAATACTATCTCTATGTACTCTCACGAACTACCTGAGATGAACAAAAAAAATCCACAATTTCCCTCCCTTCTAAAATAATTCTAGTAAAGGACCCTGTTTGTTGAATGGATGAATAAAATTTTATAGCACCATTATCACTGAAAGAAATAAAATGTATCCTCAGAACAAGTACAAAAGTGATTGCAGAAAATAAACAATAAATTGGTTTAGAACCTGTACCACAGAGTTCACTGGAAGAGAGCTTGAATTAACTGGAAAAACTATAGGATGAAAACTTCCTGCCTTTCTCCTTTTAAAGATAAATATGTCATAGTGTGCAATACATTAGTCCATCATCAATATATCTAATGAACAAAAACTTTTGAACAAGTGGTTCTACTTAAGCTGTGATTATTTTTGAAAAATGTAGACCAGGTGGCCAGCTGTTTCATCTTCATAGCCAAGTTCATCAACTAAGATTCATTTATGGTGCTACCCCTTTGATAACACAGCCTCTTTGAGTGTGGGAGCATGATGGTTGATTCTCACCCCAGGTCATCCCCTGGGAGAGTCACTACAGTCGGTTAAACAAACATAATGATGCACTTTGCTATTACAAGGATGTTTCTGTACCAGGAGTGGAGTGTTGTATGATTGCCATTAGAGAGGTATTTGTTATTCAATGGATGTCTCAATAGCAGGAGTGGCTCTCCATGTGTTTCTTATTAATGAAACATTTCCATTGTAGGAGTGAAGGACTGTGTTTGTTATTAGCGTGGTATTGCTACAGAAGAACTGAAGGTAAAGTGTTTGTTATTAATGGGATATTTGTACAGCAGGAATGGAGCCCTGCATGTTTCCTATTATAGTCACTTTTTACTGCATGTGGTATTATGTCTGCATGACCGCTTCAGTGGACACTTCAAAGCGATTCTGCTCCGCACCACTGTAATTACTTATCAGCTTTATTCCCGGTTGCTTTCAGCCCAACCCACAGATAATTAGTCTGTTTTTGCATTCATTAATACCATGCAAACAATTAATAAGTCATGTTTTATTGGTGTTTCACAAACAGCTGTAAAATCTTTCTGCTTGTAAATGCTCCTCGAATCGCAATCCACCAAGTCTGTATGAAATTTCAGAAACCCGCATTGTGTTTATGATGAAGACTTGATATGTTAAACCACGTCCTTGCTGCTTCAACTGCAACTGTCATCTGAGAATCCCACTGAATTCCAGATCCCATGGTACAAAATTAAAAATATACACCACATCTCTGCAAAGAGTTAATAACTGATGAAACCATCTATCTAATCCATGTAATCACAATTATTATTTATGTTCTGCAGTGATTCAATTTGCATAATATTTTTTACTCAGAGTTTATAGTCATCACTAACTGATGTGACTACATTTTAAATGTAACTATTATTCCTCATTTCAAGGCATCAGATATGTCTTTTTTGTTTGATGTTATGTGTCTTGTTTTATTTTAAATATTGTTCCACACCACAGGGGAAACATCAGACAACCTGTATAGTTAAACTGATACTGTTTCTGGAATCTTATTGATATTTAACGAGTGGGCAATACAAAGAAAACTAATACTCTGCATAAACAAGCAGCAGCTTAGTAAGTGTAACTTACTGGTACATATAGGCTAGCAGAAAGATTAAACTAAATGTCATGAATATTATAATTATGATCCAGGTACAGTACAGTCAGGACCAGAAATATTTGGACAAAGTTTTTCAATTTCTAAGTTCTGTGCATTACCACAATAATTTTTAAAAGAAACAAGTCAGATGCAGTTGAAGTGCAGACTTTCAGCTTTAATTCAGTGGGTAGAACAAAAACTTTGCATTGTGGAGAACTAAAGTAATTTTTTTACACAATCCCCACCTTTGAGGGTCTCATAAGTAATTGGGCAAATTAATATAACTGCAAATAAAATGTTCAGTTCTAATACTCAGCTGAAAACCCTTTGCAGGCAATGACTGCCTGAAGTCTTGAACTCATGGACATGACCAGACGCTGGGTTTCCTACTTTTTAATGCTCTGCCAGGCCTTTACTGCAGCAGCTTTCAGTTGCTGTTTGTTTGAGGGTCTTTCTGTCTGTAGTT
>JAODJW010000106.1:10111453-10130739 GCA_026777045.1 Hyperopisus bebe | reverse complement strand
AGTAAGCAATGCTGGCAGTTTGTTTTGATCCCAGATATCTGATCAGCAAAGTCTTGGCTACATGAAGATGACTAAATAGTGTAGCTGCAACATTCATTTGGATAAATAAATAAGAAAAACCTAACTCTGAGCTATTAGTTAAGTTCTCCCCAAACGAGCTTGATGCACCGAATGGCCTCTTCTCGTTTGTAAATTTCTTATGTTCTTATGAAAAGACTAACCCTGGGCTCAGCTTAAGAAATTCCGTTTGCTCACCACACCATTCAATATTCAATTCCTAGGTGCAAAGATACCTGCATTACTGCAGTTATCCATCCTCTTTGAATTCCCATGTTGGCACATAGAAATGAGTTTTCTGCTGTGATATTGCCAGAGGAGTGATTCTATATAGGTGTCTTTATAGCCTTATCCCTGTGTATAAGCAGGAGGTGGGAGGATGCATGAGAATGCAGACTGTCACATCAATTTCCTTGTCTTTCCAAAAGTGTGGAGCCCCTTAATTTATTAAATAGTGTCACAGGGCAAGAGAAGCACAAGCTGATGAACTTTAGGTAAAAGAAAGTTTCTGCAAGGGTCTTTACTTAGAAGTGAACCCTAAAACAGGAAAACACATGACAATTCAGAACATAGCATGAACATTTATGTTTATCTGCCAAGCTGAGTACGAGTGGTACCAGTGTACCAAATGTCCCAACGATGTGGCAACCAATTTCTGAACCCACAAGGGGAAACCCAGTTTTATGAAAAATCTATAACTACAATCAAAAACTAAAAATGCCAAAACATACATGCCATACACACACAGAGACACACACACATGCACAGACACAATACACATGTACACACACACACACACACACACACGCAGAGACAATACACACACACATACACACACACACACACACACCACAAACAAACATGCACACACACGCACACACACACTTGCACAGACACATACAAACACACACACACATACACACACACACATGCATATGGGCTAATTCACAGGCCTGATGAAATGGTGGCATCACATGATGCCTTTCGGGAGATGAAAGCCCCCTTTCTGCTGGGGGCAAGATGCAGGTGCTGCACCCATGTCAGTCCACTCTTCCTGGGTGCATAGAGCAGGCTCTCTGATGCATGGCCATGTAGCAGAGCAGAACAATGCTATATTTAGCACACATGAACACATGATTTAGCACTAAGGCTCATAGCAGCTCTGGGCATACAGCAACAGAGATGCCAGGATGAAGCGCATCCTCTCACCCAATTGCAGATTCTGCAGGGATTCTGCCTTATGTCTGCCTTAGCCTCTGACTGCTGTTGTGAATAATTTAATATGCTTAAAATATGGTAATTTTCTCCAGCCTTGACTCCATACATCCAAAATCCCTTTCTCCTTGTCCTGAGTCTGCACTACCTGCTATCAGTGTATAATCCTGGCATGTCCCAGGCCTGGCTATATTTATAAATGAGCAGTATAAAAATGAATCATTGAGCTAACAGTTCTGTCAACAGGCTACTGTCCATTCTGGGCTGTTTTGGTTTGCATGCCTGGTTTGTTTCTAGGGGACATACAGTAGTACAGGATTGCTGAGCTGTTGAGCTTATGTCACCATAGCAAAATCTTCATCATGATGCCTAACTTAAGGCCTTAGATCCTTCATGTAATTTGGAATTCAAGTGTCATTTTCTTGTTCATGTGTGAAAATACATTAATATATTCTTGGGAGCAACAAAAACTAGGTAAGGCTTGCTGACAAATACAATACTGAATACTGGAAGACAGATCTTGGGGTAGGATTATTACCCCACTAATGAGGAGACACAATCTATATAATTTA
The DNA here is from genome assembly GCA_026777045.1 of Hyperopisus bebe. Taxonomy (NCBI): domain Eukaryota; kingdom Metazoa; phylum Chordata; class Actinopteri; order Osteoglossiformes; family Mormyridae; genus Hyperopisus; species Hyperopisus bebe. The sequence goes on along the minus strand of JAODJW010000106.1, from coordinate 10,128,895 downwards.
TTGCCTGAAGTGCAATCAGCCAAAAGGTCTGCAGACAGCAAGATATCCTGACGATCATCAGAGGAGGTGTCAGTGGGCTGTTGCTTCCAGAAGAGGTCAGAGCTTAGGCAGCAGGCTGTCTGTTAGCTTGAGAGCACTGAGAATTTTTTTTAATTAGTGACATTCCCATATCTGCCCTGGTGTTGGTTTAGCAAAAACAAAAGTTTGTTTTTGCTTGCGTCCATCTTCAATGAAAATTTCCTTTAATTAACATTTCTGTCTTCCATAAAAATACCTAAAAACTAATTGTAACAAAGTACGCTGAAGGCTTTCGGAAAGAAGACATTGTAATTGTAATTGACAATCGATCGTGAAGATCTCCTACTGTGCTTGAAGCAAAATTACAAAATAAGGTCCTTAATTACCTGTTTGGGATGATTTTTGGATGCTAATTTTCTTCAAAACAGAGCTTCAGATATCAGCTGTGGTGCAGAGTCTGAAGGATCATTGTCGGTTAGTGTCTCTAAGTCTGAAACCAATCAAAAAAAAATAACAGATTTAACAGTGACAAACAATCCAATAAAAAAAAATAATCTTTTTTCATTTTTGACTGGGTTGTCGGGTTCTGTGAATCTCTACAGTTCATATCTTAATTTTCACAGCAACCATTAAAACACTTGGCATAACTATCATTCAAAATGCAAAGTTCTTCATAGATGATGTATGCATGAGTAAAGCCTTCCTTCTACTTTAAGCAGCAATGGACACTGTGAGGCACTGCTGACACTAATGAGCTCTACAGTCTGCAAACTTCAGTATCGTCCATGGGGTCTGACTGCTATGGTTCAGTGTGCTGGGCACTTCTAAGTTAACACAGGCTTCTTTGACTGGGCACATACTAAAACACCAATGTGTGCACACAGAAACAGACATGCACACACATTCTGGCACCTTTAACCTGCCGGATTTTGGGTTGCTGTGACTTGACTCCGTGAGAGCTGCTTTATGAAAGACCATCATTTACATACAAGTATGATAGAATAAATACTGAAGCATAAAGAAGTTTCTGGTGCTGGCAATCCTTGCAGAGCTCACAGGCGTTCTTCACTGCCACTTAAATGTGTCCCCTGAATAACACTCGCCTGCTCTTGCTGCTGAATTACATGATACATAGTGAAATTTCCGCAACTTTTTTTTTTTTAGTTTTATTGAAAATGCTGCTATTGCTGACAGTTAAAAACATTGCAGTATCACTTGGAAAGTGAATAAAAGTCAAAACAGCTCACATTTAAATATTAAGTTAACTAAGGGGCATGGTTACTCATTAGCTATGTTTTATCATGATTGTATGATCATGGTTCTCTTTTTATCTATGATATTCCTACCTGAAGAGAACCAAAAGACTTCTCATCATGCTACTCCTCACCGTTCTTTATACTCTTTGCTTCTCACATTCCTCACCCAGAGAAGACAGCAGGCCAAGGTGAAGAGGCTGTGGGCAAACTGGGATTTCATGCACGTAAATTACAGTGTCGCACTTTCATGCAGAGTTAATTTCATGCGAAATTCCATGTTGACAGGTCCAAGCTTATAAAATGTTGGGTTGCTTATCCTGTATATTGAGTAGAATTACTGCTGTAAGTCGTCATCACTAGTTACTGTGGAAGGCAGAAGGTTGGTGAGAGGGCAGTGACAGAAACCTGGATGAGGCTGCCTGTTAAGTCTACTGATCATGGTCTAGTAGCTGCTTTCCAGCTCATTGTGATTCAAGCCCTTGTCTGCTTGTTAATAACCATGTGTCTCGTGAAGGGAGCAAAGCATGGCATGACAGTTCAAAGATAATCATGACAGAATCACAATTAATGGATGGAAAAGCTACGCCGGGAGCATGCTATGAAATTAGGAGGGACCACATGTCTATCAAAACAAGAGGTGAATAAATTCTGCTAAAAGCCTCACTATGACTGTCAGTGGGAAGATGAGGTTAAAATGTTCATTCAAGTCAAGACACTAGGATATTACAGCCCTTTCACTGCCCCCATTTTGGAAACCTGTCAATAACACAGCCCACACAGAACTCAAAAATGAGCAAACCAAAGCGGCGTACGACAAAAATGCAGACACCAGCACAAGCCGCCGAGAAACAAGAAGGAGGATTATTTATGTGGAAAAGCCATGGAAGCAGAACTTCAGCAGCAGATTATTATGACCAGAAAAGAAAAGAAAAATAGTTGTGTAGGTAATATTTCATCATGTGTTATGGATGCAGTTGTGAAAATTGAAAATAACTATGTATGAATTGCAATGTAACCAACCACAGACACACACACACACACATATATATATAGAGAGAGAGACAGAGACAGAGAGAGAGAGACAGAGAGAAAGAGAGAGCCTATAGAGGGAATCCATGAGGGGAACGAAGGACAACATACAACCCTGGAAATGTGTGCACATTAATACTATCCTTTCATCAACAAACATGCCACCCATAATGTGAATGAGTAATAATCCCTGGAATCTCTGTATATAAAACAAAATTGTTACATTGACATTCTTCAGTACCTATAGTTATTTTTTCCGAACAAACTACACAACCCAATACTGCAGCTGTGCCACTGCATCATAGTATCAGGGTTGTGGGGTCAAAGCAAAACTCAGACCTTCAGCTCTGGCTGTGCGCCTCATATTTTCAAGGATTTTATCAATACAACGCGCATACATGTTTTTCTGATGAATCTGCTTTTAACAAGCAAAAGTGTACATGTGCAAATGCATCACAATGGACACAATAATTCCTGTCCTTAATAAGTCCTAACCTTAGCCATGTTCTTTGTTTAATCACGGTGTGTTAATGTAGTTCATAGTTGAGTAAGTGACAATCAGCTAAACCTTTAATTCATAATTATTAACCATTGTAATATTCCCTTAACACTTGATTTTCAAATTCAATTGCAATTATGACATTATTATGACCATTAGATAAAAGAGGAATATTTCATTAATTTGGAACATGTCTATCGCATTCTTCTGTAGTGTTGAAGTCTTTCTGCAGGCTGTTCCAGGGAGTAACATAAGGGCTTATGTCGCCCGTGATTCTGCTCCAGCTATTTTGATACAAGTTTTGTGGAGTTTTTGTGTAACGAAAAGGCCCACTCCAGCTGTACTTCTTCTGGCCCTTCTCTTTCAAATATTAATTAAACGTGATTACTCTGACAAGTCCTGCCCACTGCTGCATGGGCAAGAGGCTGAGCTGCTTTCTGGAATTTTCCATCACTCTGCAGCGCTTGCAGAGACGGGGGCAAATCTTCAAAGGCACTGCAGCTCACAGCTCAGCTTGAATGGGGGCTCAAGGCATCTTACATTCCATAGATTAGTGCCTCGTTAGTGCAACTACATTAACTCTGTCATTTCAGAATGATTTATATTCCTGTCTGTGACTTGACTGCATAATCATGTGCATAATAAATAATGTATATAGTTTTCTACATTAAATCATGTGTATACATGTAAATTTTCTATTTTCCAGTGACCATATGTGGTATAAGCAGTTATGTATGTATGCATGGATGGATGGATGAATGGACAGACAGCTAAAAGACTTCTGCTAGTTTGGCTTATGACTGTCTAATGCTCATTGAAAATCCCTCTGTAACTTTTAGTGCATGATGGCAACAAATCTATTTGTTGTTTATTGTTTGTGTGTTTTCTTTATCAGATATCCTTTCCTTTGGCTGGAAGGTTTATTAACACTATTATTGAGGTTTAGACACATGCAAATAACCAGGCATGTTTCAGGAAAAGTGGGTTAAGAGAAATAAAGGGGGCGGCTGGGGGAAGGAGGGATAACAAGACCGTAACAGCCTTTGTCACTCTTTGCCTTTGTTGGAATTAAGTTTCATGCAGAAGCACTTCTGAAGAATATAGCCATTGAACAGAGAAGCCCAAAAAAGGCAGTTTTCTCCTCATTTTAAGGAGCGGCTGTCTCTTAGCTCACATTATTCACAGCAAGTTCTGTAGGACAGAATGGTCAGTGGGATAGGTGGTAGCTTTCTTACATACTATCGATTTTGTCGGTCTTTGTCCACTGTAATGCCACAGATAAGCAATGTGTGGACTTTGTGTGGTCTAGAAACATCCAACTCTGAAATGTGATCTGCCTTTTCTACGGTTTGAGTGAAAGAGTTGTGTGACAGGTCTTAGGGCTGAGGGTAGCACCATCTCACAGAAACTGCTTTCATGCAGACTGCGAGAGTTCTGGCAGAAAGGGTGGGGTTCATTTGCTTTTAATAAGAGGAGGCACAGGTCAGCAACTCGGGGGGGGGGGGAGGGGGGTGGTAATGAAGGAAGAATAAAATGAGAACTCTGTCTGGTGCTCCAGGCTAACAGCTGGGCAGGGGAGCTGCTAAATTTTGGAAAATTTTTAAATTATGAAACCTGTATTTGTTAATACCAGTTTACTCTAATAATGAGATTAACTGGTATACTGGCATCCACTTTTTGTCCAGGGAAGACTTAGCTACATCTGGTGTGTGCCAACACACAACAAAAAACATGGAATGACACGACACTGTCCGTGAATAGATCTGGCCCTGTTTACATCTTACCTAAGGCCAATGTCATGCAAAGCCAGGTGTTCTTGGAAAAAAAGAAGAAAAAAATAATACTCTTACAGATGTAAATTAACTTAGTCTGCCTGAGCATGAACCAAAATACAATTAATCAGCTTCATTTCCTCAACCATTTTCCTCAACCATTTTCTCTCTCATTGTGTTAGTAATAGGCAAATTAAATGACAATACAATTATGAGATATTTGATGTCAGAGTTATATTTATAAAGCTTTTGAAAAATCTGCACCCATTTGTCTCCCAAAGTCAATAATAAAAGATAAAAGCAAATACACAAAACCCAGAACATTTTATTGTTTTCTTTGAGGCTTTAATACAGTAGATTTCATACATCGTATATACATGCATTATTATAAGTAACATGAATACGGGTGTTAATTTTCTCGGTCCTGTTATTGGCAATTATAACCAGGATGTATGTATTTTTCCGGTTTATAAATAGAATACTTAAGTGATGGTATTTACTGACAATTTACATCTGCTGTGGTTTTATGGTTGTCATTTTAAAGACGACACATGGTAATTACTTCCAGTACAAAAATGAACCTACGTGTCAAACTTAGGAGGCAGCTGTACAAAATGCTAGTTTGAGGAACACTGTACTTTTGAACTGCATGTTAAATCACAGTGAGTGTCCCTCTTGTATTCTTTTACAGTAGCATTAGGTTTAGAAAACAACAGCAGCCAGCATTTTAGAATGTAATCTACTGCAGTTGCACACTGATGCTACAGAAATACAATAATCTTGGGTGCCATGTTCTCTAAAGCCATGTTTTGATTTTGGTCCCAAGAACAAATGTCTTCATCCACAGAATGTAGGCACAATGTTCCAGAGCGGTTTCCAGAGTATAAATTTCAATTATTTTGTGCATGACTGCCAGAACTAATAATCAAGACAGTGATCATTAAGCTTGCTTCATGTTTTAATTAACCATTTAAAAATTTAGATAATGATGCAACATAAGAAATTTGCCTGTTAAGAAGTGGAATAACAATCATTCTTAGAAAAGAATGGTGGAATCTCTTGCTGATCCACTATACAAAACAAAATTTAAAAATGTACTCATTTAAAATACAGTTAAAAGTTTGAAAATACATAAAACATATTGAGAATATAGAATATAATGAAATGAGCTTGTGGCAGTCTGGACTATGCTATAGGGCTATGTATGGTCACTGTGGTCCCATTTTCTTAACAGTTGCTAAATTTAAGCATCATCCCTGCAGTCAACCACAGTTTTACAGCGTGGTGGTCGAGTGCAGCTGCTTCATGGTTCAAGTTACAACTGTTTAAAACTGGCGTCAAGTAAATATTGAGCATGGACAGACTTCAAAGAGCAACGCTTGTGAATGAACCTATTTGTTTATTAAAATAACAATGCAGGTTCAGGGTGTCAGGTTGTGGGGACTATTACAGTAAAAATAGTAACAATACTATTCTCTCTGTCTCCTAAAGCAGTCCATTATGATGAGAGACTGCAGGCAGTAGCAGCTATGGGGGTGGGGCAGAAGCAGGAGTCACCCACTCAGGGAGGTCATCGGCACACAGACACGGACAGAATGGCCAATGGGGATGTCACGTTTTGGGAGAGAACCAGAGGACCCAAGGGCATGCAAAGTACATGCAGAGAGATTACACAAACTGGCACTTGCAGAGACTAAAAGCTGACACTCAGTCAGTTACCTTGACAGTGTGATCCAGCAACACTAATTGCTGCACCACCCCACTAATTCTGCTGCCAAATTAAATCACCAGCCGTTGTACACCACCACCAGAATTACTTTCACTACACTTTGAGGTGGATTTGCCAATTTGCCCTATCCATCACAGAGTACAGATTGCATTTGTGATGGTTAAATCCTAAAAGCAACGTTATATATGTGTATTCACACTGCACACCCTGAATCATTTTGGTTGTGTAAAGTTCGAAATTCTGGGACTAAATCATTTCCTAACACAATACACTTTACATATTTTAATACGTTGTAAAATTACACTGACCTTTAAACGTGGGCCCACTTTTCAAAACATCCTAATTGCCCCCTAGAATTTTTTTTTTTTAATATCTTAACGTAGATGATGTTTTGCAGCATGCCTTCCTATATATCAGCTGCTCTGAAGTACAGTAAGAGTGTCCTTTTACAAAACCTTACAAAACACTTCCTTCGGCAGACAATGAAATGCAGTGCAATGTTGCAGAAAATTCAGTGTTGAACAATCACTGGATTACAATGTTGCAAAGATGGATCAGCAAAAGGCCTTGTTACCTGGTATAGATCCCACAGAGTGCATCTGCCCTGTTCACTACTAAAGGTCTTAATATCTGTCTGCTTAATAATTAATACCTTCCTGTCCCTGTTTGATTCTGAGAAGGGTATATTGTCTCTACAATACTCAGGATTCATTTCTTACTCTACGACTGAACTGAAATTAGAGAGAAAGGCAATGTGATTTCCTTAGAGGTGTTAACCCAAGTAAACTTATATCCGCTTGCTGTCTTAAAGTGCGCAACATGACAAATCTCTACAACAAAGAGAGGCAAAAAAGTGAGACAGATGAAAAAACAGGATGAGTGTAGCTGTGGGATCATTTTCTGTTTTGTGTTGATGGATCCTATGATTTCTCTGCATAGAATAATCTCTTATATTGAAAGCAAGCAGTTTTTATTGGGAGACAGGCTTCAGTAAGGCTTTTACTTCCTGCCAAATGAGTCCACAATCTGCCTTTCCTTTTGATCACAGTGAACAAAGTGTCAGGGAGTCAGGTGATTCCTAATCTGCTTCTCTTTCCTGTTCTGTGCTCTCACCAAAAAAGCCTGGCTGATTGGGGCAATCAAATGGAAGTCTGTCCTCATTAGGAGGCTAGGGCCCTTAAGGCCGGGTATTTCTGAGTGTGTGAGTGAACAAAAACTCAGCTTGATTTGTTGTGCACGCGAAGGGTGGGGCTGGCAGGGGGAATCAATAAGTACCATGACACACACTGCCCCAGGCGTTTGGACTAATAGAATTTTTTAAGAGCTTAAAGGGAGATGTCAGGGTTACAATATTGTTTTTCAGCCTTCAACCATAATAACAGATCCTGCATATGGCTGTTCTCAGCAGAGAGCCGCAAACAGCTCCTGAAAGCCAATAATTTGATGAACTGAACCAAGCTTCTGATGAATCTTTCAGAATTAGTTTGTAGTGACATACAAGTGGAACTTAAGGGCAACAAGATAATAGCAATAATAGTAATTACAACAATACTAAAAATACTAATAGGATCACCATCGTAATCTTAATCACTTTTATCAGACGTTATGCTACACAAATGAATACATAAATCAAAGCAATTAAGATAATTAGCAATCAATGAATCAAAAGAAACATGTACAATGAGCTACAGGAACCAATTAAAATGTTTGTAGTACTTCGAGAAGGTAGAAGGACAATAGAGGTGAAGGAAGGCTAGTATGGTGGTAGACTGGCAGTGTGTTATGAAATGTGTTTGGACTCTGTACTAGATTGAAGAGTAACAACACCATGGAGCTTAAGCCTGGGACAGAAGCTACATAAATCCAGTAAATGAGAGAAGCAAAAAAACGTTTGATTGCAGTTTGGGACTAATTTCATCACTTTAACTTGTTTTACTGGTATCATGGCAATATACATTCATATTTGAGGACTCACTGTGAGGTACGTGTAAAGCAGTGATGAAGAAATGTGGTCCACTGAGGGCCATATACTGCATCTTTGTATTTCAGCCTTGAATTTCCAAACGATTTCATGTGTAAATCTTTAATCTCTAATGGAAATGTAACCTAAAAACCTGGAGACTCCATAGAGTGCTGCATGGAAAAGGTTTCCCAGACGGCTAAATAAATAAATGCATACTACAGTATTTTCTTTGTTCAGCGATATATTACCAACCATATATGGGAGAAATAAACATTGCCTATGTCCTACCTGCCTATATGCATATATTGCATGACAGAGCGATATTTTAATATGGTATAAGACATACAAACAGGATATTTCACAAATTGCGCGATATTTCATTATTAAATGAAAAATAACCAGCATAGTGTGTCTCTCTCGACTGATACGTGTTTTACATCTCGCTGGGAGGAGAGTCGATATTATGGCATTAATGATGCATGCGGGGGTGCTGTTGCCACAGAGAAGTTTCAACAGTTTGAGTGTTTAATGTGCCTGTTGCTCTTCAATGAATGTAACTGTTGCTTTAAAAAAAATCTTACTCAGTTTTTACGGCTCTGAGATTTTTGTTTCTCGCAAACTTTTTAAACGAACTTTTCCTATTAAAAATGTTAATATTATTGACTTTCATGTTCTATATTGAATTTTCATTAATTTACAATATTTTTTTTCATTTTTGTATAACAGAATTTAAAAGGCATTGGATGACGTGGGGTGACATTGAATTTGTTTATTTAATGCTACAGTGGTGATAAAGAATGCCGTAGTCTGTATGGAAACTAACTGATATCCAGGTCGCGTTGAAGGATGCAGAATGGATCTTCGAAGTGCACATTCCAGTGAAATACTATTCTAACTCATTGGAAGACACATATCGACTGAAAATAAAAAGACAATGGGAGCAAAAAACAAGCGGAATATCCAATTCATTGAAACAGACCAACTTCTCAAGAAATTCACGTGCTGTACGTGCTCCCCCAGTTAATGAAAGTAGGATCATTTTCAAAATTCACCTATCCATTTTTACTGCGCCCAAAAGGAAAGATTGGCTGGAGCTCAATATTTAAAAAAAATATCTGGCTTAGAATTAAAAGGATATGATAATCGTCTTCTGAATTTTATTACTCTGTTCGTCATTTTAAATGATGCGCGGTCATAAATAAGTGGTACTGGGGAAAAGTCCGTGAACAAGAGCTTTTAGATATTGCATAAAAAGGAATGCACCCTTGCTGCAGGATACAAAGCCTGCTTTAAAAATGATCGGCGGCGCAATTAAATAATGGCGGTGCTCATTTAGTGGCGCCCCATACAACGGATAGCACCCTCTTTAGGAAGTGGCGCTGGTAATAAAAACACGCAGCCTTATCAATTAATTAATTAACAAGCTAAATTGAGTGCTGCGGTAGGAGATGTAGCTGAGCTCCAACTAATCAAGTTATATTTCGGTTAACTTTTTTCGCAGGAGAAAATTCCCGAATATTTTTGATTGATTTTAATGCGATAATAACATGCATGTTGAGTTATCGACTATACATAATAAAACGACACATCGGATTTTAGCATTTAACTAAAAATCAGTACCTTGGTTAGTCACCGTAATGCTTTATTAAGGGACATTAAACGACGATGGGGAAAACGATTTTGTTTAATCGTCATGGCAACCCGCGTGGGTACTGAACTGACTCCTTCTACCCCGGCGAGAGAGAGGGCAAAATGTGCGTTTGTGTTCTTGGAAAATGTTTATGCTACGACTCAAACGAAATAAAGAGGCTGGAGGGGGGATACGTAAGGAAACGAGAGGTGCTTTTGCGGAGCGCAGTCTGGTTATTTTCTCCCTGTTTCATTCACATACGATAATATTCATGCCAACCGTATAGTTTTAAACAGACAAAACTAGCCGAATGGATGGGAGAAGGTGGTGGGGACACGAAATGGGCCGATGTTATTAAAAGACTCCCTTCTTCAGAAGCGCAGAAAGGGAGGAGTCTGGGGCTGACAGCGCCGGCACCCTCGGCGGCTCGCTGGCCGTATCAGATCGCTGGTATGGAGGGGAGTCAGAGCCGGGGAAGCGGCGTGTAGGCTGTGGCAGACGGTTATTGGGGAATAATCCGCAGCCACGGCTGCTTTATCGTTAACACACATGGCCTAGTATATATACCGTGTTGACTTTTATTAGCTCTTTAATCTGACTCATTCTGCAATTTAAGCACAAGGAACGAAGGATTCTCGCTGAGGCCCCGTACTCGCACCGTGGGATCCTTCAGCAGAGGCAGAGTTGATGGGGATAGAGCCGATGTACCCGGCTGACCATCGCTACCGACCGGGACCGGGCACCACCGCGGGCCGATGAGGGTCAATGCAAAAGGAAATAAGTTACCTTACCGTCGGCTCGGCTCGGCACGACTCGGCTCGGCTCGGCTGTGTTCTGCTCGGTTCTTTATTTCACACGGCCTTGACAGTAGACGGCAATTAAAGGTAAAGAATTTTATACAAGTCAAAGTCAAGTTTTTTATCGGTTATGAAGCCTTATGTTTATCTTTGTGTGTTTTTCTTAATATTTCCTTTGTGGCGGTGCTAGGTCATGCGTTGACAAGTCGGGTCTGTTAGCTACCTGTCCGTTTTCTTTTGGCTAAAAGTGTCCCGGTTTTTAGGCGGACCGTAGCATTGTCATCGGTTACCAGCCATCGTTGGCAAAGTCGCTGGCCCGTAACTAGCACTTTTAACGCTGCCTTGTATTTAGGCAGCAGGGTAAGCGATTGAGATTAAACGCGAGCTGGGCTGCTTGAGCGAAGCGGGTCTGGGTGTATTTCGCCTCAGCCGGAACAGGTGCATCTGGAGCCTCCATGATATACGATTAATTAAATCGGGCCGTTTTTATTGGCGAGTAAACGTTTTGAATTAAATATAGATAGCTAGCGGGTCAGTGGTCTGCATAGCTAGCTGGATCGCTAACTAAATAATGGGGAAATGTCCGACCGGTTCGTTCAGCCTACTTGGATACCTAGCTGTGTGGTTAATGTGTTAGCGGTTTTTTTTTAAATCATTATTATTATTTTTAATTTTCAACGTAGGCCTATGGAAGGCCCCCATCCGGCAAACAACATTTGTGAGCTTCTAAAATTAAAATAAGATTTCTCACGTCTCCGGTGAGTATTTATCCGACTTTAGTGTGGTCTCTAAAATGGATCGTACATTCCGATGGGTGGGTTTATCGGCTAAGCCGTTATGGCCACTATCATCGACGATCATCCGTTAGCATTAAAGCTGTTATGTGGATGTGTAGCTGGTTCGCTTGTAGGGAGTGACTTCGGTTAACAGGACGAAATGGTACCAAGGACTACAGGACTTGATTTTCTAAAAAAGTAAACGGAAGGTACTTAATGTTGTTTCCTGTGTTTGCGGCCAGTGTTAGGTGGCGAGAGATTTTGGAATGTACTGCCTTTTTTTTTTAAAGTTGACCTCGGCTTTTATAAACCGTGATAGAAGTGAACGTTACTTTGAAACGAGCTAAGCAGTCAGCATGCTAATGTAATATTTTTGTGTTATACGGTGAGGAAAAATGCGCTAAAAACCACGTTACTTTCTGTTTTACGAATGTACTGAATGTCTAAATAGGGTGATGTGTAGCCTTTTGATTCACTAAATGGTTTGTACCAGACAACAAAAAATAGATGCAGGTGTTTAGTGACACAAAAAAGAATTCTAAAAGCACGTTTATGTTGGTAAAGAAGACGTTAATCGGAAATTTGGAACAGTCTTAAGAGGGCTTCTGAAAGAAGGGTAAGTTTGTGCATACAGTGCTTCCCACAGACAGTAGGTCCGGGGAATGTGCTTCAGTGCATGCCATCCTCTTAGTGTCCTTTTAGGCCGAGAGCTAACCTGCACCAAAGTTTTTGCGTGTACAACATTTGAGCATTTGATGTTCTTTGCTTCATTTTAATGAACTGCATAAGGTGGAAATGAGAGTAGTTCAGCATAGAATTTTCTGCGTGTGTTTATGGTAGGTTTTCTGGACTTTTTTTGTTTTGTTTTGGTATCTGTAGAATGTCTTCTGAACCTGTTCTCCTGGCAGGCAGAACTTTGTGTGTGCGCTCATGCCTTCTGATTCTGAGAAATTCTGGATGGGTCCATTGTAAAGTGGGTTAGGGTTATGCAGGCGGTGGTTTTCTTAGAAAATCTGTCATTCAGGGCTGGGCCTCGGTGTGTTAGGCAAGCCAGTGTGTTTTGGAAAGCCAGTTCTTTAGAAATGTCATCATGACACATACGGAGCTTAATGCCTCAATCCCTCAGTTAATGTATTGTCTGAGAAGGTACTAATCTTTTAATAATAAATACTAATCTTATAAATGAACCCCTTTAAAACAGTAATGATTTAGACAAGTAGAAATGGTAAATACAGGAAATGGAGACTCAGGGTACTGTGTAATTTGCATGGAACAGGGTTATTATAATAATAATTGCTATTATTATTATTGTCAATAATTGTTTTTATTGTGTAGACTTATTATGCTAATGCTTTTTCAGATTGGCCGCTGGGATTTTTTTGGCTGAATGCCTTCTCTGTAGTTGTAGCTAGGGTTGGTGCTGGGCCTAAATTCACTTCAGTCCTTGATGCTAAACAAAGATCTTTCTAGGCTCACTTTTGGCTTATGATAACACATGGCAGTTTATGGTTAATTGTTCTTTCTGGTCTCTCCACAGGTTTGACAGTTGTCTTGCAAACATTGCAGCCAGTGTTTCTTGAACTTTGTTCCCTTCAGGCTGTTTGGATTTGCTCAAATAGTGGTGTCGGCCTTTAGCCATTATCAAACTATATCGTGCAAGCTTTGCCTATTGAGTCGTGATGCATCGTCTAAGTGTTGACCGGGTTAGAAAAGTCATAATGGTACCTTAAAGCCTAAAATTATCCTTCAGTATATTGAAGACCATGGATTTTATATATGGATACAATTTGAAAGTATTCGTTCTTCATATCTACACTTAAAATATTTATATGGCTTGCTCAACATGACTCATTTTGGCAAGTGTGAAATTTTGGAAAAGTTGTCCGGTGTCCAAAAAATTAATAAGATTAGCATGGGAAATAATCAGACCCCCCTTTTCAGATGCAGAACTTGGTGGGAATTTTTTTAGTTTACAAAAATCATTAACTGGATTTAAGCTTCACTTGCTATGCCTATGAATTATTGCTACTTAAAACAATCTAGTTAAAATAAATGTATCACTGATACTCAATGTGTCGATATGCCAGCAGTCCAAAGAACAACAGCTACACTACAATAGCTACCAGTGATTGTTTGCTATATCTGTTTATCTGGACTTTACAATGTAAGCAGTGTTCCCAGTTGCCTTTAATACATTTGTCTTCAATAACCTGATTCTAATTTGTTTGGCTTGAGCCTGTCCTATGAAGCACAGATTTTCCGGAAAGTTGTATTGTAGAAAAAGTTTTTTTTTTTTTTTTTTTATATATAAAGACATTTGTATATATGTGATTTCATACTGTTGCAAGGTAGCATCTTAAAGGCAGTTTAAGGTAACCAATTTGTTATATTTGTTTGTTATATTGAAAGAGAACTTTAAAATAGTTATCACGATTAATTGGTTAAACTTGATTATTTGATTATTTAAAAGCATCACTTAAAATTTTTTCTTCTCGATTACTTAGTAATATGGCAGAAGGGAGATGGCACATATGAATGATTGAATGAAAATGCAGTCGTTTGTCAGTATTGCAAAGGAGAACTTGAATATCACCACAGCTCAACTGCAGTGCAAACGCATTTTAAAGATTTCCAGGTTTGACGGACTTACTACTAGTTGTGCTAAGACACAAAGTAGCAACGGCAAATTGCTTGCTTTTCCTCAATGTCGTCTCTGAAAAACAAAATATTTCCATACAGGGGAAGACGGGTGTCTTTTAGTGACCAGTTCTTGTTTGATTTTCTCCTCCTCTCTCATTTTCATTTAATTTCACACACACGCGCCCCAAGATTTTTGTGTGGAGTTTGCATGTTCTTCCTGTGTGTATGTGGCTTTTTGGCAGTCTTCAGTTTCCTTCCACTGTCCATAAAAATGCAACTTAAATGCCTTAAGTAGACCGTGTTTGTGACCCTGCGGTTATTGGTTGGTTCCTGCTTGTGTGAAGTACAATGTATCGTTTACATTATAACTGATAATTGTCAGATTAATTGGTAGATTACTTGATTATTGACATAATTGATAGTGACAGCACTACATAATTGTAAAACATTCTAGGCTGCGCATGTACTTTTTCTTTTACTGCATCCCGTTTCGATTAATAATCTTGACTGTTTGCTTCTTCAATTTTTCATCCTCCCGCTAATAGTTTCAAGAAAAAAATGAGTAACCTTTAGCTATATTTGGATTTACATGCAGTATCCTACGGATGGGAAAAATTCTTACCAATTATATTGCCTCCTGGATGATGCCCTGCCATTTGGGCAATAGCCTCCAGCATGCAGGAACAGCTGACCAGAAGCTTTTTGAAAGCTTAAGGAGCAGTGAAACGTGTTGATAGTATGTCATTTTTGGGACTGTAATTTTTGAGTAATATGCAAGGTAAGTATATGTGGTATTTTAATAATGCAGACATTATTAGCATTTTATCCATTCAATACACGACGATCTAGGGCAAGGTCACAGTTGGCCTGAAGCCTGGGGCACGCTGGAAAGAATGATGGTCCTTCACGGGCTGCATGTGCTGTAGGACATTTAGAGATGCGAGTTTGCCTAGTCCACACATTTGGGCTGTGGGAGGAAACCTGCAAATACATGGACATACGACACATTAAAATGGACCCGAATCAAACCTGCATTCCTGGTAGCGTGAGGCAACCATTAAGCCGTCTTCTGGCTTTTGAAGTTTGTTTCTTTTAAAGTCATAAATGGGGAAATGCTGCCCCCCTCCCCCAGAGGTCTCAATTATTTTTGAATGCATTGTCTGGTTATTAATCATGTTTATTGAACAAAACTGTAAAGGAGACATGATGATGCTTTGAGGCATGAGAGCTTTTTCTAGGTAGATCTTTGGGTGTTCTTTAGATTCTGTTAAATCCTAAGGTTTTTTTTTTATATACATTCAGATAGAAGTATTAATATGCTGGGGAGAATTTCTCTGAAATATTAAAACGGTTAAGGCTCTTAATCCTACTTTAAAGGATAAACAGGTGTGGAAAATTACCAACACTTAGTATTTAGTCTGGTTGCGGTCAGCAGTGGAATGAAAATTGTGACAATGACAATTTTGGATTAATTTTGTGATTTTATGTATTTTATCCCATGGGAATGAAAGTGAAAACATTGACAAGTGGCCAGTGATAAGATGGGAATAAAGGTGGAGACACGCTTACATTTGCACTAATAACAAGGGCTAAAATAAATGGTGTATTTAAGCACTCACTGTGCCCTAAACTGCTCACTGGTATCATTATGCATATGACCTGAATTCTTAGCTTCAGCTAACTTGATTGGGCTTTGCATTTTAGTGCGGTTAAGGTAACCTTGCTTGACTTATGACCAACATTCACACCATCGATTACGAACATGTATGGAGAGACTTTATTTCACAGAAAATGTATTTCAGAGATGCCCTCTTAAATTGATTCCAAACATAATACATGCTAACTACCTTGCAAATGTCTGTCAATGTACATGATGGTGGCTGACGCTAGCGCTGGGCAGGATAAGTGATGCATCAACTTATTGTCTTATTTTAAATAAGAAAATGAGAAACATTGGTAAACTTTTGATAAGGAACACTGCTTGATAGCACCCATGAGTCTGTCATATTACGTCATATTGAAAGATTCCATTTCGACCTATTATGTATCGTAATTTAAGGACAGACAACTTATGGCTAACAAAATGCATGGCAAGGTTGAATTAGTGGAGCATGGCACATGCTGTGGTTTTAGTCATGGAAGAGGTAAATGGTCCCTTGGAAGAAAGTGTTGAAGAAAGCGATAGGTTAACAGGCACAGTATCTTTTTAAAAAGTAGATGATTAAACAAGGGAAAATCGTGGTCTGCTGGTACTGTTTTCAATTTGAAGGTCAACACGTAACTCACTGGTGCTATGTACTGTACTGTAAGCTCTGCTGAAAATTTGTGCCAGCTGAAAGATATACTGTGAATGTCTTTCACCACTGGAAACATTTCCATCCAGTAGAGCATAGAACGCAAGTGATTAGTCACAAATACCAGCAATTAGGGTTTAGGGAAGAAATACTGGACAAATTGCATATAGTATTGGTTAGGCATGTAACAATGTATCTTGATACGACTTAAATTGTGAAAATAAAAAACGAACTGCATAATAGCTTATTTTTAGATTGCGTAATGTCTTAGTTTTAGTTTATAACCGCAATGTTTAGACAGCAGGAGGTGCGATAACCTGGCTTGGCTACCTACCAGCAACCAATCCCCATCTATTTGGCAACATTGGTAGGCACTTCACAAGATAGTGGGCCTCTCCAAGGTGAGTGAAACCTTGCAAAGTCAGATTTTTCAGATGAAGCTGATACATGATCCTCCCAACCACTGGAAGTTAGTTGTTTGTGTCATTTCTTGAATATTGAAGCTGCAGAAGGAAACAGTCATTCAGGTTCTGAAAAAAGCCCAGTCACCCACGTAAGATGAGCATATGAGAGAAGAGGACGATAAGGTGACTCTCAGTGGGGCATTGGTTCTACGCCGGATCTGGAATTGCTCACCAATCCAGTGCTGGACAGCACAAGAGTTTATCTCTACATACAGTGTCTTGTCAGAGAATTTGGGCAAGCCCATTCTGTATTGACCAGACCTCTCATCAGCAAAAAGAATAAAGATCTATGCCTTGTCTACACATACACGGGTATTTTTTAAAACGTACCTTTTTCTATACGTCTTGGGCTTTTGGCCACACATAAACGGCGTCTTAGGTCACTGAAAACGGAGGTTTTGCAAAACTCCATCCAGGGTGAAGATTTTAAGAAACTCCGTCTTCAGCGTCGACATGTAGACGGAAAACAGAGTTTTTGGCTCGAAATGTCAGATTGTTCGCCGTTGTCCACTTTGTTTAACGTCAGAGCGTGCGCTGTTTGCTGTATACATTAGGCGAGTTTGAGCAATGGCGGA
>JAODJW010000106.1:10092429-10111276 GCA_026777045.1 Hyperopisus bebe | reverse complement strand
CATGGTTTTCAACTTAACAGGACTGGCAATTAGGCTTCTGATTGGCTAACATGGCAGTACGGTTTGAGTTATAATGCTGCCTGTTGTTTTGGCATGCTTTTGACAGCGCATTTTAGCAGTTTCATGTGGACGGAAATATTTTCGAAGACAATGTCGGTGTGGACGGAGATTTTTTTTTTTTAACTGAGGCATTTTATGATGCCAAAACGTAAATTCGGCATATCCTTAAACGTGTCAAACTTTAAACTGCAAAAAGTACCGCCACACCACGACGTCTTTATCGTTTATCTGCAAGATCTCCTTTTTTAAAAGATGTGGTGGTTGCTGAGCTGTTCCTTTCTCCACTGACACTTCAGTGCAAATCGCACTAAAATATACCACACATAGTATACCCAAACAGCATAGTGTGGTGCGCTCCGCTAACCAAATTTTAAAAAGATTGCTAAGTTTTGGGTGTCTCAAAACGCATCTCATTAATATTTTAGCTGTACTACTAATCTGCTTACCAAATATTGGGCATAAACAAATGTCCGTATAGCATCAAAAAGCTGGTGACTGGCCAAATGCTTTGCCTTTCATCTGAAGCCCTGGAGATTATTATCGATATATCACCCAGCCCTACTTCCTACTAATGTTTGAAAGCTGTAAACATCAAAAAGTGTTGACAGTTTTATTTCTAGTGTTCTTTTGCAATAAAAGTGTAACAGTTCTCAAATCTTGAACACTGTAGTTTTCCACAATTAAAGGTTTTTGTTGAATCACTTTCTTTTGCCCTTGGTTATTTTGGGAAACATGCTAGTAGAATAGTGATCATATACCCACAACTGATATTACTTTAAATTCTGAGCAGTGAATGTCGGCAATATTCAAAAGAAATTATTCATGAACTCTTCTTTAATTTCGATTTCCTAGTATATTTGTATTTGAAAAATAATAATATGGAATTTGGAAGTAGTGTGCCTTTTTTTTATCTGTAGTGATTTTTTTTTGCCAGAAATGCATAGGATGTCTTGCTTCAAGACTTTATTAAAAGGGTAAATCTCAAATCTTTCGAAGTCTACTGAGGCTCTTTCCTTTTTGTTTTTAAATTCTCAGAACTGTCAGAATTATTCAATTAAACTTGATTACTAAAAAGCATCTATTTAAAAATTTTCCTTCTCAATTTCTCAGCAATATGGCAGAAGGGAATCGGAATTATTGGCCCCTGAAGGATCGCTTTACATATTGATGGGAGTTAATCATCATTGTTGCGTCTTGCTTTGTGAACTTTCGGATGTGTGGCTGTACTACACTTGACACTGTGTGCATGAGCCCTGCACTGAATGCACCTTTTATTTCTGAGACAGCAGTATACTATGATAACGCTTGTGGGCTTCCCAGAGTGTCAGTGTGCCTATGCTTGAATGCTAAGGCTGTATTATGTCTCCCTTTGCCTATGTTCAAGCATGCAAGTCTGCAGTCAGATTTGATTACCTGATGCCTATTCAGTGGTGGCCAGTGCATACCTAACATCCCCCTCAAATCTGGGATTTTGGAAGTTGTTTTATGCTCCCTTCTTAGATGAACAAGCTAAAGACTCCAAGTCATGGCCTTCACCTTAGTTAAACATTCAGAAACGCTAGAAAATGATGCAATAGATAATTAACAAAAGATTTTAACCCACTGGTTACTGAGCAGCCTGAGCTGTATGGTGTTCCAGAAGGCCATTCTTTCTTATAGGTCATAGCTTTTGTCACCGTGTCATTAAACTTTTAATAGTCAAGGTTTTTAATTATTTCAGCTTACATTGCTTGGTCGGTGATTTGTAATACAATAAGCTAACTTAATAGTGCATGTTTGAAAAGTCTCCTCAGTTCAGTGGAGAATGCCATGAACTTTCACCGGTCAGCTAGTACAGGGGCAGAAGCTTATGCTCATGTGGTCTGTGGAGCATGTGGGAATAGCAGCACTGGCTAATAAATTACTTCATCAGCGAAGCCACAGTGTGTGACCAGCGGGATGTATTTAGCACCTCGCCATTAAGGCGGTTCTGCCCTGGGGTCCAGGACTGCCAATGACCTGAGCTGTCCATCCTGCTTCACACAGTGCTTGGCTGTTGGAGCAGGTTGTCTCTGGCTTGGGAGCAATGACTGTACCTCGTTCGCTTGCCTGTTTTTTGCTTTAACTGCAGTATGAGTTAAATTTGGAAAGCTAGTCGTGTAAATAAATTACCGGTTCCAGACTTGACGTAAATCACTGTAAACATTTTTACAGTGTTTGATCCATGTTATTAGAGGTGTTCTGAAGGAACATAGCTGGTTTTTCGTTGTTCTTGTGTTTGAGTGGAATTTAAGAGAAATGTGCTTCAAAAGCACTTTAGATTTGTTGGTCCAGGTTCACTTTGCCCCCCCTGAACTGAGCTGCATCATTGTTTAGACCACAACCTCCACAAGTGTTGACACCAGATGATCCACTTGAGTGTGTTCTGTTGTAATTTGGAATGGAGTGTTTCTAATTTTAGCGAAGTGTAGACATTTCTAAACCCCTTTAGAATACACAACTTTAACCTTTAGGCAAGGACGCAGGTTTGCGTTCAACATTGGTGGAGACCAAATCAGCCCCAAACCCCCACCCCCACCCAAACATGCACAGTACTCCAACAGTATTGGTAGGGACATGTCCATACCCAAATCTACGCTCTTTAGGACTGGCTGAAAGATGGGGGAAACAAAGGTCAAGGATGTAATCATGCTGTCGCAGAGAGTGCAATGGCAAACATTAGCTTGATATCCATTCATGGGCAAGTTAATGGTAGGACCTCAAAGCAATCAGGATTTCCACAATTTGGGTACACACACACACACACACACACACACACACACATATATATATATATGCAGTACGCTTACTCCTCTTACGTCGTCTCGAGCTTTAAAGGTTTCAGCAAAAATTTAAGTCAATTTGATAGCATTATGCTCTGCTTGTGTTAGGATGTGTGTATGTTTGTAGTTGTATATGTATAACTGCCTACCATCTGGTGCTTAATTTCTTGTCTGTGTTCATTTTTCCTCTAAATTTGACTGCAGTTTTTACAGGTGAGTTTTGGAAATGGAATGGAGGGGTTCCTTAGGCTTGCCATAGGTTTGTGCTCAGTTTATGGTGACAGCGGCTGTATTTGGTGTATCCAGTGGCACTGGATTTTCTCCCTACATCACCAGTCCTCCTCCAATCAAATTTGTCATCTCCAAACAGGCTGCCAATCCGAGCATGCATATTAGGCTTTGTGGGTAAAAGATGCTGCAGATATGCCTGCAATACCAGAGACCTGGGAGCAAATAGCACTCTGAGTCATGCCTCTATGTTTAGTTCAGTATTCATCCATGTCCAAATTAGGCAATGGTGATGTAATATTATGGGGATGGACTGGGTGTATTGACCAATGCATTTACCAATGACTGTCCTCTACTTTTCTGTTTTTGTTCTGTTTGTAATTGGGGAGGTGAAATTAATGAAATAATATATGTCAATTTGACTGATGGCTAGTTAATTTTTATAATTAGTTATGTTGGATTAAAATAAGTTTGGACAGGGGTTGTTGGATTTGGACCAGACTGCAAGAGCTGAATGAATGATCTCACTCATGTGACGGGGACACCTGGAAGTCAGCTTGCATTCCTGCTGTGTAAGCAACCTAGTCTTTAAGGGCTGGTACCTCCCTGGTACCAATCTTTTAGGAGGGGGGGGGGTTCTATGAAGCAAGATGTCTCAGTTAGCTGGGTTAACATAAACTAGAAGTCATGATTTTCCAATAGCAAGCCTCCTTACCTGAAATCCTATTGGACAGTCATGACTGTTAGAGCTTCTCTTAAATTAACCCAGCTAACTGAGAAATCCTACTTCATCGAACACCCCCAGATCCCCTTTTCAATAGTTTTCAGTCTTAACCTGGGATGCCCCAATGTATACTGGTTTTCCCTCTAACAGAGCTTTTATGAACTCCATTTAAATAATGGATCCCTTAATTCCCCAACTCTCTAGTTAAACAAATTTAGCATTCTGTTCCAGTGATGGTTAGTATGGTGACCCTGAAAGCCCAGAGCACATCAACATAAACACAATGCACAAACATTAAAAAAAGACAAAAAAATTAAGCCAATTTATTTTTTAAATGTGTTCTCAATGTGTTTTGCAGTTTTCAAAACCAAGGTTGTACAGTATTAAGCTAGAGAATAGTAGACAGACTGTTTGGGCTTTATAGTACATCAGTGTATTTTCAGAACTAGAAATTCGATGACACTACTGTTTGTATCGATTTAAAATTAGGGCTTTATTAAAGATTTTGAATAAAGACCAAAAGTACTCCTTCCGGTTCTAAGCAGTGCGAAAGCTTCGATATTGATGTTGCACAGATTCCCAGAATCACAGCTACAATCAAACCAGGGTGCGTTTCTCAAACGCTTCTGTAAGCAACTTAGACTGAATTCAGTTACCTGGTTCCAACTATGTAAGTTGCATACACACCCCCATTCAATCAGCAATATATGCTCTTTTTTTAGTGTTGTTTTGAACTAACTATGACTACATTTACACATGATAACCTGATAAAAAAAAAATTTGTGTGTGATTTGAATGGCCCGATTACAGACTTGGTCATGTAGACACGGTAATCAAGTTATTAAAAACACATGTAAACACCGTAGTGTGACTATGGCATGTGAACAGTCATAATCAGCTTGCACACAATGGATCTCCCTCACTATGTGACTTGGGGAAACTGCTTGTTGCTCTTCTTCATGTTCCATAGAGCTGGGTGATGCAGACAAAAAGCATATTGGTATTTTTAGGCAGAAAAGCAATACATAATATTTTCTGTTAACTGTTTTTAATGTACAGTTTTAAATAAAAACCATATGTGACATATAACAAACAATTTATTTAAAGCAATGTATGGACTTCTTTCCTTGTTTGCAAATATACAACTATTCTGTATAAACATTTTCTTTATTCCGACAACAGGTCTCAAAATAAAGCCAAAAATCCAATGTATGCCTGTATCTGTTGCATTAGTTAAATAAAACAATCACAACATAAAAGCAACTCGCTCAACTACGTCCACCAACAGACTCATTTTTGTCTGTTTATGACACTGCTCTCAAAACATAAGGTGAAGGTTTTTTTATCTTCATAATCTAAATCTAAAACGTGTTTCACTCGTGGGTAAGTGTTTTCTGAATTTGTAGCCCATCAACAATAAACAGCTACTGTAGATATTGACGTCAGAGGCAATCAGTGTTGAATACTGCCCCCTGTGGAAATACGGAAACACAACACGTAAAAATTAAATTCTTAATTCTTTAACTTGGCGCTTTTGTGTCGTCTTTTTGCGTTTTCTTTAATTTTTCTTTGCATTGTTAATGTTTAATGTGTTCTGGGCTTTCAGGGCTGCTGTAGATTAGTTCTTAGAAATAAAAAAAACCTTATTCTATATCTTTTTGGTTTTTGCTGCGCTTACGCATGTCTACGTGCCATACTTTGAGTCGAACCAAGACTACACTCAAGTTTTTCTGTTGGCACTGAATACTATATAATACTTGTTGCAATAAAAATAAGTTAATCACAATGTATGTACTATGTGTTTATTAACGTTCTGCAGTGGTTGGGAAGAAGGGACGTTGTGGTATGCTAGTCACTTAGGAGAGAAGCTGAATGCGCTAGTATGGGCTTGGATAGAGGCAACACTCTGTTGCCATGACTCTGTGGGACACTGTTCTCTGTATGCAAGAAAGCTGTGAAGGACATTTCTAGCTCTGACTACTTCTGGCTCAGAGGCTCGTTTATTGTACAGCTGCTCTAGGTGCCCTCTCTGCTTCCCATCGTCCAGCTTGCCCCGATACGATTGAATCCCCCCAATGGCCACTGACACTTCAGCCTCTGATTTGCACAATGGCCCAACATAATGATTGAGGCCTCCTGGCTTTCTCTCTTTGAGTCGAGCAGCCATGCATACAGAGGGTTAAATATTTTGCAAGCCAGCTTAGCCTTTCTGAATGTTACACTTTTCCAGCGGGTTCTCTGTTCTTCTGGGGGTGCTGGTGTCCGTGAGATTGACTGGGGTCTGGCTGGTCAGCACAGGAATGCGATGACAGAGTTCTACTTCTGAAAATCGCCGTAGCTCTTTTTTGTGCGATGGTGAAAGTAGGCTTTTATGTACCACTGCAGATGGGTTTGAAATCTTTTCATGCCAGCAGTCCACCTCCTCCCATCAGGGTCAGGACAAACGGAGGGTGTGGGGGTGGCCTGGGCATCTATGAGGGTTTCCTACTCACCCCCCTCCCCCCAGGAGACTGGTCCTTGAGTGTAGAAATTCTTCTTCCTAGGACAGTGCTAATGCTGAATAAAGTGTTGTTCTACCTGTAGTATACTCCCACCCTTTCCATCACTTATGTGTTTCTCGCTTTTTTTTTTTTTGTTTGTTTTTTTTGCAGTAGTAATTTTGGTATTGAGTTTTGCAGGAGGACCTGAGTGGAAAAGGCAAGGTGTGTCACAAAACCCCATATAAATAATTTAGAAAAGTGTTGCTAAGCTTAATGCTTTTTTTGAGGCATTGTGCTGATCAGCAGAAGGTTTGGCATGTGTGGACTGAAAGTGATCTTGCTACATGCTAAATGTAATAAATTCATCAATAATTGAAAATGACGTAATGGAGCTCGTCGGTAGGGTTCTACGTAGCTAAACACCTATTTGTGTGTTTAGCTATGTAGAGTTTGTGTTTTTCTCAATCTATCGACTGTTTCTGCTTCAGGAGACAGGTGAATAAGGAACAGTCTATTGCCAAGGGAAAAACTACATTCATCGACAGCATGACCCAGCTGTCAGACAGCTGTCAAAACACACTTGCATTTTTAATGTTACTTCCTAATATATTATGCAGAAACACATACAGTGCTATAGGTATGTCCAGCCACATTCTAACTATGTTATAAGCTATTTCTGGGGTATGGCACAGGGCTGGCCTGTACTGTATGTATGCCAAAGATAAAAAGAAAAATAAGGGGGTCTGTATGTCTTCCCCCCCCAAAACTCTTTTCCTTTTCTTCTGTTTGCCTTATACATTGTTTGTTTTCCAAAGACTAAGGCCTAATTATGATGTTTGATGGAAATACACAACATGTGTCCCCAGAAGAAAGTTAAAGACCTTCTGCTGTTTGACAGCACATTTTAGAACTGGGATATAAGATTCTATCAAGCGTGTCTCACTGTCTCACACCCTCCACAATCCAAATAGAATTAGCTATTTAGTCTGTCTATGGTTATCAAGGATGCCTTTTCCTTGTATCAGGAAACCTTTAATGTTACAAAAAAAGTTGTGCTTTTCAGTAGCCCAACCTTGTTTTTGACTGATCAATGTGCACAGGCATGCATATGACTCATTGTGGATTTTCGTTGTAGTAGGCGGGTAAATTCAGTATTTCAGAAGAGTTGTTTTGGTGCTCGCAAGGCTATTTTACCATTGATGTATTTTGTTATTAACTGCTGTAAAGAACAATCCCTTTCACAGATGCCCAGGTCATGGGGGAGGGGAACCTTCTTTCCATGAAGTTCTGCCTTTCTGATAAATCCTCTGTGCTGTACCTTTTGTGTATAAATTAATTTATGGTTATGAATTATTTCTCACAGGGTTGATGGTGTGGTTTTGAAGCAATGGGACTCCAGTTTTTTGAAGAGTGTTACACAAAGAAGCACAAAGACAGCCAAACGCAGAAACCCTGAAGAGACTCCAGCGGTGACATCAGCCTTGTGGGAACACAGGTCACCTCAGCCAGTTGTGCCTGTTTCCTCTTGACTCTTTCTTCTGAGACAGGGAGACCTGAATTATGCGCAATAAACTGCTGGTCCACATGGACAGAGGGGGGTGGCCCGACCCCACCAGGACTACCTTGTTTATGCTCGGGTTCTTCATTTCAGTCACCCAGGGCAGCTGGGGAAATGTTCTGGTGGAAGCCCTGGAGGAGCAGATTGGCCAGCTAGAGGCCTCCATGCACTCTTCTGTGCTGTCTGACCTGCGGGAGGCTACGCTGGCCGTCGGGCCACCAACTGGAGCTGGGATCCCAGATTCCTCAGCAACTGTGGGCCAGGTGTTCCAGATGAAGTTACCGGTGGAGGTCATTGCCAGCAGCAGTGTGGTGCAGGTGAGCAGGAGTTGGGGAGGCACGTAAGGGACTGAGTGAATCTGGGCGCTTTGCTTGAAAGGTCTATCCAGAGAATTTGAAAATCATTGGCCTGGTCAAGTGGAATTGATATAGTTTTAGGTAATCCATCCATTTTCCATAATTGCTCATCCAATACAGAGCCTGTAGCTTATTGCTTTTAAGCAGGGATTCACTTTAGAAGCACCACTTCACCTAAAGTGCGTGTCTTTAGACCATAGGAGGAAATGCACAGTGCTGCCCTCTATGTAACCCAGCTTTCAAGCAAATCATTTTAAATTTATTTTGAACTAATAATTTAAATCTTGCCTAGTAAATTCCATATGACAGATTAAGAGTGTCAAACTCACTCACTGGCATGGCCATATTAAAAACCACAAATCGTTATGATGGCCGACAAAGGCTTATTTATGCAGTTAATAACAGTATGACCAGAACTTTGCAGTTCTTTTGTCGAAATCTTTATGATATGTAAATAACATTAACAAATGTGAACTCCTTAGTACTTCTCAATACTCCCTCTTAAAATAAAACTGAACATTGTGCATGACTTCTCTCAAGATAGAATTAAATCAAGTGCATCCACTGAGCTGATGAACTATTATTCATCTGTTTTTATGCGTTTTTTTTACCACCTGGATCATATTGAGAAATATGCTGAGTTTATTCACAATAAATCAAAACAGCCGGATTACAACCACAATGTTTTGCTGTATTTCCCGCCAACACTCTGTTGCTGAACTTGTCAGTGGGGGTGGGGTGGCATGAGGAATGGTGGAGTGTGGGTTCATGCAGGACGATGCCTACTTCCTGGGTACGGCTCTAACGGTGGACTTGTTCGTTAGGTGCCATTTTGGATATGTCATTTTCTGTTCGAAAAACACAATGAAGCAAATATTTATTGACAAGGACAGAACCTGAATTCGCAAATAGATGTTCAACACTGAAAGCATTATGCTTATTATGGCGGTGAGTTGGTTATGGCTAATGCTGGTTATAGTAAGTCATAATTGGCAGTTTGGGAATATGTGGTTTCCTAATAAATTTACACCAGCTCTGGAGAGAGAGCAATCGATAAGACCAAAATTGTCTGTCGGATCTGTTATACTGAAGTCAGACATGTTGCTGGAAACACATCCAACGTGTTAAGTCATTTGAGGTGACATCATCCGAGTGTGTGTATGACAGGAGCAAGGAAGAAATCACCTCTGTAAGTTAGACTCCCTGTGGCTAGGAAATTCAGACCAGGCTAAAAAAAATTACGACTATGGAGGTTTTTTGCTACAGGTATGCAACCATTCTCGTAGTAGAAAACATGGGATTTAATTCATTATGAAGTATTATTTTTTAATAATTTCACATTTTTATAATGTGCAAATAAGCATCTTTTAGGTTTTGTTTTTCAGACTTGTTGACGTCAGACACATTACCTTTGGTTTACCATTGTTCCTAGTTATGTTTTAGTAATAAATCATTTCGCAAAAAATTCAATTTCACAACATTTTTCTCTGCTGTACCAAAATTGCACCGAACAGTGAACCCCAAACTGAGGTTTGTTCCAAAACATGAATTTTGTGTTACACCCCTGCTCCCAGGCTAATTTCAAAGAATATCAAAATCATTTTGCGTGCCGTAAAGAATTCTGCTGCGGGCCGGATGTGGCCCATGGGCCTTGAGTTTGATATATGTGCCATAGATTGTATTTCTGTTCATGTGCCTCAAAGGGAGTCACTTAAAGGTCAGTACTGTGGCATTGAAAGCATAGCCAAATTGGCCAGTGTCCCAGGTCCTCTGCATTTCTATCAGCTTTTGATAGTTGTACTCATAGAGTTAGTGTCATATAGCTACAGCCTCACCATAGAGCTGATATGCTTTAACATATTAAAATAAACATCAATGGGGTTGCCATTTAACAGGGTCAGAATGAAAGTCTAATTTTCTTCATGCAGTTTGTGGACTTGGCTTGCATGTGCTCTGTGCTTTTATGTGACCTGTTGTGTTCTGCTCTGTTTGCCATGCGTAATACGCGGCGATGCCTCCCTAAGGTGGGCTTTGAGCTCAGCAGGCTCCCTCAGCTTGGCCCAGTTGTGCCGCTGCACTTTGTGGGGCTGTGTCTGCACCACAGTTTCAGCAGCATCGTGCTGCCGAGCAGACCAAGGTCAGTGCTGCGTCCTGGCCCTTGTTTACTCTGCCAGGCTGCAGTTTGCTGCAGTGACACACATGCAGCTAGGAAGTGCTGTGAGAATGTTGGATTCCGGCGACATCTTTACACTCCCTGGGAATAGCTTTTTCCTATGACTTCCTCATTTCTTTTCTTTTCTTTAAAGCCTGTTACACTAGGGTAACAGGCTTTAGTAATATCTGCAGTTTTTCTTTATTCCCTTCCTCTCCTTAGTGAAAGCACAAGTAAGGCAAGGTTCTTTGGCCTTTGCAAGTTTGAATTTAAAAAGCTCACCTCACTTTTTTTCCTCGTTTTGCTCTGTTTATTTACCAATGACAGACCTCAAACTTTAATAAGGAGACGTTATTAAATATCAGAGTAGGAAGTAGTCTGCTACAATCCATCTTCCCATCCATCTGCTAACCACTTATTCCGGTCGGGGTCGCGTGGGGGGGCAGAAGCGTATCCCAGGGAACACAAGGCAAAACACTGCAGTTACACCTCAGTCAGGATAACAGTCCATCGCAAACAGCCTGTGGTTAAGCTGTAAATAAAGATGCTGCAGACCCATTTATTTGGAGGTGTTGCTAAGATTTATAAATATGTTGCTAGCTATATAAATATGCGCACTACATTTTTATTGATAATCATTATTTTATTTGAAAATTTAAATAGAAAGCTTATAACCCAGACATGGTTTTTGAGTTGCTAACAGTTCACAATAGTTATTGCTTCATAAAAATTGAGCCTATGACTAAGTAATACTGTCATCTGCCACAACCATAGCAACTCATTCTTACCTTAGAACAATCTCTCTTCACACTGAACACACTGCGATGCCATACAGTGAGAAGCCACAGTTTGACACCATGTAATGATGTTATTTTTTGGCTGCTAACTCTGATCCCTTCAAAGGTTACCACAGGCAACACAAGACCTTGTTAGTCCAAGCCTAGAATTGCTGCTGTAATGGCAAAGGTTTCAGCACTAGTTATCAGTCATATTGTGTCTTCCAGTTCTCTTTGAATTGGATTATTTACCTGTATACCTGTATATTAAGATTGATTGATTGAAAATGGAGTTAATGAGCTGAATAAACATATCTTCATGAAAGCCTTAACTTGAACTAAAGCAAACTAGATCAGTACAGAACCTTTTTTTGCCCAAGATATGTTTAATATATAATATTCCATTGATTCTGTCATGCGGATTTAATAAATTGTGAATGGTTTTGATAATGAGGAATTTTAATTTTGACACTCTTAGAGCTCTGGACTCAGATGTCTGTTTTTAACCACAACGTGGAAAAGTGAAGTGCAGTAATTTATTTCTGTGACAACAGACATTCCAATTAAAATATGAAAATAAACCAATAAATGGGATCTTTCATAATTTTTTTTGCTGTGGTTTTTGTTAAAATCTAGAATTGTACCCAAAGAACTCGCATTTCAGCCAAGAAATGAAAACAATCTCAGAAGTGTTACCCAAACATGCAAATATGAGGAATATTTTCATTACAAAACCTTTAGTTGGGAATTCTATTAATAACACATTTGCATCACCTGGTTACTGAAAATCAGCAATGCATACACCAGTCCTGCAGTCACTGCCAGCACACTCTGTGCTTATGCCTGTGTATTTAGTGGAAGGAAAAATTACAATTTTATCATGTTTATCGTAGTATAGATCTGTGTTATGTACTTGGTAATACGAGACAGGCAGTATACTGAGAATTTACTGATGTTAAACAGCATTTACCAACCTAATTTTGCTAATGTCAGTATGCTTGGGAATTGCTTCCCAAGCTATTAATTTTTGTGAGCTGTTCCCTTAAAAACTGCAACTACCATGCAGCCATATTGAAGCTGTCCCAAGAAATATTCTTGTACTTGTGGAAATTGCCAATAAAGTATCGTTTAATTAAAAAAAAAAAAAAAAACCTTTGTGTTATTGTTATGGTTGTTCATCTATTTAAGCAAAACAAATATCTATTAGTTATAGTTGTCTTAAAATGTTCTATAAGTGTTTGTACTAATCCTCTGTTCTTTCTGCATAAATTATATCGTGCATAGAGGTATGAAATGGCCTGAGCGGCTGCAACATTAATGCTCAAGAACAATTCAATAATTGAATCAATTTCCAAACATTCTTATGTGTACTGTACAACTGACTATTCATTTTCAGGGAGCTGTGATGATATTTTACATTATAATATTCTAAATAATTGTTAAGGTAAATGTTTAACAATATTGTGATATTGATTGGTAATCCTTGCTTGTTGCTCATTTCCATTAAGGTAAATGAATATTTTTTTGAATGAGGACATAGATATCAGACATATATCTGCGAAATTAAAAGCCTTTACCTCAGTCTTTTCAACTGAAAGTGAGGATGTGAAATGAAATTGGTATGGCAGAATTTGCCTTTAATGTAAATTTTGGCCAGTTGCCTCAAGTAATTATCACGATGTATTATGTCTAAGTTGTGCCGTCTTTGCAAGATATGGACTGCATTGTCTTTATGCAAGCAATGAGATGCACAGACCCAGGTTCACCTTAGGTTGAACTCTGGCTAGACTGGTATATGCCTTTTGTTGTGATATGGAAATTACTTTATCAGGACATGTATTGTGCACCTTATTTGTGTTACAGGCTTTTATTTAATTATTATTATTTTTTTAAAATCGCTGCACATTTCGTCCCTGCTTAACAACACTTTCACTACTTGAGCAGAGAAGGCTCCAGGCACGTCTAGGTTATGCTGTCAGTTGCTGCATTCACAAGTCCTGGAAAAGCAATGATCCATTTGCAGATGGTCCTCCTGCAAAGTGGAAACTGTTGTAATTACATTATCTCCAGGTCCTTTTGCCTTAAGTAGCTTTTTGTCATCACTGTCACTTAATAGAATACATAGTAGGCTTTGATAGTAATATTTTAATAGAGCATAAATAAAAAAAATGTTTATGACATGTTCTTTGCATTTTAGTTATAAAAGGGCATGAGCCATCAGGAAGCCACAAAAGTGTAATTTGTTGTATGCAGAACTTTGTGGACTTGAAGATAGGATTTGTGAAAAATAGTTGAATGTTATACTAAGTTTCTTGCTGAACACTCTCATTGTTGATTTATTTTTTTTACTCGGTCACAGAATTTAATTTCCAGCATTAAAAAACACTTTCCCCCCCCATAGATAACAGAAGCTGGCAAGGAAAATTTACCAACTTGGTTGCACTGGGATGAGGACAGCGCTGCACTTCAAGGCATCCCTCTGGCACAGGACAAAGGAGTCCACTACATCTCTGTGTCTGTGTCCAAGGTGCCTGGCAACAGAAGCCATGTTGTTTCCAGCTCTGATGTTTTCGCCATAGATGTGCGTCCTGAAGAGTATGCTGACACTGACCCCATTCAACTAGTTCTCCCGTCTACAGCCAGCTATGTCCCGCCTTTTGTCTGTGGCAGTGAGGAACCTGTCACGGTTATCACAGTCATCTTGGATGCTGATCTCACCAAAATGGACTCCAGGCAGAGGGTACACCTAGTGGTGAACATGAAGAAGTTTTCTGGAGTAGAGCTCCAGCATATGAAGGTCCTTCCTGTTGTAAACAATCGCCTCTTTGACATGTCTGCTTTTATGGCTGGGCCAGGCAATGCCAAGAAGGTGGTAGAAAATGGAGCATTGGTATCCTGGAAACTGGGTTGTGCCCTTGACCAGACCAGTGTGCCTGACATTACCAGTGTCCAGGTGCCTGCTAAGGAGGGTACAATGTCAGCCCAACTGGGATACCCAGTTGTGGGGTGGCACATTGCCAACAAGAAACCACATCTGCCCAAACGTGTCAGGCGGCAACTCTACAACACCCCAACACCTGTTCCTTCCTTGCTTCCCCCAACAACATATCCAGAACCACCTGTACGCATCGTGCCCACACCAACTTCACCTTCAATTGCACCCACCACTGACCAGTCAGCTCCTCCTGTACGAGGACCTGTTCCTTTACCTGTGAGGCCAACCATAAAGTTCAAAGACCCAATTGCTCATACTCCCACTTTGGGTCCTCATCAACCAACTAGGATCGTGGACACTACTAGCACTATTCCTGTTCAGCCCACTGTAACAAGACCAGTGTATGTTGAGGCTACGGCTTCTGTAACCCCACCAACAACCACCACTAAAAGACCCAAACCCTCAACTACTAGGAAACCCAAGAAGTCAAAGACAACCACCCCATTGCCCCGGGATCCTAAAACCACTACTGCTAAACCCTCTAAGCGAATAACACCACTATCCGTTGTGCCTGAACCAGGGAACGAGAAGCCAAGCTTACACAACCCCATTGATGAAGTAAATGCTTGGGTAGGCTCCTACTTTGAAGTGAAAATCCCATCTGACACCTTCTTTGACAAAGAGGATGGTACCACTGACAAGCTTCGACTAACGCTACGGATGAACCATAATGAAGTAGTTGGGGAAAGCTCATGGATACAGTTCAATACTACCAGCCAGCTGTTGTATGGCCTACCAGATAGGCAGCATGTAGGAAAACATGAATATTTTATGCAGGCAATGGACAAGGGAGGTCTGAGTGCCATAGATGCCTTTGAAGTCCATGTCAACCAGTGGACATCACTTGAAAAGTCTCCTGTCCTCTTTCTTGCTCGTTTCCATGGTGATCCACTGGCTGTTGCCAGTGATGTTCAAAAGAAGATCCTATTAGTAAAGAAGCTGGCCTATTCCCTGGGAGATCGTAACAGTAGCACAATCATGCTGAAGAACATCACTAAGGGATCCATAATGGTAGAGTGGACTAACAACAGCCTCCAGCAGAATCCTTGCCCCCGGGATCAGATTGAAGCTATGAGTCGGAGAATCTCGGACAATCAAGGATGGCCCTCTGCGATTTTCAGCAATGCCATGGAGCCGGACTTCAGACCCATCAATATCACTGTTCGAGGCACAGGCAGCTGTCGTCGATACAGCTTTGTGCCCCCAGGAGAGGTCCCAACTCCTCCCCCTTCTGCTGTCACGCCCTCTGTGGGTGCGGGGCCTCAGAGCCCCGACGACGTGTACCTTCACACGGTTATCCCAGCCGTAGTGGTGGCTGCAATACTGCTCATTGCTGGCATCATTGCCATGATTTGCTACCGCAAAAAGCGTAAAGGGAACCTCACGATCGAGGACCAGGCCACATTTATCAAGAAAGGTGTGCCCATCATTTTTGCCGATGAGTTAGATGACTCCAAGCCCCCTCCTTCCTCCAGCATGCCCCTCATCCTGCAGGAAGAGAAGCCTCCGCTTCCCCCCCCAGACTACCCCAACATGGTCACCCAGGAGACAACTCCCCTCAATCAGGACCATCTGGGAGAGTACACTGCCCTGCGTGATGAGGATCCTAGTGCGCCGCCATATCAGCCTCCCCCTCCCTTTGCTGTCCCTATGGAAGGGAAAGGCTCTCGGCCAAGGAACATGACCCCATACAGATCTCCACCTCCATATGTGCCACCCTAACATTTTTTGCAAACCTCCAAAAGGAGGGTGACAGGGGACTTCAGCAGTTCCATGCCAGTGCTGTCTGTCTGAAAACAGTTGGGTGAGGGGTGTGTACAACATGGGATGGGAACGAATAACATAGAGAAAGACATTGGGGTTAGATGTGTGGGGAGGGCTTTTACTCAAAAGGTAGGGAAGGACAAAGTTAGTGGGTAGAGACCAGTTAAGAGTGGCCATCATAAATGCCAATCAAGCATTTTTTGTTTTGTTTTTGGATCAGACTGCTGGCCTCCAGAGCACACTTAATTTTCTTTACTCTTATTTAAAATAAAATATCTGTAAAATGCAGGCTTAAAGTTTTGGTTAAGAAAAAAAAAAATGGAAAGGCAAAAACGATCATTTATACCTAATCTTTTTTTCAAGAGGTATATTTCTGCAGTTGACATGCTGTCTTGTTAGTCCTGGTGTTTGGTCCAAAACTGTCTAATCAAAATGGGCGCAAGTCTGATTACCTCGAAAAGAAACTAGCATCGAAAATTTTTGTTGGCTGTTATTATATTGCACTCAGACATGCATATGTTTCAGTATGAAGTTCTTTATTCATAAACACCAGTTTGAAATAACCTGTAGGAAACCATCATTGTAATTATGCAGATATTTTATAATTTGTCACAATGAGGTTTTGTCAATTCTCATGTATTTCAGAAGACGAGTAATCATTACTTAGTATACAGGATATTAAGAAGGTCGTAGTGTGATTTTTGTTATTGCAGGAATGCATATATACATGGGTAGGCAATATTCTGATGAAAAGATAAGATCTGATTAACTACATCTTGTCATTATATTGGTGCTCCATTTTTTTCGACTGTGTTGAGAAAATTGCACAGATGTTGCATTTCAAATATCCAAACCGTGTTGTGTCGAAAGTAATGCTATTGAGGGTCAAGGTCTTATACATATTGTGCAATAAAAATATGGCTTCCTGCATTTTATTTCAGTGAAAGTAGTATATTACATATTTATAAATTATATATATATTTAAATATGTATAATTAAATCTAATAATATGAATATATATGATATCATTTATAATTATGTTCTCCCATTAAAAACCTGTCCTATACTGTATATGTTACATAATACCACAGATGTCTTGATTTATTTTTCACAGGGCCTGATTTGGAAAAACTAGGTGTTCAAGAAAAATTGAAATTGAAACCTTTTAAAAAGAAGCATTTATATCATCCTAAAATTTCTTTAATACTGAATAAAAATAAAGTAATGCAGTTTTGTAGATATTAGTCTAATAGAGATTGGGTTTGTTTGGTATTTTAAAATGTACATAAAAATTTTGCCATGGTTATGCATATATATCATATTTTCTTTTTCCTGATTTTGATCTCTCTTCATCAGTTGAGGGGTTGTTGGGGACAATGAATGAAGCTCAGTGATTTGTTTCTCCAAAAGTAAACTTTGCAATAATGTCTGGTGTGGTACGGTCGCTGCGGGGAAGCCAAGGTGAAATTATCTATCCAATGAGCCATCTGCGCGACCAGAATTCTTACGGCGTCTCCATGACTTTGTATGGGCCTACTGTGACGTGACCAGCTCCCTGTATGTTAATAAGTTGACACTAACCATGCCAGGTAACTCTTTGTACAACATGATATTAGCTTAACTTAATATACATTTTTACATAAAAAGTATTGATTTGCTCCATTTTTATGGTGTCTATTTTTTTGCATAAAAAGAGCAGTGGAAAAGTCTTTGGTTTGCTGTTTGAGTTCCCAGATTTCTCCTGTCCTGAGTATGTGAGCTGTCTGTGACCTTTTACTTGTATGGCTTGGAACAAAAACTACAGAATGTCAATATAGGCAAATCAAATCATTAGTGATAAAACGTGTGTGTCACACGTATAACGTGACTGCCGTGCGACGAAGTACATTCAGCACCAGTGCGTAATAATATAGAAAATCATCATTCTATTTCAGTATCTTGTCAGATGTGGCTCTGCAGCCGCTGTGATCCCAGTTGTAAATCAGGCGGTCACCTTTATGTCTTGGGTTTATGAGTTTCACAACATGTGGCCTTTTTGTTCTTGTGCAAAGGTGGTCCTCTTCTTCAGTCCATCATGATGTTCACCAAGCCGTCAGTTTGTGTAGCCAGCTGTTCACACCAAACATCTTAAACAAGATAAGATGGAACTGGGGACACTTCTGAGTGGAAAGTAAACCAAAGAGGCAAATTTTAGATGGTCATTTTACATTTTTTATTGCTTTTACTTCATTCAGCGGAAGTATTCCACTGTTATAACTGTTAATTCTGTTTATGGTTATTTTAGGAATGTTTTGGCATATTCAGATTAATTTACCTTCGGAT
This sequence comes from Hyperopisus bebe, assembly GCA_026777045.1. Lineage (NCBI taxonomy): Eukaryota > Metazoa > Chordata > Actinopteri > Osteoglossiformes > Mormyridae > Hyperopisus > Hyperopisus bebe. Next base: position 10,093,060 of record JAODJW010000106.1, on the reverse strand, counting down.
TCATTTAATAATAATTCCAGTGGAATCCTACACAAAATGCATAGCTTGTGGCTTGTCAAATTCACATTGCTCTAGATGCTTGTCACTGAAGGTAGTTATGTCTGGTTATCAAGAGCTCAGCACACAAGTATTGTGCAATAGTTGTTGGAGGTGATGTACCTCTACATCCAAAATAATTGTTTATGCCTGTAATTTTTTATTTTACAATTTGTTAACCTTATAGCTTAAAAGGCAAATTTTCTGTCTCAAGCCTTACACCCATATCTCCAGTTATTTTAGTTGGCAATTGAACAGCTTGGAGAAAAGGTTTTTTCCCCTTACAACTGGAATATTAAGGATATCACAATATGTGTGATGAAAGAAATAAAGTATTTTTATATGTAAATATTTTGTATGGCAAACAGAAAAGGATCTTGTTTGAACTTTTTGCCTTGTCTCTTTAATGCTTTGGACCCTGTCTCCCAGAAATGTACCATTAGTGAGCATGTGAGAACAGTGATACCGGAGTGGTGCTCTTGTCAGACTGGGCATCCAGTAGGATCTGGCTCAGCTTGGCTGTGTGTGTGTGTGTGTGTGTGTGTGTGTGTGTGGGTGTGTGTGTGTGTGTGTGTGTGTGTGTGTGTGTGTGTTA
>JAODJW010000106.1:10053694-10080992 GCA_026777045.1 Hyperopisus bebe | reverse complement strand
GGCTGCCATACTCAGGGAGTAGCTGCTGCTGTGGTGAATCAGCTCCTCCCGATGGTGTCTGATGTCATTCCTTTCAACGAGTGTATTATGAGACTCAGACTAAGGCACTCCTTGGGTGTCTTGTCTGTTGTCTCAATGTATGCTCAGACTGCAGTGAGTGATGTCTCATTGAGGGAGACATTTTATTCGCATACACTTTGCTCGGCAGTTGATGGGTGCCCATGAGCTGACAATCCTCTGGTCATGGATGACTTCAGTGTGACCACTGGCACCGACAGGGCTGGCTATGAGGACTGTGTTGGTTCCTATGGGTCTGGAGACCGGGGTAAGAGTGGCTCCTTGTTTTTTGACTTTGCAAAAGGTCAGTGGCTGCGGGTCGCTGGATGCTGGTTCCAACACCCTAGGCCGGATCATTGCACTTGGTACTCTAATAATGGTAGTGCAGCGAAGGAGTTCGATTAAATCCTCGTGGGCAGACGCTGGAGGCTCCTGCAGAAGTGCCCAGTTTATGAATTCTGGCCACAGACTTCTTGTTGTTACTCTGAAGATTCAGCTTGGATCCAGAAGGCTACCACCTTCTAGGAGAATGAGGTTGGTCTTGGCCCCACTCCAAGATCAAGCTGTTTGTGATGAGTTTACACACATTTTGTGTGAGGAACTTGCAGACTTGGGTGTGACTGCCGACTCCAATGTGATGTGGAACACCGTCCATGACTAGACCATGAAGGATATTGAGGGTTGTGCTGGTGTTCCCGGTGTTCCCAGAAGGAGGTGTTTCATCTTGCAGGGCACCCTGGATATTATTAAGAGGAGTCATAACACACAACTTGGTGGAAACTCCAGTCTGTACCGGGAACTGAGAATGGCTGTGAGGGCTCTGAGGGCAGAAAAAAAGCTTTTGTTAGATAAATCTGTGAGCAGGTGACATTCCATCTGTGGTCTAGTGACCCACATCCTGCTTACAGAGGAATGGAAGCATCACGCACATCAGAATCTGTTTCTCAGAGAGTTGCAGTTAGGGCAGGTGAAGGAACGGTCCTTACAGATGACATTGCGGTTGAATAGGCCGGCTACTTTGAGCAGATGTTCAAAGCTGATCCATCAGCTAGGATGTTGGACATCTTGAGGGTGATCCTCTGATCAGCTGTGAACCACCTAATCTCACTGAGATTGCATGGGTGGTGAGTCAGCTGGGGGTAGGGAAGGCCACAGGGATCTGTGGTATCTGGGGTGAACTTCTCCAGGCTGGTGGTGGAGGCTGTCCTCCTGGTATTGTAGGCAATCTTTGCTTCCATTTGGGATGTCAAAATGGAACTTGTTGTCCCTATGTGGAAAGGAAAACATGATTGCCTGAATTGAGGCAACTACAGGGGTCATTCTTAACAGGATCTGCAATCACTTGTTCACCTACCAGCAACTGGAGTAGTCTGGTTTTATACCTAAAAGTGTCTGTCTGCGGGGAAGGTGTCGACCTCGTCAGGAGGTTCACTTACAGCTGAGTTCATGTCTCTAGTGACTCTTCCTATGAAGTCTGCAGATGTAATAGGAGAGCATGGGGGCAAAAGGTTGCTGGAAAGGGGTCTTTAGAGTCCCGGTGCTTCCTGTCTTGCTGTATGGCTGCGGGACATGGACACTATGCAGTGAGCTAAGATACAGACTGGACTCCTTCAGTACAGTGTCTCCAGAGAATCCTTGGGTACCGCTGGTTTGACTTTGTGTCGAATGAGCGGTTGCTAGAGTCGTCCCGAATGAGGCACATTACCTGCATTATGAGGGAGCGTCAGTTATGGCCCTATGGTCATATGGCGTGATTCCCTGAGGGTGATCCGGCCCGCAGGATCCTCATAGCTGAGGACCCAAGCAGCTGGACCAGGCCAAGGGGACACCCACATAACGCCTGGCTGTGGCAGATAGATGGCCATTACAGGAGGGTGGGACAGGACCTCATGTCTGCCTGGGGGGGTTGCCAGCTGGGATCCTGAGGTGTTTCGTCATGTTGTGGCTGTGGCAACACGCAGCACTAGTACATGGTCCCCAACTTCACCTGACCTGACCTGTTTGCCAGTCTATGTTCAGGATGCCAAATCAGTCTTGGTTTTTAAATCTTGACTGAAGACCTATTACTTCAGTTTAGCTTACTTGCAACTGAACCCATAACACATTGTAACTGTGGCTGCTGGTGCTGCTGTAAATGCCATTTTCATTTACTATGCTAGTCCATTAATGTGTCAATGCATGTTCTGACCACCCATATCTGGATGGTGCCTGGGGTGGGCACCATCTGAGCTGGAGTCCTGGTTCAGTCCCATGGAAGGGTGACATTGTGGATTTGACCTACAAACTGTTACATCATGGGTGCATATGTCAATTTGTCAATTGACTCATTGATGAACTTTGACTTGATTTGATCAGTCTACACCTTGCTTTTAGCAAGCAAGCTCACTCTTCTTTTTCCTATAATGTTAGCATGCCACAGTGTCTGAGCGAAACCGACTGAACAGCTGTGTCCCACATCTAAATTTTAAAATATAAATTATACTACAGAGATCAATACATTTATTAATATTAACCATATGAGTGTTAGCATGATTCTGTTAGCTCAGAATGTCCTTATATAAATATCAAGTAAAAATAAAAACACTGCCATGACTTCATGAAGCAACAGGCTGATTTTTTTTCCTAAAAATAAAAGATTATTTCTTATTTCAAAGCACAGCTAATTTTTTTCTTCTGGTATGCTAGAAATCTAAGTGTGATGTACAATTGAACATTTCACATGACCAATTCATTATCTGTATAAACAGAAATCGTATTGTTAATGACGTTGCTCAAAACGTTACTTTTTTGTATAATGAATGTCCTCTGCGATTTTTTCTAATTGTAAAAATTGGAGTAAGTGCGCCATCTGGTGAAAATTATTTTTCTATAGTCAATACACTATAATTGAAAAGTTCTTAAATTGTTAAGATCTTTTTCATATTATTGCAGGAATTACAGGAACTTTTAGCGAACTGACATTTATGTAGTGAAAACACAAGTTTCAGTGGATATCTCACACCTCCAGGGTTGGGAACAGGGGTGTAGCTAGATATTCTGCCCCCTCAGATTTTGCCAGTTGGGGAGGGTGGGATGTTTTAGGCCCATGGAAAGTGAATTTGCCAGGGTCCCCCTGCCATTCTGACACCCATGGTTGGGGATTCAAATCCCTGAGGAGCCTTCATGTTCTCTCTGTGCTGCATGGATTTATGCAGGTATTCCAGATTCCTTCTGCAGTCTAAAGAAGTGCAGTCAGTCTAACTGCCATCATTATATTGTCCCTAGTATGTCAGTGTATGCATGTCCTTCTGTGGAAAAGCACCACTGCATGGGCCCCAGCTGTCTTTTGTGTGCTGTTTGGGATAGGCAGACAAAAGAACAAACAAACAAACATACAAACATTTGTTTTTATTTAGTTGACCCCAGAATATTTTGTACACTTGTTAGGGTTTTAAGAGAGGTGAAGATGATGCAGCTTTCAAGTTGAAGGAATTTTGCAATTTTATGAAGCATAGGCCCCTCTAAATAGTTGTCAGAGATCTTGAAAAATGAAACAATTTATATAAAACAGAGTTATAAACAATTCTTTAAGAATGTCTGGTTGGAAGTTTCACCTGTCAAATGCTGGCAGAAAACAGAAGTTAAATTGAACAATTCAAGTCAAAATCGGTAAGCTTGGGGAAAGTTTCTGTTGAGCAGTTTTGTTTTCCTTTTTTCAATTCCACTTTTTCATTTCTATGGTTTGCTTATTGCGTTTTGTGATCCGATCCCTCCCCCATCATGTCGTTCATCTGTCTCATGAATAAAATTTCAGTCCAAATGCCAAGAAATATGAAACACTGCAAGACATCCTGCTGTCAGAAAACACATTTTAAAGAAACACCTCAGAATCAGCTTGGTGATTTAACTTGTACACAGAATCTTCACCAAAACAAATGCCTATGAATGAAAAGTGATGTAAAAGTGATCTTTGATGTATTTTTTTCCATGTTTAACCCACCCCTTCAGCTCTTGGTCAAAGGCGCTCTCCCATAAACATTTGAGTGCCCAAACCTTTTTATTAAAACAATTTTGTGTGATTTCGCTTTACTGACCTTTGATCAAAGTACGTCAGATGTTCAAACGGTAGCTGGCCGGATACTGTCGTATATAGCTAGGTTCTGAGTCAACAACAGCTACTTGAATACACGACTACAGACTACAATAATACTACAGCTCAGGGTAACACACTCTGGAAATAGAGGCACGAGCTGAGTTTTACACAGACTTTATATGGTATTTATATTTTCGTGATGTCAGATGCTACAGACGAGGAGTTTGAGATATAGTTTTGTACCTTTTGTTTTAATGTTTTTGGGTCAGCATGTTCAGATCCCATGATCATCTGCTCTCGCTTCATTTTTCCTATACCGAATCGAGATAAAACACTTAAAGTGTTTCGAAATAGTGTGACGTAGTGAAACCCCAGAGTAGTCACGTGACTGATTGTTATTGTCGCTGTTATTTACACAAACATCGAAACTACTGAAACATTATGCTTAAAATTAATGGAAGCAGTTTCTAACTTGGGATCACAGAAGTCTTGTACGCCCTCTCCATAGGCGTTTAGTTCATGATTGTACCGGTATCATCATTCCCTGTCATCGTGCCATCTGTTTGTCACGCTAAAAGAAACAATACGACTCCCACCCACCTCTATTCAAACACTGCCCCTCACCGTTAAGACTTAAAGTGAGAGAGATATATTTCAGTTTGTTTTGCTTTTTGCGTTGGTTTGGTGATCGTCTGTCGTATGTTACCGTATGACTGCATATATTATTATATTACCTTTAGTTCGCCTTCTTTAGTTCGCTCTTCTAGCATCTGTGTACAAAGATTCAATGTGTACCACTGTCATCGAGTTTATCGTTGGGTAGTAGGCGAGGTCCGGTGTTCTGTCATACAATCCTACCTATCGAGACGTGCTATCGAGCCTTTCTGCGCATGAGCAATTCCACCGTCTTGGGGTTAGGGTTAGGTTTTAGCGGTTAAGGTAAGGGTTTTAGGGTTTTTGGGGGGTTAGGGCTATCGATTAGCGCTACGGTAGCATTTTTCGACAAGGCAGCATATATCGACAGAACAACGGTCCAGTTTGTCACCCCCAATTATATCCGCCTACAAGCATCCCAGTTGTATTGTCCAAATTCCTTCTTAAAATGGGAACGATAAAAATGACCCATGAGAGTATTTTAAACAAACTCGTGCTATATCATAATAAAAGGGGAAAACAGTAATGTAAAATCGAATGAGGTCAAGTAAATACATCAGCTGAATTAATTAAATGAGTTGAGGGCAATTGCTTTTCTTGTTTTCTCTTCTAATTAACAAGCTATTAATTAACAGTGGACAGGTGAGCAAAGTGAAACCACTGCTGTTGTGAGAGGAGGAAGAGTGTGGGTACAAATGACAGCTTGATTCATACCTGAATTTTTGTTACTTGCCAAAATTACTCCATTCTTGCTAACACCATCGCAGCAGCACGCACCAGATAAGAGGGGCACATTCTGACGTGTCAGAACTGAGACAAATGCAAGTCCCTGGAGCTGGAGGACTGATGAGAGGGACTGTTTAATAAGTGGTGAGGGTATTACAGAGTCCATCCAGCCAGCCGCTTATCCTATGCAGGGTCGTGGGGGTCCAGATCTTATCCCTCCTATCCCAGAAGTTATAATCACAACACAGGGAATAACCCAGGATGATGCACCAACCCATCGAATGCGAACATCACACACCAGTCACTCATAATCTGGCGACTTCAATTCACTTCGGCATGTTTTTGAACTGTGGGGGGAAACTGGATTACCCAGAGGAAAGCCCACGACAACACAGGGAGAGCATGCAAATTCACACACGAACGCTGGTCTCAGAGAGCGCGCGCCAAAAATGCTAACCATTACATCACCATATTTTTGTTTGAGGCATAACAGATGCTCAGTATTAACTTACTTGTAATGAAAATCCACAAAGTAACACACTTGTATAGAATTTCCTGAAATTAAGGACATTTTAGGATTTTTGTTTAAACATTTAATGACATACACTGACAGACAGACTTTATTGATCCCAAGCAGGAAATTCTGGAGTGTAGAGCCCAAACATAATTACTGGAGAAAATGTGAAACTCACTTGTGTTCATCTGTAGTTGTACATCAATGTGACAGGCAAGGTCATGGTGGGACATTTCATGTACTGTACTACCACAGTATTTATGAGAAAATTGAGGAAAACAGATTTTAAAAATAAGTTGAGAACTACCAATAGATACTGGTCTGGTTCCTGCTCATAGCAGGTATTTAAAAAGCTACCTCCTACTCAGAGCTGTAATTTCTGTAACTTCCTGTCTTGCTTTTACTGACACTGTAATGCATAATTGTGAGACACGTTTAAATACCAACTTTTGCGATGAGACTTCAGCTGTTCTTTGGAAGGGAGGGAGGCACAGATCACACACCCCACAACAAAGCTACTCCAAGATCTGCAACACAGCAGCACGGACAGGTGAAGAAATCTGCTGGCATAGCAACAAGCACAATCACAGAACAACATGCACACAGTCAATATCGCATACCCTGGAGTAAAGCATACACAGTCAATGTTAGTGATGCAGGAAGGTGTGACTGGCTTTGGTGAAGGTACAGCTAATTCAGGTAATTGTTGGTTCATCTCCACTGTTCTTGCAGAAAGCAGATGCTTATCTTCCTCACATCAGGGTTTTTCTACCACTACCTGTAACTTTTCCATCCATCTTACTTGTTTTTCTTTACCCTGCTCTCCTTGTGACAAGATCTTCACAGCTGAAGTCCCATTGAAATCTAAAAACCCTGAATAGCCTTTGAATCAGTAGTTCCCACCTTTTCAGTCATAAAGTTAAGTCATCAAAATGCTGCAGTATTCGTCCTCAGTGCAGGTTTAAGAATTCCTTCACAGTCACTCATAGGTTTCTCTACCCTCCGACTCCTCGGTTGGTACATGAACATTCCTGCACAGTTCACATCAGCATTAATACTGATGCATACTTTTGACTATGTAGGATAACTTCACACGACGCCCTTCATCTTTGGCTTACTTCACCTACCTTGGAATTGAAATGCAATGACTTCTGTACACAATCCATTCCCCTTCTCCTTTCACCTGCTAAATTCCATGTCAGTCCACACCTTGTACAGGTTTAGGGTCTGTGTGAGATGTTCCTTTGCAGGTGACCTACAGTGGCTTCATTTAACCAGGCATAAAATTGTAACTACTGGCCAGTACTGGGCATCCCCTGTGGTCACTCTTACTAAGAGTCGACCATCAAAAGACATTACCTTCTCTGCCGTTAGCTGCTGCTCTGATACAGTCAAGAAAAAAAGCATTTTGGGCTCACTTGGAATAAGGGAATTCTTCCAGAATGTCCATCAAAATAATGTCATATTATTAAAAAAAACAGTATTTGATAAAAATACCAAAAACTTAGAAAAAGGAATAAATACATTAGTTGGGCAGTGAAGAGCGAGTGTCAGTAGTAAGTTTGTTGTTTCGCATTGTAAAAGAGTATTTATAAAACTGAAAAGACTTGGGCACACCGGGAAGATGCACATCTTAGCACCTCTCCTACATAAGAATCGATTTAAATGCCACGCATGCCACCATAGCCTAGCACTTCCCTCATCCCATCCCCCACTTGGGAAGAAATACTTCAATCAGGCTATCAGGCTTTCCTTAAAATAAAAAGTGGCTGTTGGTCATATGAACAAAGCATTGCACATGTTATTGCAGTGTAGACTAACATACGCCCCCCAGGTTCTTCTGCAGATGCAAGTGATTACAAGTTGCAAGCACAGGGTGGAGATGTCGATTCTTCAGACATGGGTGGGCGCTGGGAGCCCAGCTCCCCTCTGCAAGGTGCCCGGGACCTCAGCTGGCCCACAGCCACGACTGCAGCAGGTCCCAGTGTTTCCAAAGCGAGATGAGCAGCAACGCCAGAAGCAGGCTGGCGGCCACGCGCTCGCGGCTCTTCATCAGTGGCGTGATGAAGCTGGCCAGCGTGGACACGAACACCAGCAGCACGGCCATGAGGGCCAGCACCACGTTGATGAGCTTCCCCAGCAGGGCGCGGGCGGCCCCCCCCTCAACACCCTCCAACTGCACCACCTGCTGCTGCTGCTGCTGGAGCTCCAGCTTGGTGATGCGCGTCAGACACGACTCCACTGCCTCCTGGAGAAACGCAAGCGCGTACACAGGAAGTCAGGCAAAGCCGCGCGTCTCTGTGTGAACCAAATAGCAGAGATGCCAGTCGGCGCTGTGATCTGGGCTTTAGCCAGGATGGTTTGGCTCACCTGAACATCTCTGGCTCTCTCATAGGACTGATAGGCCACCTTTTCCTCCATGCTGGCGAGCTCCTGTTTCAGGTTACTCATCTCGTTCTGGTGCAACTCTGTCAGGTCATTCAGCTGCTCCTCCAGACGCTCATATCTGTAGGCACAGGCACCGATACAGACAGAGACTAAAGCTATACACACACAGACGCAGATGCCCTGACAGCTTTACTGGCTGACCTGTAGCGCTCCTCCTGTAGCCACTGAGTCATGTAGTCATAGTCCCTCTGCAGCTGGGTCTTCAGGTCCACCATGGCGTCCTCAAGATGCTCCTGTCCAGTTTTGATGTCCCGCAGCTCCTCCAGCAGGGCATCCCAAGAGCCGTTGATGGTGTGGGCCCTCGGGCTTCCTGCAGCTGGTCCCGCAGGGCTGCCTGCCGAACCAGACGTGGCACTGGAGCAGTCGTCCTCGCTGCCGTACTTGGGGCTGGAGACCAAAGTGGCGCTGCCGCTGAGCGTGCGTGGCGTGTCCTCCGCCCGCGGATCCTCCAGCGTGTCCTTCAGCTGCGCTATGTTGTCCGCACTGCCAAACTTGTTGCGGATCAGGCTAGCGAATTCCCGTGGCTTGGACACCACGGCCGTGTGAGAAAGAGCAGACACCCCCCCTTTGACGCCCTCCACCACCCCTCCCCCAAAGCCACTGATGCCAGCCCGCACATTGGCACCCACATCCTTGAGACCCTGCTGCATGTCCCGCAGCACGTCCTTTGGCTGGCGAGTTGGGCCGTTCTGGGGAAACAGACACACAGGTACATGAGTTTAACGGGGGGGGGGGGGGTTATCCCCACAAGCCTTTTACAGAGCAGATCTGCATGCATTCTCAACTGTCTATGTTACACTGTCAAACAAACTCTTACAAGCTGGTACCAAAAGGTCAGACATATCGATTCCCATATATCTATTCTGTAGACCATTTATCCACTGGAGCTAAGCTAATGGTCCTCCTTTTCATTACTGAGAGAACGCCTATGAGGTACTTAAACTTCCTGTCAATGACAGTCAAATCCTTTCTCCAGTAAAGACTAGTTAATTGTTTCCTGAGAAAGAAGTACAACCTCTGATTTTGAGGTGCTGGTTTACCCAGTTCAGGTTACTAATATCTTATTGTATGTGTCTTATACACGTACTTATATAAATGGGACAGTATGTGGTTCTATGGATTAGGACTCTGTTCTTCTGATTGAAAGCTCACTGGTCCAAATCCCATGGAGTGATCTCATCACTGGATCCTTGAGCAAGGCCATTAACCCCAGCTGTCAAAGGTACTGGCTGACACTGCTTTCTCAACTCTGCATTGCTTTGGATAGAAATGTTTGCAAAATACATGTAAATGAATAAAATAATCTGGAAATTTTGTATATATCTGTCTCCAGCAAGTACTTAGGCTAAAATGAACTACTGACTTATAAACCATAACTGTAAAGCCGATATTACATTGCTGTTAAAATCATACCTACAGGTTTTTTCAATAATATTTTACTTGACGGGCCACAAATACTTAGTAATAATTCTGTTACTACTGGAGTACAAATCATGAAGAACACATATAGTTGGTACTTCAGATAAAACATGCGTCATGTTGTTTTGTTGATGAACAAACATGAGGTCAGAATTTCACTTGTTTTATCCATTACTTGTATCTTCAGTAGTTTCTCAGTAGTCCCTTCAGTAGTTCACAAGGGTTTACAGAATTAACAGATATAGTTACAGATATAGTAACCTCTTCAGATGAAAGATGCATCTTGATTCATTAATGATCAGCAAACATGAGATCAGTATTTAACTTATTCATATTAGTTATTCATGACTTGTTCCTTCCGTAGTTCCACCAGTAGTTCACAAAGGCTTACAGAATTAACAGATATGACAAATATAGTAACTGAGAAAAAAACATGCATCAGCATTCATTAATGATGCATTAACATGACAACTAAGACTTAGTTTATAGTTACTTAATACATAAGTAATAGCGCAATACTATATTATTTGTGCCCCGTCAAGTAAAGTGTTAATGTTTTTTACTTTCATTTACAGAAAAATATGTCTCTGAACTCATAAAATTTTATGAATGATGCACTAAAAGCTGGATGAGATATTCATATTTGGGGTGAAAAAATGTGTCAATGCATCGTAATGAATTGATTAATTATTAAAGTGCCAATTCAACTGCATTGATCTGTAATGTCAGAATCATTGATATCCTCCTTAAAGGTAAAGGTACTCCTGCTTCCTGGTAGTACACTCTAACGTTCACACGCTGTGGGCAGACTCACACAGTAGTAGAGTCGGCAGGCAAATTACCAAAACAGAGGATAGCGGGGGAGGTTCATTCTTAAAAGACACACTACCTGAAGATCGTTGCTCCATGATGGTGATCTTTGTGCTATGACACTTTTGGGAAATGTCTCTCTTTTTGTAGTTCAAAAAATCATTTTTGCTATCAACAGCAGCAATGGTCAAGAATCATAAGTAGCTAACAAACTAGGTAAGTAAAAAGTAATGTTAGCCGTTGAGATGCATGATATATTGGTTAACATATCAGTATTGGCCGATATTCGTTAAAAATCAAGATATCAGTATTGGTCTGATGAATCTTGGCCATTATTGCAGACTGATATTTAAACTTTATCAACATTCAAATTTAGCAGCATCAGATATTGAATTGGCTGATAAGCCATCTTCCACAGTGGAGAACAAGGGATTTTGTGGGCTCATTCATTACTTAGAGAACACCTCAAAGTACTGGCCTGCAACATGTTTATAATTCACTAATTAGTAATTAGAAATTTTCAGTAACTTTCACAATACTGGGAATTAAGTTCCCATGGTGATATGTGTGAAATATTTTCAGTGAACTTAAAAAAAGGTCTGAATTTAGGCTTTGAATCAAAATAGTAGAATAAACAATTAATGAATCATGATAGAAATTGAAGGTTTCCGATGCATCAATTCATTCACTTAATAACTGTAATTATTATTATTGTTGTTGTTAAGTTCTCCCTGAATGAGCTCGATGGGTCTAATGGCATCCTCTCGTTTGTAAATTTCTTAAGTTCTTATGAATCAAATGGTGTTAGTTTTGCCAACTAAAATTTTGACAATAAGTATTTGTTGAGGACCTTTTATTTCATGACGAAATTGTAACGGCAATGTAAATGAAAAAATGTTGACCACAAAAATTACAGCAAAATCTGTTCGTTATGCTCTGACGAGTAAAGACAAGGTGAAATTGCTGGCTCTGTTTGAGCAGACAATCTAGTTCACAGTAGCCATCTCAAAGAATTGCCTGTTATTCTATTTAACCAATCATTAACAAACACATAAATCTACAAGGGCAAGTACCAATTCTCACTGTCCCCATGAATCTTTCTCATTGGGTGATTTGATTTTCCCGCTTGATGCATGTCTGCACAGACACCAGTTTCCAGTATAACTAATGCTAAGTTCACACTACATGATTTTAACCCTGATTTTCTGCTCAGTTTTGGAAATTTCCAACAAAACCCGCAGATGGGAGGCAAATCAGTGTGCGATCGGCCCTGGCAAATCGTCGCATGATCACGATGTGTGAACTGTTCACAACATGAAGACGCCCATCAGACATTTAGCAGGCTAAATATTTGGACCTGTCAGCAACTCCAAATTCTGTAGGTGTGAAAGGCGCTGTGACTGCCAATGAGAGCAGTGACGAGCCACAGCCAATGAGAGTGCAAGACACAGGGTGAGATGAGAGTGTTCAGGGATACACACACACAGGTTTGTAATTACAGACGCTCCTCTACTTAGGAACTTCCAACTGACGAACTTTCAGTTCATTTACAATAACCCTTCTTCAAAAACAGAGAGTACAGTAAAATTGCTGAGATGACAAAAACAGGACATCAGCGTGGCGCTTAGGACTAATATTGCAATTTTTCTAAAAAACTTTAGGCATTCATTTTTATATATAAAAGAAGTATGGTAAGACAGTAACACATTCCCAGCCTAGATAACTAAGCATCACAGGGTGTGCTTACTTCTCAGGGGAATTTTTACAGGCAGGAGTAAAATCCTTCAGCAAAATCTATTCCAGTATCTGAGAAAATTATGACTAAGAATGTACTAAAATTAGACTAAATTTAAACTGGAGTTTCACTGACTAAATCTTAACTAAAACAAAACAAAAAGGAAAACTAAAATGTGACTTTAATTCCACTACAATTAAAGTGACTAAGACTAAAACTAGATAAAAAATTCTTGCCAAAATTAACGCTCCTGTGCCCATTGATTTACACCCCTAATTCAAATAAAATTAATTGAATCTGATGCTCTTGAAACTGACCATACTAGGCACATAACCAGGATTGTAATTTGTTCCACCTGTTGATTGTCCTTTGGTGTGTGTATATAAGGCCCTTCACTCTGTTCAGTCTCATCCTCGAAACAGGGAACCATCACATGGTGATAGATCAACCACTAAGGCATTCCTAAAAACTGCAAATCTAAAGTGTACATTCTCTGCCTTGGTCACCAGAGCTACTCTGTACCACGGTTAGTTATCTTTGCTTCTATACCATCCTGCATCCTTCTTGATGCTAACAGATCTCTGACTTGCATCCAGTAGATGGACCTGCAAGGAAAGCTTCATCCTAGGTACTGACAGCTGCCTTCCCAGGCCACTGTGACCATCAGCTCGAGCTCCTGACCACAATCACTCACCCCACTCCCCACCCCTGTTACTGTCATCCACAACCAAGCCATTTATATTTCATTATATATATTTATTATGCATTCCTTACAGCTGCAGTTTTACCAGAGTGCTACTCAATCACCTTTCTTTGAAAACAACTCTGGAAAAATTACTGTGAATAGCTGCAAAGCCTTCTGTGAAAGCTTGCTTGAAAAAAAAATGCACTTCACTAAATGAAACCTGACTGGCTGTTTTTTTTCCTAAAGTCTGTAACGAAACACCTGCTGTAGCGGATCTTTGGCTGTGCCATATTGAAAACGGATTTCCAGCAAAGCATGACACTGCTTTCTTCCCAGATCAAAAAATGCAATACAATGCAATACTGAGATCATCAAACAAAGGCATCACTTAAGATTTATCCAGTTAACCAAAAAAAAAAAAAAAAATCAAAATCTGTTATATTTGAAGTTTAAAGATAACATCATCTTTTAATCTTTTTCAATAATAATAATAATAATAATAAACCTCTGTAATTGCACGACATTTCATTCATACATGAGGGTTATCACTGACCATTATATTTAATCTGATTTTTTAATATAATAGGCTTTATGGCTGTCGGTTCGTAAGTTAAAGTTGCCATTAAATCAGTCATTTAACCTGGGGACTGCCTGTACTTCATTGAGAAATTGGGTCCTACTGTTGATGGTAATGCAAAATAAATCTAGAATGGGCACTCAAGGCAAAAAACCACAAAATGTAGATAGAGACAGTCCATTTCAACTGGTGCCAGGACAAAATCCAGACCTCTTGAAGGCAAAATGACAAATGCTCAGGTTGGAATATCTCTGCATTACACAAAATACAAAAATAATTTACAAAACCTCAAAAAATGCAGAAAGAATGATTGTATCTTCCAAAGGAAAAGGAGGAATATCAGAGTCTATTTTAAATAAGCTGATTGTGCAAATCACTAAGGTCCCATACTTGCCATTGAACAAAACTGACGAGAAGATACATGCAGGCACTTGCATCCAAATGAATGTGATTCAACTGAACCACTCAAGATTCAATCGAAGCTAATGAGCAAAAAAGTTAATGGATATTTGTACAGAAGACGTTCCAATAGGGGCTGACATAGATTTTACCGACAGGGATAATGAAATAACACAGACGGAAGAGGCTCTCGAGGGTGACATGGTAGGTACCGTCAAGGAAGCAGATGATGTTCAACAACCTCTGCCAATAAAATGTGCAAAGCTGAAAAGCAGCTAAAGCTCTCTGATATAGTGCCAGAGAGTATAGCAAATCCATGGACAGGGCAGAACTTTTTGGACAAGAAAGACAAATGGAAATAGGAATCAGTGATGCAATAATCTGACAAATGACATTGATGTTAAACAGGGTCAGGTGATATACATTTGAGGTCAAATTTATTAATCATTTATTTTCACCTAAATGGATACACAAAGTAGGATGAATCACTATCCTGCTGGAGGATGCAACACCTTAGATGAAGACAATGTTTCAAAATAGTGGGTTGAATACAGGGATACATATTGATGCCAGACTCACATTCAAAGCTTCCAGTGTCAGACAACAAATCAACTTCACAACAGCCTGCACTATATCTGACGGTAGGTAGTGTGTCTTTTTCTCTGAAGAACCCATTTTGTTGTCTGCAAACACTGGGCTTATTTGCATTTTCAAACAGTTTGACAGAACCTTTCTTGCAATTTGCAATTCAGATATTTTGTGTAGTATGCTTCAACACAATCTTTTCATAGATCATCAGGAGTGCTACTGCAACTACATTACTCTTAAGATTACTACTTCTATTTGATCAAATAAATTTTACTGATAGTAAAAGCTGCAAATGTTAAAATGCTTGCAGAGATCAGACTTTAATCTGATTTTAGGAGATGTCCAATAACACAACCAGCTCCAGCTCACCTGCTCAATCTCCTTCAGCTTCTTGTGATAGTGCTCCAACTTCTTGTGCAGGTGAGCAAGTGTCTGTGCTGACTTCTGGTTCTTCTTCTCAAACACCTGTTTGATGCGAGCGGCTTGCTGCTTGTCGGCATTGTGAGCCAGCTTCAGGTACTCGGCCACGTGACCGTCACGTGCCTCCTGCTCCACGCGGATCTGCTCCGTCACTTTCAGCACCTTCTGCTGTAAGTGTTGCACGGCAGCTCGCAGACGCTGAGGATCGGCCGTCTCAGGGACATCGATGCCTAGGCTGCCGTCGGAGCCGCCATGGCTGGCTGGGACAGGCAGGGCCAAGCTCCACTCGCCTCGGTCCAGCTGTAAGGGAGAAACGCATATTGCCTTTGTGATACTTCAGACACTAAAACCTACACAATGAAATAAATTATCCACAACAGCCATTTAAAGAAACACCAAATGCCAAGTAATAAATCTTCGGAATAGCCATACCTCAAACTGGAGTGTACAATACCTTAAATTATGGAAACTTCATGCCGTCAAGTTAAAACATAATGCTGTCAAAGACATTTATTTGTAGGCTATTTATAAATTAATTCACGATGTGGCTCTTATTGATCTTCCAGGTACTAATCAGAAAATGGTGCACACAAGTAAAAATACCTACTTGCACACATTCTCAGAATAGACCCGCTGTTTTCACTGAATTCCAACTAGCTCTACACTAACCCTTCAATTTAGAGTGAACATCTGATTAAAAGGTTTTTTGAACAACCTTTAATGGTGCCACAAACCCCAGTCCCACAAATAACCTACAAATGAAGCTAAATGGGCCCCCAGAGCATTGCTAGGTGGTTACCCTGTCAGCCGACCTCTCGGCCTCCTCAGAGCCCAGATGCAATGGCACCTCACTGGTGAGCAGAGCTGCATCGGTGGTGGAAGAAGAGCGGGGCCGACTGTGGTGAGGAGCCAGCCCCGGAGGCCCATCTTGGGGTGTCCGACGGGCCAAGTGCGGGCTGCCTCCTCTGGGTGCCTCGGCTGCAGGGTTGCTCTTGGTGCGTCGGCCGCTGGCATGCAAGCTGGCGCCACGCCTGATGGGTGGGCGAGCACGGATCTGCTGCAGTACACGGTTGAATGCCGTAGGTCGGGCTGGCAGATCATGCAGTGATACGGCATATGACACCCGGTGCATCTCAGGTGAACGCTCCTTCTCATCTGCAGATTCATGGTCTGAGTGGGACGCTGCCGCTGCGGCTGCTGGCCCCGCTGCCAAACCTGCCCCTGGCTCTTGGGGGCTTGGAACTTCTCGCTCGCGCGAGCGCCTGCGGCTGTGGAATAAATGCTTCAGTCCATGGCCAAACATGGAACCCTCTGACAACTGCTGAATCTTCTGCATGGGAGGAGGGGAGGATGCACAGTGAGAAATGTTTGGCCTACAGATGAACCGTTGACAATTATACACTTTCATTAAGTAATTATAACATGCAACCCCTAAAATTCTTTAAAATCACTTCAATTAATTGTAAGTTGTGGTTAGAAAAACATTGAAATGTTGAATTTCCTTCCATAAAAGGGCAAAATTAATTGAACTTCCAGAAAAATATTTTGATGCTGTCTATATATATATATATATATATATATACACACACACACACACACACACACACGATATATTTTGATTATCTGTATACACACATATACATATATGTATGCAAAGCTATATATAACTCAGAAATATGAACTTCATATTTAACGAAATAATATAATATCAGTTATATCAGTGTGGTTATAAGTGTGTAGAAATTAATGCTATTGGAGCATTAAATTTTTTACTACACAGGACTATTTTTGTAAATCACACAAACATACAACGCATTAATGAAGTGTCACCAAAAGAAGTACTGTATAGAACATTAATCACTTGAGCCAAAGGATTTACAAAAGAAGTAAAGAATAGTGTATTAGCACAAAAGTTCATGCAGAATATTCTTATGAGTAGCATATTAGTTTTAAAATAACTGCTAAACATTTAAGTACCATGATTTCTAAGATAAATTACTAACCTATGGTTTCAATCCTGGAGATTAGAAAATATGATCATATCTGCCAATGAATTACCTACAAACTGCAGATAATAATGGTAAACGGAAGTTAGAATGGCCAGTAAGAAAACCACAGTCAACAATCTTGGTTTCATATGATCCTGACTTTGACTCTGACTGTAATTCCAAGCCTGTGAAATCAATCAAACTTTATTTAGACTTGTTCATTTTCACAAGCAGTATTTCTTTATAGATGATTTTCAAGGGGGAAAATTTTATATTACATGGAAACTGAAAATCATGGCTGGATAACAGTATTGTGATTGAAGCATAGCCCTATTATTTATTTATTGTATTATCTCGCTACAGACAATGTTAACTCATTCAAGTAGTATATACATAATTAAAATTAAATTACAAGGGAATTTACAGCTCATTAATTTCACAACAGTACTTAACAATACATATATTTGTTCTGTTTTCACGTGTTATAAAATAAACTGTCTCCAATACACGTGCCCAACACTCCACACAGCAGCACGCATACAAATGAAGTGTGCATTTCCAAGCAGATCAAGAATATAATCAAACTTCTCACAGCTCCGGGCAAAAGCTTGCTATGCCCAGTAATTTTATGTAGAAAAATAAATAAATAAAACTGCATGTACCCAAATCCACTCCAGCTAAAATGCAAAACAAACAAACAAACAAAAACCGCACACAGGCTGGGATATCGACCACGCCTTTTCAACCAACCATTCACACCATGCTCGAACGCTATAGATCATAACTAAGTACCTTCAGATCTGGTGGTTTGGTCCTGGTTACGGCAGATTGCGGGGTCTGGCTGGTGGGATTTACCTCGGAATGACCCCCAGGAGGGTCGCTGTGTTTCACCTCCACAATGAAAACACTGGGTGTATCCTCCTTCGCACCGCACAAAGTCGGGCTGCCGCCCTCCTCAGTCGAAGTAAAGTCGTCCGATTTACACCGTTTCATTTTCAATTATAGTGTTGAGTTTATATGCATATATATTTACGTGGTTATCTAGTTGGCTAAGATAAACTAAAAGGGGCATCCTCCCTAGTCATATAATCTGAACGACGCCAGTCACCTGGCAAAGGAAATCGGTGACCTTATCGTTCATCGCCATCCTGTAAACTAGAGTTAGCTCGCTAGTTAATGATGATCGTTAAATATGGGGCGCTCAAGCCTTTAAGTTAGTAAGCAACAGACATGACAAGCGTCCAGTTATCGTTATATGGCAACATCGGCAGTCCCAACTGTTTCCTGACTAGCACTCAATAGCACATCGAACACTTCTCTATAACAGTCAAAAATATTTCAACGAAAAAAAACATGTGTATGCTGTTACCAGTAATAAACAAAACTGGGAGTTCGCCCAGCAGACTAATTAAACGTAGGTCACTGTCAACTCATAAATAGCTAAGTGGATGCATAAATAAATAATAAAATACACTAAAAAGATCGGCGGCGGCTATCGCAGGATGGTACACCCACATACGAACCCCGTCCGCCTTCTTCTCCGGGAATTACAGTCCTACTCCGTTAGCGCCGACCGACTCATTTTCTCCGAACACAAACTTTATTCCGCTCCAAATGTTCGACTATAATCGAAGTGTCAGTCCCGCGAGGCGTGCCACGGGCTGGCCACGCAACTCAGTCGTACAAGCAGCGGATAACGGTTCTGCGGCTGCGGTAGTACAGTTCTCTTGGACATCCGGGGGCTCAGAGACTCCCGTTCAGAAATGAAGAAAAAAATGACACAAATAAATGCAAGTCTCTTGGTCTAATTTTTGAAAATGGTCGATTTTAGAAGTTCCCGTAAATAAAAAAAGACTACTACAGTCGGAAAACATTTAATAACATGTAATAGACCGACGATGCTGGTATACAGTGCGACTTCAGGAGAGTCTGGGCAGGGACCGCTATTTACAGCTGACAGTCTGGAAACCAGCGTTGACGCCACAGATTCCAACCAATAAGCAACGAGTGCGTTGTGTCAAAAATACCGATTTTCCTTCGTTCACGCTCTGATGTTGAACTGTAACCCTTTACGTCCCGCCTTCCTACTTCCGCTTCTTGTACGGGGGTGAAGATGGCTGCTACCCGTTACCGTCGGTTTCTAAAGCTGTGTGAGGAATGGCCGAGGGATGAGTCGAAGAAAGGACGTGATTTGGGGACATTTTTAAGACAGAGGGTAGCCCTGGCTTTTCGAGAAGGTGAAAACACACAGGTAATCTTCCCAGTGAGAACTGTGGACGAGCCATGTCAGAAAAGTGGCTAGCAATGACCGCATCCTCTAGGTACTGGCAACCTTGTTCACTTGCTGTTGGCCGAGTCATGTGAACTGTGTAGGTATAAGTAGTTAATGAATCGATCATTCGGTTTATTCTCCGTATTCTCCGATTTTGGTGAACTACTTTTGTATAATTATGTTGCCAACACCATGGCATGTTGCATGTCCTTGACCAGGATATTGTCAAAGAAATGCTGACTATAGTCGCAAGATTTTGGTAATTTAGCACAAGTGGGCCTTTATTATATATTTTAAAACCTTCACAATGAAAGACCTGTTTTTATAATCAGAGTAATGGCTTTTAAAATATTAGACTGTTGTGTGAACATACCGATATTTATGTGCCTGTTACAGTTAGTATAGTGTGATGTCTTTTTTCCAATGTCGTACCCTGCAACAGTCCAAAGGAACAAAAATGAATTTGTCACATTACACATTAGAAGCTTTGATTTTGGGAAATGGGATATTAACTGTTTCAATTCACAGTTTTTCTAGCATAGTTTTACTTGGTTGCAAACTCATTTGTGTTTTGTGATGTTTTTCTTCCTGCATTTGGATGATGCTTTGTTACCTCTGTATGTTGTTCAGTCCACCTAAATTTAGTGGGACCCAGAACATTGTGTTTGAGACCTGGACGGATTTGTGCCTTGTTGGAAATCTTGACCATGTTTTTACCCTCTATTACTTGCAGATTTCGGACCCAGAGAAGTGTGATCAGATGTATGAGAGCTTAGTCCGCATCAACAACAACTACTACAAAGAGAAGGCATGTCCAGTGTGCTTGTGGAGTTGAATTGGCTGGTTTACACTGTCTGCAGGTTGTCTTCTGGTTTCAACACTATGCCATTTTGCTACTCCTGCTTCTGCTAGAGCTAATCATCCATGCATATCATCAGTGTACCTATTCTGCTGCCCTTTATTGGCATTTAGTCTGCCAAGAGAACACTCAGGGCCGGTTTCCCGAACAAGGATTAAGACTAGTCTTGGACTAAATTGCTGTTTCAATGGAGATTCACCATTGTAACTCAAAGCTAGTCTAGGCTTAGGCTTAATCCTTGACTGGAAAACTGGCCATCAGTGTTTATTGTAAAACCCTTTCTTGATATGTAAATTTTTAGGCAGCAGAAATAAACCAAAAGATTGTATTTTGTGCATGACATATCACTTTTTGTTTTGCAGTTCCCTCGAGTAAAGGACACTAGCTTCACTGGTGTGACAATTGAGGAATGTAGACTATTGTTATCTACAGGTCAGTACGTGAATCTTGTCAGGAGTGAAGGGGGATTACCTTAACCATTTTAGTAAATGGTCATAGACCTGTTTATTACTTGGCCCTACAAAGCAAACTATGCTCCTACACATTGTATTTTTTCAGGAAGCATGCAGCAGATGGATGAGGAGAAGAGAGGTTTGTGGAAGACACTGATGCAACGCTTTTCCTCCAAGCCACCAGAAGAAGGTGCTGAAAAGCACACTGAAAAGTAGTGCTGCTCACCATAGATCTCCACCCTGTAAATATCATTCTAATTTAGTATATTTTCAAATTACATTTTTTTCATCCTCATACCTATATTGTACTTAAGCCAAAAAACTGTCCAATCTGTAAATATGGTTGCAATCTTTAGAAATATACCGGTTTAAGAGTTTTTGCCTCATTTTATATTTTTTTAACTACTGGTCAGGTCTATATGGAGATACTCAAACAAAAGCCCCAAAACAAGCCCTTTTCAAGGTTTCACAGGACCTAACCTCTCACTCGATTTCAAGGTGGTACTGTAGTGCTGATGAATGGTTGGAATGTGGTGTATCCTTGAATAAAACACTTGGCCTGAATTGTTTAAATATTCAACTTGCCAAACTTGAATTGGATATGTAAATGAAATGTAACTCCTGCCTCAAATGCATGTGGTGAGGTTGTTCCCCCAAACAGTAGAGGATGTCAGGAAAGTTAAAGAAGTTGAATGTAATTTACAAGAGATCTTTGCTTGCTGCTAGACCAAAACACATATAAAATATCAGGAAATGCCAAGCAGAGGGTTGTGTATACAGTCTGTGCTTCACAAGGACACTGAAGGAAAGAACATGCAGTTTGTAACACAAATGGTATTCTACGATTGACAGGAAATCCTTAGCAATATGCACTAAAGTGTACTTGTCTGATACCCCATGCACAGATACACGTTATGAAAAGCTAAAGACAGTTGTCAGTTTTAATTTTGTTTTACAAAACAGATGGAAAAGAGGAAATGATAAAGCTGTGAACCTTTTCATAGGACAGCGATTCTTTCCATCCCACCTAGTAAGGCAGTGGGGCTTATGGAGTTTGAAGGGGGTTAATCGCGCTTGGGCTCGGGGTTGTCTCTCCAGATGCAGTAGTTGAGGCAGGTGGCAAGGCACAGCCATGCCAGGTAGGGCACCATGAGCAGGGTAGCTGGACGGCTGACTGGGTACCAGGACATCATGGTGGCCCCCACGGTACCAGTCAGAATCACAATCTCTATCAGTGCCTGGAAGGGGGGGGGGAATCCATGTTACAGCAACACTCTATAAAAACAGCACAACTGAGGGTAAACACCTTTTTCTGTCTTCCTCTTAATCTGTCTTAATATTCAGTGTTCTATAAATGCGTGTGCAGTTTCTGTAAAGATTGTAAGATGAAATTCAGCCGATTGTCTGAATCGTCCCAGGATGGAACCATTTGCACTTTTGGTGTTTAAGGATTGAAGATTCATCAAACATACTCACAAGTTTGATCCTGTGAGCTCCAAAGAAGATGGGTGTCCAAGCCCAGTTAAGAGCCAACTGTAGCCCGTAGAGGCCCAGTGGCACCACTGCATCCTGGGTAAAGCCTCCAAGTTCCTTCCACACTAGGTAGGAGCCATAGCTGCATTGCACAATATTAACATAGCATACATAACAGTGCAACGTTAGGACAGAAAAACATCCACTGGCAATTATAAAACTGAGAAAAAGAATGAATTAAATGAGAATTACCTAACATACTTGTGTTTTGTATAAATTCACTTGCTTATTGCTTGTGAAATAAACTAGTGATAGTATTGTCAAAATGAAGATCACCCTCAAGGCACCAGCCAGCCCCTCCCACGACCCCCTGTTTTTGACAGTCACACTAGTTGTAGCTGGGATTTCAACTACATGAGCATGATCTTCATGGAGACCCTACAATACCACTCACCCCATGCCAGTATAAAGCCCCATCCACACCACTGGGAAAACAGAATTGGGTGGACGCCATGCTGGCTTGATAAGGCTGGGATACCAGGTGTTCACCTCCCTCCGTGTGATGAAGCCTCCACTGAGTCCACCCAGGTGAGGTAAAGCTGTGAATCCAATCATTTGTGCCCACATTGCTGCAAAAACAAACATCACCATTTCCTTGGCTGTGACATCAGTCTTATTGGTGAAGACAGTTGCTCCGTCAGTCAACACAGAGAAGTCATCTCCCTTCAGTGATGGCAGGTGAACTTTCCCAACCCTAGTCCTCTGGACACTATGCTCAAGGCACTACATTGTCATTTAAAGCTTAGTTAGAATAAAAAGAGCATATTGAGATCCCTCCATAATGTTTGGGACAGACATGCTTAACTGCTGTGCTGTACATTTTAGATTTGTACTGAAATTCATGTGTGGTTCAGGTACTCATTCTTAAATTTTATTAAAGGGTATTAACTTTTGGTTTCATTATGTAGAAACTACATCACTTTCATACATTTTGGGGCACCATAATATTTGGGGCACATGACAGGTGTTTGAGTACTCCAATGTGTTTGATGGCTTAATTAATGCACATCTGAGCATCTAGCATCTAGGCCTAGTAATCTAGGCTTTTGATAACCTTTTGAGTCTGCTATTGGCATTTGTCAACATGAGGACCAGAGTTGTGGCAATGAAAGTCAAGGAAGCCTTTACGAGGTGGAGAACCAAAACAAACAGACATAAAACAAATTTTAGGCTTACAAAAGTAACTGCACCTAAACATGCACTGGTGAGCTTTTAATCACAAAGGGACTGTTAGGCCATCTGTCTTAAGGCTACAACAAATAGATTTGCATGGCAGTAAGGCTCAAGTATATCAGTACTGTGCAGAGTAGGAGGGAGAGGCAGGAATTGATGAATCAGCAGACACCAGTTTCAGCAAGAAGGAAACATCAGTGTTTCCCCTACCATTTAAGGTTATCTTTCCTATAGAACAAGTCTATACGTCGTCCTTTTATTAACAAACTAAATAGCCTTATGTTATCTTATTTACACAGCAGCTTGTCATTTTTCTCTCTACACCAGCGGTGCCCAATCTTATCCGCAAAGGGCCGGTGTGTGTGCGGTCCCGCGTTTACAATTCTCTTCCGCTCTGCATCGCACATGGAGTTCCGCCCCGAACACGTGCACGCACACACAGGTGAGCACACTCCCACAAGCGGACAGAGCGCGCGCGTCGGAAAATACGTCGCGTCAACCACCCGGTCAGCATTGTCAACTGTGAGAGGGACTTTTCAACCATGAACAGCGTAATAAATACGTTTCACAATAGGATTTTCTGCTTTAAACTATTACTTTTAAAGACTAACAGTCTTTAAAGTCTAACAGTTAATGTACTTGCCGGTCAAAACAAACATCGGCAATAGGCTGAAGGAGTCCATCTTGCAGCCTGCATGTGGATTTCAATAAATAGGCCTGACGTTTCTGACTTCCCATATCAAGAGGCTCTAGAAATGTCCTTCCAGAAGCCCAGAAAGATATACTGCGGTGTCAAAAGCTGCAGACTTTGTGGATAACTGTCATAAAAAGAAATATTCTGATGTTTATTTCAGTTATTATATTGACTGCTGTCATTAAAAGAAACACATGAACACCATGAATCCTGTTGGTGTACGTCTGCCCCCCCCAAAAAAAAGCTGGGAAACACTGAACATCCTTCACTTTTCATTGTTGGCAAAAGGTTAAATGTGTGACGTCAAACGACGAATCAGATATCATGAACAAATGTAATAAGTCGTGAATAAAATACGCAATGCTGTCATACAGACATCCATCCAAACAGGTGCATGAGAATTTTTCTCCCGGTGTTGCCGGATGCTTTTAATGTAAATTCGCCAGAGTCGTCGAATTGCGTAATACGCTAATTTGCATACGTAATACGCTATCAAAATATATTGTACGTGGGAGGGAAATGAAAGACAATATTATACGAAGAAGTAAAAAGAAAGAAAGAACATATAAACATTGAACGGTTCGAGCGCTGGAAAGTGGCTATAGGATTACTGCTCGCCATAACTAGTAGGCCTAAGTAAAGTTGGCACTATATTGCGCTGCTGTTGCACCTCGCTCAAGCTAACAGACTACAGGGAATTCGGCTCTCCTACCACTCAAAACACATTCACATTCTCTGTTTCACAGCATTGTATGTTAATTTAATTTGAATATAAAGTATGAAAAAGTTAAAGCCCAGTGGTGTGTTGCTGTTTTTTTTAAAAAGTTAGTTTAAAAAAAATATATAAAGCAACGCGCATTCGGTACAATTAACTAACGAAAAACTGGTCACATTGATCACAGCTTTGGTTTCACTTACGATCACTGGGATTCACAGTCCCAAACATCTTTGCGACCGTCATTTACCACTAGGGTTGCCATCCGTCCCTTATAATACGGATCGTCCCGTATAGCACGTGCGGGACGCAGCAATTTATTTCCCAGAGTGGAACGATCGCCTATTATAAGGGACGGGTGCCAACCCTACTTACCGCCCAAGACAAAAATAGGAGCAGGGGTCAACGCCATGGCGAATTCTGAAAGACGTCGTCATCAAAATCCCCAACAATGTATTTAAAAACATAGGCTCCATAGTTTTTCTTCCTCATTCAAAACTTTTTAATTGACACAGACATTTAATCCCCGGATAAGAGTAAAGTATCCTAGCATTAATATCGTGCTTGGGTAATCATAAAAAGGAGAATGGTATAAAGTATCGACGCATATCCAAATCTTACCTCCAGAATTTTATACTTGTTCAGTCCGTAAATATGATGTATTACTGTAGGTGTGTTATACGAGACTACTTTGGGTGGTTGAATGCCCGCCCCCTTATGACAACGTTGTGTAACTTGGTTCGGTTATATCACAACTGGACACGTGCAAAATTACATGGACTCCAATTCTTAAGCGGTACTAGACATACAAATACGACGTTATAACATTATAAAACAGCAAGATTCAGTAGGCATATTTTAAAGTGTAATTCACAAAAAGCAGTCACGTGTTCCTTATAACTGCTTAACACGATCATGCGTATTTTAAAGATCTGTTAAAGTTTATGCATATGATTAATGCGTTCTTTTCTATAGATTATTTTATATAGACAATAGGCTATTTGGAAATCGGAAGCACAAAAGTTTATGGATATAAAATCCCACCGAGTTCACCACCCAAAATGGGATGTAACGAAGCAGCAGTCACGAATGATTTATCGGAATCCTTTACTTTAAAATGAAAAGCTTTAAGTCTGTACTTTAAAGAAGTCATGTAATCTTAATGAAAACCGGAGCCGGCGTTAACCGAGTGAGGGTTCCGTGTGACCTGGCATCGATAAGGGGATGCACCATAGCATTTTGTAAAGCAAAAAACTGGAGTAAATTATTAGCATAGGAATGAAGATTACCCGAAATTTCCAATATGCAGTTTTCGTTTGTATAATGCATATTGGGAAGGGGGGCGTCGATACCAATAGATTTTTTTTCCTTTCAATAAACAGACTCATTGGCAGGTCTCTTTCAGATATTTGATGCGAGGCATGACCACAATAGCCTATAGAATTACAGCCAAAGTTCCTCGCCTTGATTCTTTAACCAGGAATATACTTAACCTTTACTGGATTAAGTATAGGACTAGCGTCAGGTTTTAACTACAATATTTAACCATCATCCAAAAAGGCATCCTAAGCAAAACACAAACAAGTGACACAGAAATTAAAAGATACGATTTCCAGTGCAGCATTAATAGTCTTTCATTAGAATCGAAAGAGGATTGATGATTTTTCGGTGCAGCCTTGTAGCTGAACCTTATCAGTTACACATAAAGAACAGCGAAGCAACACCCAAAGCTATCCTATTCAAAAAAAATAAAAGACAGACACACAGGCTTGCAATTATGTCTTTGTAGTGACTCTCCATTCATTTCTATGGGGAAAACCCTAATCCCAACATGACGACCTTAACCCTTACCTTAACCTAAAACATAAGTAACCAAACAAAATACGAGCTTTTTGGCTTTTTACTTTTTTGATTGCATTCACAAATCCTTGTGGGGACCTGAAGATGTCCCCACAATGTCAAAACAGGGTTTTTTTCCGTCCCAACCAAATATCATCAATATAATCCACAGACAGACAGACAGACACACACACACACACACACACACACACACTAGAAACCACTTCTGGCCCAAAACAGATACAAGAACCATTACTTTATTCCTGGTGTAAAGCCACAGAGATTGCACTGTTTTGCAATAATTTTAAACCAATAAAATGTTTCACAGAAGGTTGCATATCATCACAGTCATACTTAAAAAAGGGAGTGATGTTTTTGGAAAGACATTTGAGGAAAATGCTCAGTGATTCCCTCTCATTTGTTGAATTCATGTCACTTTTTACTTATGGGTGCCAGGTCTTTAAACTGGGTATTCAAATAAAGTAATAAATTTCACAGCATGGCAGGAAAAAAAATCCTAGAGTCCCTCAGTAATTTATATATATATATATATTTATATATATTGTATAAACACACAATCACAAGTTTACTGATCAAATTTTAGGAAATATGGACTACCCTGTATCATCCAGCTGAGGTAGTGGAGACATTCTGGGTTATCAATTTGGA
>JAODJW010000106.1:10032081-10053673 GCA_026777045.1 Hyperopisus bebe | reverse complement strand
GCTAGGGGTAAAACGTAAGGACCGAAAAAAAAAGCCTAAAAAACCCAATATATTACATGGCAAATACAGGTCAGAGGCAATGAATCTTTCATATGTGGCATCTGAATTAGTGTTCAACATGGTTCTTTGTGCTGTAAATAAGAAGCATTTCACGAATATTCATACAGCACTTCCACAGACACGATGGCCCAGGATATTCCCTCTGAAACTATAACAAACACCCACACGATAACGGCCATTGCGATTCCCCCATGCAAGCACACCAGAAACCCCTGCACTAATTCTATCCCTCCCAAAGGAAGGTCTGAGGCAGGTGTCCAGTCTTCTGGGGGATGACACAGCTGCCGAAGATATTCAGACCTGCAGTGCCTGGTGTGCAAAGATCCCTTAAAAGTGAGCAGAGTTTGGCACTGCGCCGGAGTGTAAGAGGGATAGGATCTCTACCAAATACATGCAAGATGAAGGGTCTGGGTAGGACAGGGGATATTCAAAAAACTAAGGTAAGGGAATGTACTTAGAATGTGTGGATGACAGGTAGGTAGGTCCTTAAAAACCAAGGACAAGTACAGATGTAGATTTTAGATTTCAGCAGATTTTAGATAAGCAAACTAATCGAGCTCCGATTGTCTCATTCTGCAGAGGAGCAGTGGCAGAACGAAGGGGCACCAGCAGCAACCCGCTACCCTGTCTGTCCATCCCACATTCCCTGGAAGGTGGTTCCTGAGCTGAGTGGTCACAGTGAGAGGTGAGGCTTCCTGCCAGGGCTCCAGCCCTCAGCTGAAGAACCTGCGGTAGACAAACTGGCCTATGAGCACCACAGCCAGCAGGGCCATCATGTAGTTGACATAGACATTATCCAGATCGAGAGCAGCAACCTGGGACAGAGGAGAACAGGTTACTAAAAAGCCATTTTGGAGCACTGGTGTGTGCCGGCTGCAGACTTCAGTGGTGCCATTACCCAGCCTCCCTGCTGCGCGATCCATTGGGCGATGCGGTTCCGCAGGAGGTAGTCGCCAATGAAGCGCGAGATGCTGGACAGGAAGCCAGTGATGCCCTGCTGGAAGACGTGCAGCGCCATGCGGTAGCCGAAGCTGAGCAGCGCGATCACACGGCCCCAGTTTATCCCAGAATCAAACAGGCTGGGGAGACAGTGAGAGACATTCAGGCAGGCCACAGCATGTTGTACAATGGGAGACTAGAGACCGGGGGGGGGTTATAGTACTGTAATTTTTTTTATAGCATAGTATGAAATGTGAATTCAATTCTACATCATTTAACAACAAATTCACTGCAATTACTAATAATTTTCCCCCTCAATGTCGCTCAGCAGTAATGCACAAATAAATACAAATGCTAAATTAATTGATACACAAAATCTGCCAAGGCAGCCTTGTGGGATTGCTAAGCTCACTGTATATCAACAGAGAATGGCCTAGGTTCAAGTTACACCAGCATCTACAAAACCGACGATAAAAATGCCAAACTTTGTGTTATATGTGACACTGTTACAGTGAATTGCTTGATGTTCTAAGGTTTTTTTCAAAATGGAACCACTCATGCTGCCACATCCTTTTCACCCGAACATTTACCTGCACCTTCATCCCAACTAGAGCAGGGGAAGCATAAGAAAGGAGGAGACAGAAGATGGTCAAAATAGAGGTTGCATTAAATGGAAGGACAAAACTCAGATAAGAGAACTTGTAAAAGTAGCGCAGCCATGGAGATTGAGTGGATGACGCTGCGATTATAGAGAGTTGCAAGGAGTTTCTGCAATCAAGGGGACAGAACAAGCATATGGTTAAGGGGGATTTTTGCAGGTTCCATATCTTAAGATCAGTTCTTGGCAAATTCATATTGCACTCAATGGTGAAGAGGCTCACAACAAGAGATATAGATGCCCCTGTTCATAGCCGACCTGAGTGCCACCAATACACCGAGAACTTTTCACAGTACCTGTTGGCAATCTTGCAGAAGTAGTCATAGGCATTGTCAGGTGTCAGGGCAAGCTGGGACAGCATGCTCGAGAAGTCATAGCGCCTGTTGATGTCGTCACCGATGATGGCCAGCTGCTGGCCCACACGGCACATGGGACTGCAGGGAAAGAAATGTCGTTTGTTAATGCAGCCAGAATCAATGTGAATTGAGGCTATACCAGAGGTCAATGACCCCTGTGTAGAGTCAATTCAGAAATCTATCCACTTTCATTTGGTTAATCATTCCAACAGAAAGGATTCTGATTGGCTTCTATAGTTTACTATGAGATATAATGCCCTCTAGCATGCATTTCTTATTTAGCAGGTGTTGTCAAAGGAGACATACAAGTGAGGATCAGAGAGCAATGTTACTGGGGTTATGGACCGTGCATTAATCATATAGCATGGAACCACAAATGGATAAGCAATGGCTGCTTTAGTCAAAGCAGAAGCTGGTCAGTCTTTTGCCATTTTCACACATCATTGGAATAGTCATTAAAGAGGTTTAAGCATTTTTCTTAATAGTTAAGGGCAGCCACACTACCTGCTCTCATCTGGCTGCAATGCTATGATCTCTGGGTTGGGTGTAGGCTGTTCGCCCTGCTCCATCTCCTGGTGGTAACGGTACCGCACATAGCTGCAAAACACCGCCTCTGCTTCCTGCACCACCTCTTCCTCTGGGAAAATTAAAAAATACACAATTACGAATGACACAAAGCCAGACTTCAGCCCTGCGCCTCAACACACCCAGAAGCCATCAAATCCATCTTGGGAAATGCATAGCAAGACATGCTACTGTAGCTAATCCGAACATTTTATGCATACAATATAAATGTGTGTGGCTGAGAGGGCAGCACAGTTGTCTCTGGCAGTGGAGTTGTGTGCATGCAGACACTGTATGCTCTCCACGTCATATGCCAGTTGGTTAAACCAACTGGCATCTCTGAATTATCCATGGTGCATGACTCTACGTGCAGGGACACAGTAGGAGCATGGATACCCCGGCAGATTCAGGGGGCCCAGCACTTTATAGAGGCCAAAAAGCATTTGCAAAATTGGGTGGGAAGGCCCTAGATTACAATCTGCCAAGGGCTCAGAATTCAAAGCTACACACCGGTGTGTGTGTGTGTGCATATGTATGTGACCTGCGATGGTCAGGTAACCATCAGGAATTAACTGGAAGCCAGAAATATTACCAGAACTGCACTAGAACTCAAAAGCTTAGATAAGCGCTAGAGGGATTTAAAATTATACCTGCTTGGAGCAAAACCGGTGCAAATAGGCCACAAGCTCATCAAGTAGCAACAGTGGTAAATCTAACTCTGCACACCCACGTGATACCTGCCACCTAATTTGATTAGGGACTCTGTAAATACAGTAAATATTTTGAATTGACTAAAACACAAAGCACACCATACAGTCAAGGTTAGTTTCACATGTGATTTCTCAGCTAGCTCCAGCAGCATGCTAATAGCACAATCTCCTGCCTTCCTTTATTTAGAGCGGAGAAAAGACTCTGACATCAGGGCAAAGCTCTTACCCGGGTCTGTGTGCAACTCATCTTGACTGGGATTTTTCCGATTGGGCTTCAAGGGGTCGCCTTTACCCCCTGTTGCCATGACGCCACCAAATCAGGTGTTCCCTGTAAAGCACAGATTAGACCCAAGTCTTCTTATTTGATTATTAAATATAGTTAATATTGCAATTAACCATTTAAGGAATTTTAGAATAGTGATACTTTACTAATAGCCATGGAGAAATTCTCTTTTCACTTTGCCCCATCTTGTTCTCATTAGAAATGACAAGCTTAAGGGTCACAGCGAAAGAACAGTCACCTTGCGACACTCAGGGAACTGGGGGTTAAGGACCATGCTCAACAGCCCATAGACATGTGACTATTCTACCTAGGCCAGGCTCAAACCGTTGACCCCCCGGTCATAGACAGAGGGTTAGCCGCCTGAGCTACGCACTGCACACTGTATTTCGGTACAATACATGTAATGTGTATATTATACAAGCACACAAGTAACCCTGGACAGCATGGAAGTATGACAGGGTAGCACTGACACCTCACTCCAGTGAGTCGTGGGTTTGATTCATCGTACTTGATATTCTCAGTGTCGTTCAAATACATGTAGATCTGCATAACATGTGGATGTCTGTGAGCATATCCATGCAAGCTCTGGCACAGACTGGCATTCCATCCATGATGTTGCCCAGCCACGCAGCCTATGCTTCTTTGGGAAGGCTTCTGACACCTGCCAGTGACATGCCACTGGAAGCTGAGTGGGTGAACAAACCATTTCTAAAGCTTTTCTATCCCTTATAAAGAGTGTGGGTTCATGAATTTATGGTTTTGATACACATGTAACCATAATACTAGTTACTCAATGAATAATTTTAGGTATGTGTTTAAGCCTTTAAATGTGACCGATAACGCAGTAATCAATAGAGATTGGAGAATTTCGCTTTACATACTTAACATACGTTTCATAGCACGGGAGACAAACAACTGGCTTAACAGACCTGAGCCACTTAATCAAATTCACAGAACATTCATTTGTTCACAGTACAGCCCACTGTGAAATACTGTACATTTTGCAGACATTACTACATAATTCCATGCAACACTTTCCCTGGCATTCTTTACAATATTACCGTGTAATGTTATCAATACTGTTCATTAATGCCTAAATGTCTATATCAGCTAAATATGTATACTGTACTACTGTTAACGTGCACTTTCATTTGGGATTAATATAGCATCTATTTACAGCACAAAACAGTCGTAGGATTTAACACTTAAAGGCATTTTTAAAAATCCGATAGGCCTTATTTCGCCATAGCGACCATTGTAGCGACGCTAAATGTTACATAACCACAGAAGCCCAATGTGTAACGGGGCACGAAATCATTTTTGTCGCATGATTAAAAAAAATAAACTTTCCGAAATGCACAGTGCAAAGGTTTTCCTCATTCATAACACAACATGATGGCAACATTATACAGAAATCAGACACTCTACAAGAGATGTTATTCAATGAAGGCTACCACAAAGTTTATGACATATTAATAATACTTTATTGATCCCCATGGGGAAATTGTTTTTACGCCTCCCTCAACTTGCTCTTCGTAGAGTAAGTTGTCCACAAAGGGCAGCCACCTGTTGCGGTGCCCAGGGAAGCTGGCGGTTAAGGGCCTTGCTGAAGGACCTGCAGACATGCTGAGGCTGGGTTTGAACCGGCGACCTTGTGATTACAGGCACACAGGCTTAGCTCACTAAGCCACACGCTGCCCCAGCGTGTTTAACAACTCAATAAAACAATTTCTGCAGCTAATCAAGCATCCGAATAACATGACCGGCACTGGCATCATGGGCGTCGTTAGGTCCGATTACTGGGGGCTATAGTCCAGAGTATTTTACCCCCGATGCCAATTTTCCTTCATAAAAAAGTCAAGCCCAAGTTAAATTTGACTTGGCCCCTGATTTTTTTCTATAGCTAGAAATGCCCCTGACTGGCACCAGAAATTTTGGCGACCATCCAAAAGAGCAGCTGCAATGGCCACAAAGCACACTTTACATAACCCAGCTTTGTAATTTTCTAAAACCAGAACTTCACCAAAGGTTTGACATTACTTTAATAGGCCTAACTTCAACCGTCCCATCGTTCCGACACACCCCCTCACTTGACAACCATCGCCACTGGCTGCCAGCTAAACAACAGACAGGCCACACCATGTACACAGCTCCGTCACCAGCACCCACTCCATACTGCCACTCCATACTACAGATATCAGAAAACGCTGACTCCAGAGCAGGTGTATGGGGGGGCATCCTGGCCTGACTCCAGTGCTGTCATACGGGTACCTCCACTTAACATTCCCATCATGAAGGAATTGTCAACATAATACGTGACGTCTAGCAAAGATGTGGAAATTGTTCTCAACCAATTTCTAGAATTTCTGTAAACATGCATAGGCTAACATCAAACTTGGGGATAAAATTCATCAAGACCTAAAAAAAGGAATCAATAGAGATGCTACATAGACGACTGACCCCCCGAAAGCCACGGAACGCGATCGGATACAAAATTGGACATCATACGTGTTAAGATGCACGATGTCTAGTTGGGAAAATGGAATTAGTACACGCCGGTACTCCGTGGGACCCATAGCGCATAGTACCGGATATCTGAATGATCGACGTGAAATAGGCCATATTGACCTAGTGAGTCCACCTAAAAATCCACTGCAATTTTTGCTTTAATATAGCTTGAACATTCACGATGTATTGTCATCAGAGCGTTCAGACTCGTGCTTCACTTTTGTGTCTTCGTATTAGATACACCACACAAGACATAGGCCTAATTTGCTGATTCTAGGGGAATCGAGAACCCCTTTCATTTTTCACATAGAAAAAAAATGTTAAAGCAATCAAAAGTAACTAATTAGGGGACTTCATACAACTTTCCATACAGTCGTCTAGCCAACTAACTGCATGACTAGAAACACTAGGCACAAATCAATGACTAGGTGTAAGCTCCTATCTAGTTCCGTACGACCCTAAAGAAAAAATATCTAAACTGCGATGAAACGATTAATAGTTTATAAGAAGGACGAGAGCGCTGGGCAGCTTTCGGGCGGCCGTTTCCTCCTTAAAGACTCAACAGGCGAGTGGCTACAAGCAAAGGCTTTTCCCGAGAAAGGTTCCACTGTCCTGCCCGCTTTCAGGCAGATACAACTTTAACAAGTAACAACTGAACGCAACATACTTACCCGCTCTGTGCTACCAGTTCCAAAACACTTTATGGTATAGTTTTTAAAATTAAGAACTATAAAATACCACCATAAACAATTATTTTATAGCTTTATTTTGAACTAAAAAATAAAAACTATCAACGAAGACTCTTCCTTTCTCCCCGTTTAATGTCTGTTTCTGATCCAGTCGGCTCCCGCTTATTACTCTCCTTCCACTTCCGCGTCCCGCCCCGGTAAAATACAGAAACGTACGTCGTCTAGTGCCTCCATGCAGCCTTCAACACCAATGATGTGCATGACGCGCACCCAATCGGGGGCCAGATTGCAAGTAATGCCTAAAATGCAAGTAAAAATAGACCAATCTTGCTAAAGGTCAAATGGTGTCCAAAAATAGACTGACGCAGTCGGCGAAACCAACGGCAGTGATACCTGGAGTGGGGTGTGATATAATTTATAGTAAATGGTAACTTGCTTTTCCCACTCTACTGTTGAATTTTCTCTGAGATCTCGCGTACTCCCAGCAGTGTAGAGTGAGGAAAAACCCGATCTTTACTGACATGTGACCCCGGCACAAGTTTGATCATTAAAGTTGTTTCCCATTAGTATTTGTCACCCTCACCAAAAAAGTGATTCTGATCACAATGACGTAAAACCATGTAGTGATAGCGTACTTATGGTGCCGAGTGGTGTTTAGAGCTTAGCGACTCCTGTGTACAGTACCTGAAGAGACAGATATTATTTTTGGAACTTTACATAAAAGTGTGTTATATGTAGGTCTACGTATCAGTTATTCGATCAGTCATATATAGATATAATTGTTTCAATTATCCTATTTAATCGTTAGTTTATAACTGCTGAATATTATTTATTGAATATTAGGCCTACTGTTTTCGTTGGTTTCCTATTTCTGTTAATCGATGTGTACAAACTATATAAAATGAAACTGACGCGTCACAAAGGTATGAGTAATATCTGACCTATAGCGTGCAACGATAACTATGTACAATGGTACGGCATTCATCCGGTGCAGTAGGTGGCAGCATCGCATGTCAAGTACACTATTAACTAGAAAATCAACGTCGAAGAAGGAAAAGAAGCGTGTGCAGGGGCCGCTGTCTTCGTGTGTGCGACAAAGATGAGTGGAACAGTCAAGAAGGCAGCAGGATCGTCTGGTATTTTGGAGTGGGTGTCTTCTACGTATCGGTTCGCCATGGATAGGAATGATTTTAGAAGGTAAATGTAAAATACAGTTTGCTTCGCCGAAGAGCGCGAATCCATAGTGACCTTTTCATTGCGCTGTTTTTAATGACCCACGGTAGCGCTGCGTCGGCATTTAGAAATTACAATTTCTACCCCAATTATTGCCATTATCTTTACCACATATATATTCGAAGTTCCACCAGGGCTTAGTAAATGTATGTCTTAGGACAATTACAGTAGCAAGTAACATCAACATTATTACGACATCACTAGGTTTTTAATCAACCTAATTATTTCCGAGAACAGATTTTGCGGGCAAATCAACAGTTCATCAGGTTTTGTTACATTTTTCCGAACTTGCTTGTCAAATCTGATTTTCTTGTCTACCTTCAGGAGACCAGATCACATTTTAGGTCACATTTTAGTACAGACGGGTACAGTATGGGCATGAATACCTTGGCAGATTCTGGGGGCCCAGGACTTTACAGGGCCCGTGAAATGAAATTAGCAGGGAGCCCAAGGTGACGTTTTGAATTGTAGAAGTTTTACA
This sequence comes from Hyperopisus bebe, assembly GCA_026777045.1. Taxonomy (NCBI): domain Eukaryota; kingdom Metazoa; phylum Chordata; class Actinopteri; order Osteoglossiformes; family Mormyridae; genus Hyperopisus; species Hyperopisus bebe. Next base: position 10,045,192 of record JAODJW010000106.1, on the reverse strand, counting down.
GACCTTCTCTCTTGCTTTTGTATTGTTCTCCTAGGATGTCAACAGACAACTGCCTGCTTAAAATTTCAATTTCAACTGCTGGACTGTCTGCTACCCTGTTTTTGAGATGTCCATTAGGTGTTTGTGGGATGTTACTGTAGCAGCCATTGTCTGTGAATTTGTCTGTCTTTTGCATTTTGGAATTTTTGCTGAAACACTTTTTTAAAAATCAAAGTTGTATACAGAAATGTTCAACAAATAACAGTATAAAATGTTTGTTTGCCTTACAGGAACCTCCTGGTGAATCTGGGCCTCTTTGCTGCAGGTGTCTGGGTTGCTAGGAATTTATCAGACTTTGATCTAATGTCTCCCCAATCAGTCTCCTAACGAAAGCTTCTTCAATTATCCTGATGAGGTATAGTGCCATGCAAAGATTTTTCAGTTTTGAAAATTCACTCAAGTAAAATCTCACCATGGTAGGAGTATATGATGGTAGTGAAGATTATGCTCAGTCTAACTTATTCCTTTGTTATTAGTAAGTCTTTGTCCTTTGTATTTTTGAACTAAAATCTGTAACAGTAATCATGCAACTGATAGTGGCAGTAACAAGGTTGTTGTAATTGAGCATTTAGTAAAAGCTTAAGAATCAAATATTCCAGCTCTTTGTACATGTCTTCCTGATTAGAAGTACCACTAAACAATTACTGCAATAGAATATGACTCCTATCATTTATTACTGTATAAGCAAATACCCAAACATCCCCATAGTACCCTGACTGTGTGAACTGACATGTCTAGCTATTTAGAAAAGAGTGACGCTCCTCCTTCAAATGTTACATCTCCAGGTGTCCGTGACCAAAACGCTGTAGAATCCTGGCTTGGATCTCCTTGGTGGCTCTGACATGCTGAGATAGTTCATCTGCAATAAATGATAACATTTGTGGAAACTTATCTGTTTTCTCCCATGAATATCGTTTGACTCGTTTGATTAATCCGAGTTACATTACAATGGACTATACACTTTAAACATCACATGAGGAAGTACTTAGAGCTATAAAGGTGAGTCTTTTGGTCGAATGCCATTTGACAGTAATGTGTCAGTTATAAAACATGAATCAGCTATGACATACATTGGTCACAAAGCTTACTGACTGGAATAGGATATTTGTTAGTTTCACAAAAGTTACAGCTTTAGAAATTACAGCTGATTTGAAACATCACCAGTGTGCCCAGTCTCAGAAAAAAATGCAGTCAATGAATGATCCTACTGGTGGGTAAGTTTCATGTTAGGGAAAATGTACTGGTACAGTGCATTTTCATGCCCAGCACGACAAAACACCTTAGGATCCTGGTTGGCAACCCCCCCCAGTACGACGTGGTCCAGTCCCACCCTCCAGAAATGGCCACCCATCTCCAGCAGCCAGGCGTTATGTAGGTGTCCCCTTGGCCTTGTCCAGCCACTTGGTTCCTCAGCTATGAGGATCCTGCGGGCCGGATCACCCTCAGGGAATCACGCCATATGACCATAGGGCCATAACTGACGCTCACTCATAATGCAGGTAATGTGCCTCATTCGGGATCCTCTAGCAACCGCTCATTCGACACAAAGTCAAACTAGTGGTACCCAAGGATTCTCTGAAGAGACACAGTACTGAAGGAGTCCAGTCTTTGTCTCAGGTCACTGGTTAAAGCTGTTTTTTTTGCTGCCCCCTATATATTTTCACCACCTGTTTAAAAGGAAGTGAACTCATTAACGCACTGAAAAGGCAATATTTTAAGGGATCCAGTACGAAGTTATGGTATTTTTATCATATTTACTGCACTGCATGAACTCGAAACTCGAAAATATGTTCGTAAATGGGGTTTTTTTGAATTATGAGTTAATACAAAGAATTAAGAGTTAAGAAGTAAGGCACTTCAAACCGAAACTAAGGGGTACCGGATGTAGGACTTTGGAAAGTCCAGCGTTGCTGCATGGCCAAATCGGTGAGTAATTGTGCATTTTTGAATGTATTCAACGATGTATGGGATTATTTTTAATTGTTTTAAATGCGATCGCTAGACAGGAGAAGGCATATATAAAGGTATAAGAGCATTACGTATTTTAATATTAATTATAGGATCCGCTGGTAGGACAGATCACACTAGATTTGAGTACCGTTAAGCGAGAATCAACTTAAAATACTTGGTTATATTTGTTTGAAGTTGGGAGGAGGTTGTGTTTACCTTTTGAAGAGTTTTCTTAAGGTAATACGATCTAAGATAAGCATTACTAGGAATTACTATAGTTTCGTTTTGTCCATTTGAACCGCAACACCAGTTACAGAGGAAAATCATGACTTCTCAAAATCGTTCATTATCCGTGTTAAAGTGTAACACATTATAAGCGATAAACTTGAATTTTTCACTAATGATTCGTTCAGTTCGCTCAATGCATGTTTAACATAGTACTGTTTAAAAATCTATTACATTTACTTTTATATAATTCTAATTTGATTATGTGGTTCTGTATACTTTACAATATATTTCTAATCCACGTGTTATATTTATACGTTCTAATCAATATTTTATGTTTATACGGATTTTTAAATGAATCATATTAGCCATATAGTGACTCTTCCAGATGTCCTACATCATTACGCCCCAGGGTGGCGTAAGAGGGGCTCAGCTGCGGCTCCCTGTGTCAAGCACGAAACTGGATTTGGCTAATTAAAATATACAGCTGTCTGTAAGTTAGGAAAGTGATAAGACATTAAATGCGTAATAGCACAGACACCCCTGGGGGGATGAGTGGGACACATTATATTGATAATACTAGTGTTTGTCCCACACAGAATTTTACTGGATTTTTTTTTTTTTTTAATTTTGTTTTATGAATAAACATGTAGGGAGAATTGGGTTCTTATGTAACCTACTGACCAAGGGGAAAACACTGCAATTTCAGTAACATATGCATGAACAAATGTATACAGTCAAAATTGAAACAGATGGGTAGCCAATACATAGGTACAATATATGAGGTCATACGGTGCAGGGGTAGGCAAACCTGATCCTGGAGTGTTGGCATCCAGAGCAGGTTTTCCATCCTACCTGATATCTCATCTGGTAGGATAGAAAACCTGCTGTATACTGGCACTCCTGGATCCGGGTTGCCTGCCCCTGTCATACAGGATAATGTGTGGAGACAGATTTCACTCAGTCACTAAATGGATCTGTCCCTTTCCACCCAGTGTTGAAGACACATTGACTTTTGCACTTAACATATATATTTATTTTAGGATAATGTCCAAGCCTTTTGTTTCCAGTCTTGTACTGTCATGCACAGTGGAAATGAAGAATTTAATAATCTTTTTTTTTATTATTATTTTGCGGGCCACCAAGAAAATTTAGTCTTAGCTTATCAGTATACACACAAAGAAATCAGTGGGTAACAAATTTGCACTCTGCAGTTCCAGTTGTTCAGATGAAAACAGCTGTAATGATCAAAGAGGGAAAAATGGCATGGAGAATTTCTGAAACATCTGATGTTTCCTTGGTGTGAATTAGTAAAATGTTGTGTTTTCATGGTTCTTTATTCCCCTTTGACATGTGGTTGTCATTTTCTTTTAGAAATGCCAATAGGTGTCGTAACACTGTCATCATGCACTAAAAACTTAATTGGTGCCTATTTAATTACCTTGCATTAAAATAGACAGCATATCCAAAGTCCAGAAGTCTGAGTATTATTCTACTGCTGCATGGTACTCAGTTTAACAGTCCTATTACTGAAAAGGGGGTTTAATTCATCTTCCTGCTAGACATATGAGGTGGTTTAATTATGTACCTCAGAGATGTTCACATGCAATGGAATGGGAGTTTGTTATACTGTAATAGATCAGTCTATGGGTTGGGGTACTGCTGCTTGCTCATATACTAGAACTTCAGGGGCCAGATTTTCTAAGCAAGGTGAATTAGAGTGAGGGTACAATCAAACAAAAAAAAGGCCAATGGGAGTGGTGTGTTCTGCCAGTGACCTACAAAAAATGCACAAATTAATGAACAGAGATGCTTTCATGTAATTTAAGTAATGACCCACCCAATCGACCAAAGGCGGTGCAAAATAAGACATGCTTTTTTAGCGTTAAATAATAAATCAATTTGGGGTAAATTGCCTAACCACAAACCTTAGTTAATTATGTTTGCATGATTCATTTAAAAACTCTCCTCCCTCAAATATTGCGCTTTGAAAGGGAACATCTACAAATGCATATGCAATATGGCCAGTTGCAAAATTAATTGTGTCAATGCCTTTGCATTTTTCATTGTACATCTTTAGTAAACCTCGACAATAGTGTTTTAACGCATTCCAACCAAGAGCTGTGGTGGGAGGTTCTTATATTGGGTGTTTGTTTCTTGCAGTACATACTCGTTAATCTCTGGCAGACTGCTGGTGTGGGTAGTCATCTGGCTGCACACTTCCAGGGTAGTGGATCAGTTGGTTCACCTCCTGCTCTGCTTGTGGAGTTTGCATGTTCTTCCTTTCCCGAAATCCAAAGACATGCTGTTTGGGTGAATCGGTGTCTCTAAATTTCTTGTAGTGTGTGAGTCATATAATGGTTATACTTGGGTCACAGGATTTTTAAGACTCAGATCAGAATGTCTGGCTTCCCTAAATGTATACATATTTGGTGGACAATACAAAGAGCAAATATGGGAAGGCAAGTGACCCCTGCTTATGTTGACTAGACCGACCTGTAACTTTTAGTGATCGACTCCTGTGTTTCTGGGAACGAAGTGAGAATATGTCCAAAAAGGTCACGCCCTATGAAAGTGGGGCAGTGCCCAGTACCTCACACCCCCCAGCACCCCCACAATGGCATCTATTGAAAAGCTTCTCTCTTTTTACTAATCACTAACTGATATTTCTGCATCCCATATAGTCACAGTAGCTTATGTCAACAGTCCTGCTCTCACAATAAAATATTTTACATTTATACATTTAGAATTCAATTTGCCATGTATAAATTTGAAATTGGACCACAGCTAGTGGTCATGAGTACCAGTGTGTATGCATGTCTTTTTCTTCCACACGGGCTAGTCTTACTCCAGCTGGTGTCAGGCTCTCTTCTGTATGATCACAGGCCTGAGGTCCAAACTGCATTAGATGTCGGCCTTTGACTCTCCATGGAACATAACAAAGGTGAAAAGGTATTTAAACAAGCCTTTTTACATTGTAATAATATTACTCCTTCACTGCTTATTAGCCCTTTTTCCTTTGAATTTGGATGAGTGAAGCTGTATGGTTTTATAAGTGAGGTCTGGCTAGTGCTTTGGAATCATGGCACGATTTCTTTAGAATACATATCCAGAACTGTCTTATTTTGTTGCCTGACAGACTTAAATGTATCTGTTTAAAACAGATGCTATCATCTGTGCCACCTCCTTATAGTAATTGCAGTGTATCCTCTTCTTACTAACTAGCCCTTAGAGGAGTGCATGTGAGTGAGACCTTCCTCATAGGTGCAGGGTGCATGTACACTTGCTCACGCGTGGCTTCGCACACGCACTCCAGCACCTGCTCACCTGTCCTCCTTCCCCCAGTGTTCCCTCCCCCAGCTCCTGCTTCACTGCTTGGAAGAATGCACCAAGGCGGAGCTGAAGTGCTTCAAGTGGCATCTCGCCCACCTCAAGCTGGACGACTTCGCTCCCATTTCCAGGAGTTACCTGGAGAAGATGGACATGTTGGACCTGGTTGATGGGATGTTGATGACTTACTGCCCGGAGGGGGCTGTGAAGGTGGTGCTGCACGTCTTGAGGAACATGCAACAGAATCAGCTGGTTCGCAGGCTTGAGAGGGACTCATCACTACGTAACTATGTTTTTCTGCATTTTCTGCGTAAACATAAACATCACAGCAAAAGTTGCACTAAATGCACTAAATATCCAGTTGCCTAGACACAAACACATACATGAAAGTACATATATAAACGAAACAAATCTTGCTGAAAAGTAAATTCTTCTGTACTCTGGCAACTGCTTTGACTTTGACACTTTGTGCATTTCCAACCACAAAATGTGTCACATCTCTGCTCCCTTTGCCAGCCAGCCAGCAGCCCTGCTTCTTCCTATCACTCATTAGCTCATGTTTCTCCCTCCAGTCCTCTGCCAGCGTTGCCCAGACCAGAGCATGGAGTCGGGGGATTGTAGTAGTGACTCGGAGGACAGTGTCTACCTGGATGCAGAGGAAGGAAACTCTGTTTCAGAAGTAGCGTGGGGGCAAGGTGTTTCTGAGGAGAGGGAGGAGCAGGGTCCTGTCACTGCCACGAGTCTCTCTGAGGAGCACAAGGAGGACATCTGTACAAAACATGAGGAGGAGTGTGCTGCCTCCCAGACCAGTATCTCTGAGCTGCGGGAGGAAGGTGCTTCTGCTGAGAAAGAAGCAGAGAGGGTCCTTATTGTCACAAGTGAATGTGGGAAACAAGAAGAGGATCTTCTCCAACAGAAGGAGGAGGAGGGACCTACCTTGATCATAAGTCACTCTGCGGTGCAGAAGGAGGGTCTTTCAACTGAGAACGAAGCAGAGAGTCTCATACCAGTCACAAGGGAGTGTGGGAAACCAGAGGAGGGAGGTTCTACCTCTGCCTCTCACAGTGCAAGCTGTGGTGCCTCAACAGAAGGATTGGGAGGTGCTGGGCCTGGACAGCATGATCCCTCTGTGGCAAGTGGGGTCGTCATTCTTCAGAATGAGAGGTAAGAGGAGATGCATCCAGGTTACTGGTGGACCTTGTGTACTTGTCACAGACACCTGGAGTATGAGGACCCCTAGAGCTGAGCCGCTCACATTAATGCATCTATGCCTGGCTTTTCAGCGCCCACAGCTCAGGGAAGCCAAGGACAGCTTTAGAGCTGCTGGCTGTGGATCTCACATTCAAGGTGAAGCCGCATTTCAGTTTCTCTGAATAACTCCTCCATGAGCAAGCATATTCTTTTGCATCCCCTGTTCTCATTGGCGGGCAAAGCAAACCTCCCCCTTTTGATTCCAGATGGTGAATCAAACTCTGCAGAAGCTGGTGTACAAGGAGCTGGAACGCTTCAAGAAGCGCATGTTTCGCGATTACCCAGAATTCTTTGAGCAGCAGCAGGACCAAAATGTACAAGATGTTGTTAAGACATTAATGCAGGGTACAAACAAGCATGAGGCTCTCAATATCGTCCTACAGAACTTGAGGGCCATCGACCAGGAAGAGCTTGCCAATTCCCTGGAGAAGGGTGAGTATTCAAGCCAGGTCATTTATATAATACAAAAGTGTGTCTAAAATCCATTTAAAAGTAAGGGAGTGTCCCAAAATACCCTGCATATAACCCTGGCATTCAAATCCCATTTCCAAATGCAATAAAAACAAAAATCTGATTTATTAATTCATGTGAACCTTTATTTCACTGACAAAAGCACAAAGAAAAGATTGCCAATATTTCTACTGACCAACTCCATTTGTTTTGTAAACATACACAAAAGTTAGAATTTGATGCCTGCAATACACTCAAACAAAATTTGGGACAGAGTTAAAATAAGATTTAAAATAAGTTTACAGAATATTCAAGTAATACCAGTTTGGAAGATTGGTGGTATCATGATTGGGTATAAAAGTAGCACCCAACAAAAGCCTCTTTGAGCCAACAGTCGTGAGAGAATTGTTAGTCAGCTCAAAAGGAACACAAGATTGCATAGAATTTAGGTCTTTCAAAATCTACAGTATATAATACTGTGAAAAGATTGAGGAATTTATGAGACCTCTCAGTGCGTAGAAGGAAAGGTCTGAAAGCACTCTTGAACGTTCATGACCTTTGAGCCCCTGAGAAGCCGTCATGCTGTGACGTATTGCCACGTGGGCTTGGAAGCACTTCGGAAAAACGCTTAACTCAGTCTGCCGCTGCATTCAGAAATGTAACATGAAACTGCATTATGCAAGGAGGAAGCCGTACATCTATGCAGGAATGCCATCGAGTTCTCTGGGTCCAAGGCCATCTCAGATGGACCAAAACACAGTTAAACTGTGTGCTGTAGTCAGATGAGTCCACGTTTCAGCTGGTTTTCAGGAAAATTGGATGGCAAGTTCTCTGTTCTAAAGAAAACGACCATTGTTATCAGTGAAAGGTACAAAAGCCAGGGTCTGTGATGTATGGGGGCGATCAGTGCCCACAGCATGTGTGAACTACATGTGTGTGAAGGTACCATTGATGTGGAGGCATATATTGGGATTTTAGAGAGACACGTTACCATGTTGCCAGGCGTCATTCTGTATGGGCCACAACCATGTGGCTCGTAGACACAGAGTTTGTGTGCTTGACTGGATGCTGCAGTCTCCTATTGAAAATGTCTGGTGCATCCTGAGGAGGAGAGTCAGGCAACGGCGGCCATGGACTGTTGAACAACTGAAGTCTTTTATCAAGCAAGAATGGGCAAAAACTCCAATAGCAAAACTGCAGCAATCCGTATCCTCAATTCTCAAACCATTGAAAAGTGTAATTAAAGGGAAAGGTGATATAACACAATGGTAAACAGACTCTGTCCTAACTTTTGCTGAGCGTGTTGTAGGCATCAAATTCTAACTTTGTTTATATTGACAAACTGAATAGTATTTTGTAAATAAATATATTGACAATCTTTTTTTGTAATTTTGTTCTCATGAATTAAATGACACGTTTTTGTTTTATTAGATTTTGCATTTTTTTTATCGCATCCCAACTTTTATGGAAATGGGATTTGTACAGTCATGTGCCACATAACGCTTTGGTTAGCTGAAAAATTCCAGTCACCCAGTGATGTTGTAGCAAAATGCATTAGTCACATGTTTGTGGTTTATGTGTTACTGTACTCTTTATCGTTATCTTAGAGTGCACTCTTTCTACTAATATAGTGTACTATAGCCTAGGGGTGTAATAGACTCCACACCATGATGTTTGCACAATGGTGAAATCACCTACAGACACATTTCTCAGAATGTATCGCCGTTGTTAAGTAACGCGTGACTCAAAATATTTGAATATGCCCACAAACACTGAGGGAAAGATTACAACAGTGTTATGTTAGTTTACTAATATATGTAGCATTCTTTAAACACTGCATTTTACATTATGGCCTGTCATAAATTAAAAATACCAATAAAACATACATTAGCTGGTAGTTGGCTTACCAAATTTTATAATCAAACTAATTGAATACCACGTGGAAAAAAGCTGATAGTATTCAATTATGTATTTTCAGAACACAGACTACAGGTAAATAAAACCGCATAATTCGTATTGTGGCCCTAAATTAGCCTGGGCCACAGCTGATTGGGGACTGCAGCTTTTTTGCAGTATTTTTTATTATGTTACATGACTAATATTAGATTTAATATTTGATATTTTGACTAATCTTCTACAGTACATATTTAGGCAATGCTTTTAATTTTTTGTTACAGAGGCTGCTCTCCAAAAATTACAAGACGAGCTTCTGTTTAAGCTGAAAAGAGAATTCAGACGTATCTTTTAAGGGACAACATCAGAAGGGACTCATCTTGAAACCTTGCTATGGTACAGCGTGCTCCAGCCTCACGACACCAACTGAGGCAGACAGACACAGAGCCCCTGTAAGCTAGGAAGAACCCAATCATGGACTGAATCAAGTTGAGGGGTTTAAACATAACTATATTTTTCAATTAAATAACTGTGAATATTTTTGATTAATAAATATCAAATACTATGAGCTTATTGAAAGGCATTGATACTGCAATCTCTTTCCCACAAAATACTAAATTTAAATGATACAACTGGAATGTAAATAAATCAATTTTATATTATTAAAGTAAGAACAATAAAAAATTAACAGTTACACACCAGTCCCAAGTCTCACACACTAAGCAGCTGCTTGTGTCAGGGTTATCGATGTGCCAATCGCTTGGTAATTTGAAATCTTTGTCTAGATTCTATTTAAAAGAGCCTGCCACGCTTTGTATGTTTCTGTCATGTCAATAGTGCAAAGAAGGAGATGTGTGAATACCGCTCATAATAAAATCCACTAATAAATTGGGTTTAGTGCGTGATTGTGTCTCGGTGTGTAACCTCCCATAGACTGACACTGCATCCATGTTCAGTACCTTGGATTTCCAGAGACAAGCTCCAAGCCCACAATGAAACTCCACTGCATCCAGACTGAAACACCATTTAATCCAGACCACACTAAATCTATTAGGGGAGTGGCAGTGGACCTTGGCTTTGTTTTGCTGATGTAATTTGGACCTTGGGAAAAGTAATTGCATACCCCTGGTTCAGCAGTTAGCGAAACGGCTGGATGTATTTTATTGTCCACAACACCATTATACAATATTGTTACAATATAACAATCAGTTTTGATCTAAGCAAAACTTTTGCAATTTTTTTTTATTTAGCAGAGGCTTTTGTCCAAAGCTACATACATTTATGATAGCAGGTCAGACAGTGCCTGGAGCAATTTAGAATTAAGGGCTTTGCTCAAGGGCCCAGCGGTGAAATCACCCTGCCAAACCGTAGGTTTTGAACAGGTAACCTTCCGATCATGGACCCACAAAACCACCCCAAAAATAGAAATGAGATCATATGAATACTTGTCTATGCTAAATAACTATCTGCCTTTTATACTGTGTACTCAGAATATAGAGGAGAATTCAACATAAAGAGGAATACAGGCAAATTCCTTCTACTCTGACGGGAAGACAGAGATCAGCATACGTCTGTCAATATCCACTGCACCAATCGGAGAATGTCTGCTCTGTGTCCAACTGAATTCCAAACTCCCAATTATACTGTTAATAATCATTTTCACACTGTCAGCAGGAACAGTCAGCTGGGACCTAATGCACTTCTGTGTCATTGGCCAGACCCATACAAGGCTTCCTGGCTTCAGAGTGCCACATGAGGCAAGCAGACCCTGTCGGTGGAAATCGCCAACTCACTGAAGGCTGACTGCTGGCTAAACTGGGCCCGTAGTCTATTGCACCAGGTGTCCAGGGCACTTTGGGTCTCTGACACCAGCACCTCTGGGATGCTGAAGGAATACAGGCAGCAACAGTTGCCCTTGGCAACTGCCTCCCAGCATGCAGTCACGCGAATCACTTGTAGAGGCACCATGCCCAAGCAGTTTTCAGCATTGTGGTTCAGGTCAAACCAGTACACAGCAGGATAGCCCAGAAGAATCCCAAACAGGGAGCAGAGGTTCCAGCTGGCGCAGGTCTGTGTATCAACCACGCAGACCAGAGGGCCGTCTGACATCAATGTCCTGAGGCTGTCCAACACACCCCTCACAGCTGCCTCCATCCCGCTCAACCTGAAATCGGCTGTTGCTGGCTGAGCATTTCCCCAAGACACGTCCATTAAGACAACAGCGTTTTGTCGCAGCAGCAGCTCCAGGTTCAGGATGCACACATCCAGGTTAATAATGATGACGTTACCGTCCATCACCAAAAGGTGCAGCGCTTTGCTGACATAGCCAGCCGCCTGGATGCACCGTAAGTAGTGCTGTATCTGACTGGGCTCGGCGGAGTTCAAGTCGTACAGCAGCGCTGGTTTCAGACCAAGGTCCACGGCCTGTATCTGGGCGGCAAGGCTCCGACACTCGCACATTGACAGGCATTTTCTCTTTTTCCCCGAAGCCAAACACTGCCGTGCCGCGGACACGAAGAGGTCCGGTACCGCTGGCTGTGACATTGGCGACGATCCACTACGCAGGCGGGACAGGAGACCGTTTCATCATCAGAAATCTGAGTCTAAATGTTATTAAAAAAAAAAAGAGAAGCGTTAATCTGGGCTTCCGTGCGCGGTTGCAATGTACGTGTATTCTGGACAGGCTGTGCAGTTAGACGAATAAGCATAAAAGCTCAAAGTTGTGTTACTCTTATGTCCGCATCATTGCAGCCTATGTGAGCTTCACTTCCTTCGCTATTTCCGCACATCTCCGCATGTTAAAAAAAGTACCTTGAGAATATAAAAACCATAGTGAATGAATAAAATGTTTTCCAGGACATTCGGGATTCTTACCGTGTTATTTCTGTTCACTTAAATGTGACTTTGCACTGAAAACTGCAAAATCTCGTCAATTACAAATGAAGAATACAATTATTTCAATGTGCAACAACACGGACTAATTTTACTAAATCATAGCTAACGTAAAACTGGAGTTTCATCTTATAACTCCGCTATATTCGTCTAGGAAACTTGTAAATTACTTGTTTAATTATACCAGAACAGAAATCTTAAAATCTCACTTATTTGTCAGTACGCTGGCAATAAAGTACATTCTTCTTTGACGGTTTAATAGAGAGAAGTTGCAATGCTTCCCCCTGCTGTGTCGGGGGTGAACTGCAACAAAAACCGAAGTGGACCCTCGCCTCACCTCCTTTAAAAAGTCAATCAGAATCTACGGAGCCCGGGAGGGGGCATGGGAGGAAAAAAAAAGATAAACATTTGCGAGATGTCGCAAAACATTAATAACTGTGCTGTGTCCGTTTGAAATTCGAAAGATGGAATTTTGGTCTATTTGAGTATATTGAGTTTTGCATGGGATTTACTGTGTGAACGTGTTCGGCCCATACTTTGTGGGATCATACAGTAGCCAGGCTCACTTTCACCCTTCAGTCAATTTGCAATTACTGAAGATGACACATGTTTGTAATCATGCCTTTGTGGGGACTCTCCATTAATTTCGATAGGGAAAACCCTAATTCCAGCAATGACAACCTTAACCCCTACCCAGCTCTAACCTTAACCACAAGTAACCTAACAAAATAAAACTTTTGGCATTTTTAGTTTTTTTTTTAATTCGTCTGTGTGCCCAGGTGAAAGCGTCTGCGTGCCCAGGAGAAAGCGTCTGCGTGCCCAGGTGAAAGCGTCTGCGTGCCCAGGTAAAAATCTCTGTGTACCCAGGTGAAAGCCTCTGTGAGCCCAGGTGAAAGCCTCTGTGAGCCCAGGTGAAAGTGTCTGTGTGCCCAGGAGAAAGCGTCTGTGTGCCCAGGTGAAAGCTTATCCTCCCTTCATTGGTTACCAGTTAAGTCTCGGATTGGCTATAAAATACTGCTATTAACCTATAAAGCACTGAATGGCCTTGCACCAGAATACCTTAGTGATCTGCTGACCTCAT
>JAODJW010000106.1:10007771-10018419 GCA_026777045.1 Hyperopisus bebe | reverse complement strand
TATGCTCTGACATATTTAAAAACACAGTTTTGGTTAACTGCTCTTTGCTACAGAATTCTATTTAAGACAGTTATGTGTTCAGTACTACTCCTGGCTAGGTAAGATCTCCTTTACTAACAGGAGAACCAGCTGTTCAGCCATCAAAGTCGATTGAATAAAACTATGCAATGGAGGTGTAAAGATGGATTGTGGTTATTAAGGTGTTGATTCAATGCGTTGATCTGTACAGTCAGAATAAATTTTCAGGGGTACAATAAAGATACTTCTGGATTGCGCGCTCTCACATTCACGCATAGTAGTGCTAGCAGGAGGATTTTCACAATGCAGGACGGCAGGGGAAGGTTCAATGATATTCATAAAGGAAGCACCACCTGATGGTCTCTTTTGGAAAATGCCTCTGTTTTATAATGCGAAAAATCTTTTGCCAGCTACAGTAGCAGCTAGCTATCTAGCTAACATAGTAAAAAAGTAATGTTAGCTGTAGAGGTGCATGACGTTGGTTAACATATCACATTTATTTGTTAAAAATCAAGATATCGGCATTGTTCTGATGTGCCAGTCTTGGCCAGTATTGTTGGTCAACATTTAAACTTTAAATCAGTATTCAAAGTTAGCAGCATCAAAGCATAAAACATAGCTACTAATACAATGGAGATAATTGCATTGGATGAGCCATTTTGCATAGTGTGGGAAAAGGGACGTTTATAATCGTCTTTCGATTTCCACAGAATGAATAAAAAAAACTATTGACTTGAATTTAATGTATATTCCATCCATATTCTCATTGCACAACCTGGTCAAGGTCATGGTTAGAGCAGGCAGCTACCACAGACAGCATAGAGCACAGGGCTGGGATGCACCCTGGACAGGATGCCAGTCCATCACTGGGCACATATACTCACACACTCAGTGTCCTGAACTATGAGCAAACTTTATTTTGGTACAGGAGTGAGATGGAAAGGAGGTGAATGTTACAAAACGGTCAAGAATAAAAGCAAAAGAGCTGCTCTGGCAATAGTGCGAGTGAAGAGAGACAGGAGATGTGGCTTTCGGTCTTGGAATGGGCTCTAATGGGATGTGGGTGCAGGCGGGCGTTCTAGGTGCTGGGAAGCGAATCCGCTGTGCTCGCTAATTAGGCACAGGCGAAGCTGGTGAATGGGCTCGTCAGATCTGCCCCTTTCTTACAGGAGGATACAGCATCTTGTATTTTCCGGCCTTTGATTTTGTTTTTTTGTGTTATTCTGGTACCTGATAGTAGCGAATGCTGACAGGGCCATTATGTGGGGGCAGCTGGATGCTGTGTGTGTGTGTGTGTGTGTGTGTGTGTGTGTGTGTGTGTGTGTGTTGGGGGGGGGGGGGGTGGCTATTGAGAAATGGGATCCACACTCATAAACACACTCCCTTTTTTTTGCTGCTTTCCTCTCAGGAATCTGTCTGCCATCCAGGACAGAGAGATCTGCTGTTACTCAATCTCCTGCAAGGAAAAAGACAACATTGGTATGATTCTGGGCTGTATCTCACTTCCTCTTACCTCATAGACTGGTACCTTTCTGCATCTCCTACCTAACGGCGACCCCGGCCAGACAGTCGGCACCTGTGTTTAAGCATCTGCATGTTTTAGATGTCTGTGCAGACACACACGGGATGACCTTTCAGGGGCCTATCAGGGATTATTCTCTCATTTAAACTATGATAGAAGGTAAGCTGGCATAGGGCGAGGTGAATATTTTATTGCATGACACTTGGAATTTGCAAACACTTTGAGTAAATCTCTGACAGCTGGTTTTTGTAATGATTCCCTGCTTATCTGCTTTGGTTACCATCTGAAATGGGAAGCCATTGTTTCACACATTGGCATTTGATCAAGCCTTTCTGGGGGGGGGGGGGGGTTAGGGGGTCACATAAGGGAACATCACAGATAACTGGCAGTAAATAAACATGAAGTTGAAAGACCTGTTTCCTTGGGAAGGAATTGTTTTTATTAATATAAAAACGCAGACGTGCACTGTCACAAGCAGGGGTTGAATCCCAAATAAGGTTTTTGAATTGCTAATATTTACTTATCAAACAGAATATTAATGCTGCCCCATCTCATTCTCATTCCTCCTGACATGACTATAGTGATGCACTGAGAATCGGTGTTTGCTGGGTTCTGTATTTCTTATCGATATTATCTAACTGGTTATGGAGCACTACTGTGTGTATAAATGAGCAGTGATACAGCCAGTGGCTCTCAAGGGGAAACAAACGCCTGCCTTCCATTTGATGCATCTGTAACTTGTTCTTACTGTGCATGATGTAAGGATGAAGTCACTGCATTGTCCTGTGAAAACTGCTCCCCAGATACTGAAGGACATCAAGGTCTCTGGGCCAAAGCGGGTGGGAGTGTCTTGGACAGGCCAGTTTTATCACAGTCCTTTTGCAAAGTGCTTTTAGCACTGTGATGGAGAACATAAAGTTTATTATTAAGAAGACTTCATTTTTTCTGCATTTTCTGGCTCCCATTCAGTTATTTGCAGTTGTAAATGTCAGTAGGTTTTATCAATGTCATAGGATTTGAGGTTTATTTTATATCTGGTTTCTCAACAACATTGAGAGGGCTGTACACTTTTAGAGCAGATTCTGTTCACCCACATGGGTCTGATGCATATGGTTGCTATGGTGACTCCATGGCAACCTCCATTGTGTATTCAGTCATGTCTGTCTGCTCTTCCTGCCAGATATCACACTGCAGTGGCTGATCCAACACTCCAGAACCAGGCGAAGTTCCTGAAAACCAGACCTGGTGAAACCAACCTGAGACCAACCCCCTAGTCACGCTGCCACCCTCCTTCCTACCCTTCCTACTTAAAAAAAAAAAAACAAAAAAAAAACCATCCAGACTGCCCATGTAAGAGTTCCCTTTTGATTCTTGTAAAGAGGATGTGAAAACCATTATTTGCACTGTTTTTTGATATTTTTGTTATATACGATTGTTGTAAGGTATAATTTCAACTGGATAAACTGATACTTGACAGTCACACATTACCCTTTCTGTTCTTTTTTTTTTTATAGTTCTTCGATTCTGCCGTTTTTTGGCACACTGGTAGAAGTAACTGGCCTGGGCTAACTTGGTCAAATCCTGATTGGTAGCTAAAGTATCAGTTATTTGCTAGTCAGTTACTGCTATTCTGATGTGCTGAAAGTGAAGATGTGGGTGTTTAAATACAGCTGTTCACTTCCAATATATTGGACGTCTAATGGAAAGTCGGTCGTCGTCCTGATTCACTAGATTGAGCTTCATATTTCATACTGTAATTGTGCTGAGATGTGACATCAGGGGTGAACCACCTCAAAGTGTGCGAGCTAATTGTCAAGCAGTTGAAGGAGGGATTTAAATGATCTTGGTTCAGTCCCCGTATGACTAAAGACAAGTTTGCACAAACAGTGCTAATCAGAGACACCCCCCCCCCCCATTTGTAGTCATGTCAGGAGGGGGTAGAATGAGGCTTGTGTGTGTGTGTGTGTGTGTGTGTCAGGGTTCTTCATGCACTGAAGGGTCAGCGCTGTTCTGGGCCCGGAGACAGACTGCCCTTCTGCAGCCTCAGCCCCCTGGCACCCTGCATGTGTGTAACAATTCACACAACATCTTAAATGTTCCACATTTTTTATAAGTGATTCAGCACAGAACATGCTGTACATAAGTATTGTATTTACAGCTGTTGAGTTACCTTTGTTTTTGCATAATGTATTTTAATCTTTCAGCCAACGTGTTTTAGTGTTTTCATTTATGTGGTGTGGCAAAACTGGTCATAACTAGACCCTACAAACTCATATGTATGTATCTTGATTAAATAAAAAATATACATAAAGTCTGACAGGTACAGAGGTATGTTTTGTTTTTAATCTGGGAAGTTTGAGAGTCCTTGCCCTACCGCAAGGCTATTCAGCTCACGGTCCTCAAGGGCCAAGCCCTGCTGATTTTCCAGCCTTCCTTCACCTGTGAGCCAGGTGTGAAGCCTCTGACCAATTAGAATCAGTAATTATTGAACTAACTACCTGGGAGAACTGAAAACAAGGCCTGGATTTGGAATCGTGGGCCTGAGTTGAATAGCCCTGCCCTACAGTGAACGGAACTACAGCTGATGGGTGGTGGAGGGAATGAAGATTATTGGGTGTCACAGAAATGGAAAAATACACCTGGAAGGCTGTCAGTCTCATGGGCACTTTATACCTGCAAACTCAGCATAACTCAGCATATCTGCCTAGCATGCACATATGAAAACCCTGAGCACCATACACAAATAATTCACATAAACATTTCTTTTTTAAAAAAAGAAGGACTTTAAACAGAATATAATGTAGTCATTGTCTTTAACCGACTTAAATAAATGTTTTATACCCTCATAAAAGATACATTTGCGAGGTTAGGTTCCAGAACCCGTTGTGAATGAATAGGTTTTGTGGATGTTTGGTAGAATCACTAAAAATGGTAATATGTGCTTATTTCAGTAGTTCAAAACCTAAATATGACACCAGTCATGCTCCCCAAACACTTTAATTTAATTTAAAAGTTAGCTTAATACATTAACTTTAAATAAAACAAAATATTTTAAGTTATGGTTGGATGGATTAAGGATTGCATCAGCACTTTGTACATTGAATTGCCCATTGCAAAATTTATCTTCAAATTGCATGCTCTGATTGAATATTGAATTGCCAAATACAAAATGAATTGCCATTTGAATAAAGAGGCAAAAAGCCCATGGCAATAAGAAATGCAATTCAGTGAAATGTTATTCTATTTTTCATTTCAAATATTTTGAAATTAATTAAGGATTGCATAAGAACTTTGCACATTGAATTGCTGATTGCAAAATGTATTTTCAAATTACACGCTCAGATTAAATATTGAAATAACAAATGCATGCTCTGATTGAATACTGAATTGCCTATTGCAAAATGAATATCCATTTGAATTTTTGTGCTTATAACACAGGACAACAAAAAACATTTTTTTTAAATCATCAGAGACCAAAACACATTTTTCCAAATCAGTTTTTCTGTCACGTCAACTTTTTGATTTATGAGTAATGCTAGTTAATACCGTAATTGCAAGTATTGTGTACTAAAACAAAAGCATCACTGTAGTATAGGGTAAAATACCTTTAGAGCAAAATCAAACAGACAGGGGGCATAAAGAAATTGAAAAGTGTTTGTTAACCACCATGGTTTCTTCAAAAACTCTTTGAGTTTGATTTTCTTGTGTACACCGTGTCTGGATTGTCGCGGTACAGCATCCAGCAGTAGTCGGCCATCATGCTTTCACTGTTTGGCACCTTCTCCATACTCCTCAACACCTTTTACAGAATCAAGACCATCATGTAGCGGTACAGGAACAGACAATGAATCGTCATGAGGAATCGTCATGAGGATGCAGAATCTGAATGCTGAATCAGTTTTTTTTTTTGTAAATTATTAAGAAACACATGGCTAGTGTGTTAATGTGATTTATTTTTGTAGTTTTTTTGACACGTTTTTGTGGTGTTGTGCACCTACGTGAAATATCAGCAAACCTCGAAGTCAGCAATTCCCGTTTCTTTAGATTGCACTTCTTTCTTTCGGACACTAGGGGTCCTCAATTGTTCAAGTATGGACAGATGAACAAGAAAACCTCCCGCTGAATCAGAATCATTTATTTATCGCCAAGTTCTTCCACATACGAAGAACTTTGGGGCATCATGCAAAACAAGCAAGGAAAATAAAAACAATTAATAAATAAATCATATAAAGAAGTAATACAAAAGTGTGTGTTTAGTGAGGATAATGTACACTGTGTAATACAATGTAGCTGCAGATTAATTAGATGGGCTTGGGGTGGGGGGGTAATATGTTTGGTGTAATGTAACAGCAGGCGAGCAGATAGGCAGGGGTGGGGCGACAGACAAAATCAGTTGTTGTTGATGAGATCTACTGCTTTTGGTGCATGATCCTGATAGACGTCAACGTCTTGCCAAAAGGGAGTGGAAACGTCCACACCCAGGGTGGGAGGCATCAGCTGCAGCCCCTCATGCTTGCTTTGTAGTCCTGGAGGGGCTTCAGGTTCTGAAATGATGGCAGCCTGCAGCCAAAAACCTGAGGTTGGCTTGACACTGGCTTCTGTCTGGTGTGTTCTAAACCCTTGTATGTTACAGAACTGTGTCAGCTGTTAGAGTTAAGCAATATGAGTTTGAACTTCAATGTTATTACATTTTGAGCATATTATACAATATATAGAGTTTACAGTATAAACCTCTTTGACTGTGAAGCTATGACAAATTAAACATCCAGGTTCTGTCCTGTGAAATTCAACAGATTATGCATATAGTCCAGTTAATTGTGAAGTGGTGTTTTGTTTGTTGGTTTAGACTTTGGTTTGATTTGATAGTCCTGTGGATACTTCAATCACAGTCCAGGGCAGCTGTTAAGGATATTTGCCATTTTTTGACAGATCATGTATTACACACAACTGATTCCCAGTGTGCTATTTGAATTCATTAATCTTTGGTTATTAGTTTACTTTGCACAACACCAGGACAAATTTGAATTGTGAGACAAGAGACATACCCAGAGATTCAAGATCATCTTAAAATCTGGAAGAAGCACAATGCTGATTAAGTGATCTTATAACTGGTTGGCACAGTGGAACATGCAAAGAATGATGCATGGTTACTGATTATCTGGGGATTGTGTTGGTTGTGGTCCTCTCATATTTCAATAAATGTCCAAGTAAGAACCCCAGGGATGTTACTGTGCTTATGGTTTGTACTTTCTGCAGACTTTCATCTAGCAAGACCCAGCTTACTTATGCAGGGTTGCCAACTCTCACACTTTCAAACTCTCATGCTCACGTAAGAAATTTATAGTATTCCATTTTAAACCTAAAATTAGTTACATTGAAAGCATTGGGGCAGTTTGCAAACCCATCAAGGTAATAAAACTTTTACGTACATGGACTTTTCTCGAATTTGAAAATCTCACTGGTATTCTTGATATTGAGAAATACCTTACGATTCCAAGCATTTGGGAAAATCACATTTATTGATGTTTCCAAATCTCATGTTGCTGGAGCACAGTTTCACCTCCTTTGTTAATAATGTCCTAAAATATTTAAAAAGATTCAAAGTGTATTGCCTGGTATGTCTGTGGGTTCAAGAACAAGGCCCAGATCCCTATGTGCCCGTTGCCGCCAGCTTACTCTCGCCTCCTGAGAGCAAGTTGGGGGAGTTGCAAAGAGAGTTTCCTCATGGGGATCTGTTAAAGTATTTGTTATTAATAAACGGTTAATTAACACTAAAAAATCATATTTTTTCCTATCAGTTTTAATGTACATTTTCATTAGTAGCTGTCATCAGACATCCATTTCTCAAGTGCATAAGATATTCCTAAACGGCGCCTTCATTTTCATCCCGTGTTTTGTCCTTTGATTTCACCTACCATACTGCTGCTAAAATTTCACTTTTACCTCTGATGAGAGGAAAGATGCTGTAAGAAACAATCCATGAATAACTTGATATTTTAATGAATGTTCCATGGGACATTGTCAATGAATAAGCAGGAGTATTAGGGGGAGGGAAAACCAGAGTACCTACAGGAAACCCCACAGGGAGAACATGCAAATTCTACACACATGGAACGCTGGCAGAGACTCAAGCCCGGCTCCCAGAGGCGTGACCGCCAGCCACTGCACCACCATGCCACCCTGCTATATAGTTAACCATGTAATAGCTATTGTGCTTCACACTGCACTGGAATACATGGATCATAAAACCACATATGTTAGACTGCTCTTTACTGACTATAGTTCTGCTTTTAATACAATTCAGCCTAACAAACTCATTATCAAATAACATGATCTCGGTATTAACACTTCATTATGCAACTTGGCAGAGCTGTAGTTCTCGACCACTGGTCTAAAGACTGTTCGACTTGATCGCTACCTCATCTCAGTCTTGAGCCCATTTTGTCTTGATCTTGCGTTGGTCTTGGCCATAAGTCTTGAAACATTATGGAATATATTATCTGAATCAATATGCAAATATACTACTTTCCCCTCACTAACCGGAAATTCATTTTCCTCCACTATCCTCTTGTAGCAGCGCTACTTAAAAATGTACTACATCTCCCAGCGGAATAACACTATTGGACTGCTTTAGAGGGTGCAGGGGCTGCTGGGAAAGCGTATTAAGCAAGTGGGCCCTTTAAAAATGAACATGAAAGATACCGGGAAGATCGTGATCGTCTGTTTGTTTGGACGTAGGTCTCTCACACTCAAATGGATTACAACTCAATCACCTTGGGTTACAGTCTCCATCTGGATATATGTGCTGTCTTGTCCGTGAGAGTTCGTCTTGAGTGGATACGTCTTCATCTGGGGGGCAGTCCCATTCAGGGCCAGCCAGATATGAGGTCACTGAAGTTCAATTTCTTTAAGAGCGAAAAATAAAATTTAAAGCTGGATATTTCACCCGAATAAAAAAAATCAGCAGTTGAAAATGTCTGCCGGCCAAGTGCATTCTTATTTCATCTTGAATGTGTTATTAATAGTGTCTGCTGTTTGTGAGTGAGAGAGAGAGGGCTAGAGCATCCAGTATCAGCATCATAGAGGATGTGGGACTCGGGAACCGCACACGTCCACTTCATGGAAAGGATCTGAAATTCACGCTCTGTGTGTGTGTGTGTGTGTGTGTGTGTGTGTGTGAGAGAGAGAGAGAGAGAGAGAGAGAGAGCGTGCAGCAGCCTGGTTCTAAACATCAAGAAGATCATGGAAGAGATTGTCAGGACGACACAACCATATCACAAACTATCAAAAACAATGACGAGGCAGTAGATAGGGTCGCTAGCTTTAAGTTTGTGGGCCTGACAGCATTGTTAATTTCGGCGATAAGTATTTGTTGACGACCTTTTATTTCATGACTAAATTATAACGACAATGTAAATGAAGAAATGGTTGACAACAAAAATTACAGCGAAATCTCTGTTCTTTATGCTCTGACGAGTAAAGACGATTGAGCAGACAACCTAGATCACAGTAGCCATCTCAAAGCATTGTTTTCAACCAATCATTTACATAGGCATACATCTGCAAGGGCACGTACCAATTCTCACTGTTCCCATGAATCTTTCAAATTGGATGATTTATTTTTCCCATTTGGTGCATGTCTGGTATTTCGCTAAGTTCACACTTCACGGTTTAGCCCCAGTTTTCCGTTCAGCAACAGTTTGCAGTTGCAGACAAAATCCCCAGATCGCAGGAAAATCGGTGTGTGATCGGCCCTGCCAAATCGGCACTTGGCACAACACATAGAAAGAGCAGCGTGTGGCTCAGTGGGCTAAGCCATGTGCTTGTAATCATGAGGTTGCTGGTTCAAGCCCAGCCTCAGCACATCTGTAGGTCCTTGAGCAAGGCCCTTAACCCCCAGCTCTCTGGGCACCCCAGCAGGTGGCTGCCCTTCATGGACAGCTTGCTCTACTAAGAGCAAGTTGAGGGAGGCATAAAAAAGAATTTCCCCACGGGGATTAATAAAGTGTCAATTATTATTATTAGACACCCATCAGATATCTAATATCTGGACCTGTCAGCAACTCCAAACCCTGTTGGTGTGAAAGGAGCAGTGACGGGGTGAGTCGAAACCCAAGGAAGGAATTTAAAAAGTTTAATTTTTCTAGGAACTGTTCATAGTGTTCAGGGATACACACATACCGAAATAAGTAACTTGTATCTAGTAAACAGAAGGGAAGACACACAAGCTAAATGCTTAATCCTAAATGCCACACCAATGTCCCGTTTTTGTCATTTCAGCAATTTTACTGTATTATGTACTTTCTGTTTTTGAAGAAGGGTTATTGTAAATTGTGAAGACAGATTTTGCACACAGTTCAATGGGCGTTTGATAGGTGTTTTCATACCCTAATAACAAAACTATTACAGTATAAAATGGGCAAACAAAATTTAATGGGTGTTTTAATACCTTAACAAAAACGAACAGAGAACAGTACAAGTATGTCTCGTTGATGTACAGTATACAGAAAATAAATATGACCCATGAAGGAAATGACAGTATTGCGATTTTTCTAACAAACTTTAGGCATTCATTTTAATATATGAAAGAAGTATGGTAAATCAGTAACATTCTCAGCCTGGATAACTCAGCATCACAGCGTGTGCTTACTTCTCAAGGGAATTTATACACCAAGTTCCACCAACTACACTCTAAAGCAGTTTTTCTGAAACCGGTCCTCAGGGACCATCAGCAAAAACGTGGTCAGTCTGCAGCTCCCTGAGGACTGTGTTGTGAAACAGTGCTCTAAATTGAGTATAATTCTGAGTCCTACACTCTAATTAAGAGCTATGAGGATGACTGAGTAGTGACTAATGCTCTGTTTTAAATAACATTCAGGAGCTAATGGCCAGTGGTTCAGAGCAAGATGACTGAGCAGATCAAATTACCCGATTACCAGTCAGGAGCAGCTGTGACAGTCAGGTTTCTTGGTGTCTAAGGACAAACTCCTTAGCTTCCAGGATACCTGGGTAAAGTCTCCAGTTTCCCTTTGAAAAATATATTGGTGTTTATATAGTTTATAGTTTTTTATGCCTGACAGTTTCTTCTAAAGCAACTTGTGGTGGTGC
>JAODJW010000106.1:9993198-10007671 GCA_026777045.1 Hyperopisus bebe | reverse complement strand
ATATATAAAATGGCACCACCACAAGTTGCTTTAGAAGAAACTGTCAGGCAGAAAAAACTAACAGCAGAAAAAAGCCTGGCTGTCTCGCTTCATCTGGAATTATCTAGTGATGGCAGCCCTTTTTCACTAAGCAGTCCTGACCCTGAGCCAGTTCCGGCCAACTCAGACCCAAGGGTAATGTCATAAGGTTACTGAGAAAGTAAATTGTATGCTTTACTTTAATTTTGTATTTTGTGTTCCTGCTTATGTAGAGTGTAGCACTTTATACCTGCATTATTGTTTTGATAGTGAGTATATTGACACTCAGCAGTGTTGCACTCGTGCAGTTGTCACTGTATAAATTCTTTTATCTTGCACATTTCCATTTCCATGTCATTTGACATGCATGGATTTGTTTGTTTGTTTATTTCTGTTTCAAAAAGAGACCCAACAGGAGAACAACTTTCTGAAGGGGCGTTGGGGGCTGATTACACCCACCTGTCCAGTGAGCCCATCTGGCAGTGTGCGCTGGTCTCCAGCAGAGCAGCGGCCCACACAGACGCTCTCGGCGTCGCTTCCTGTGGGAGCGGATCCCTCAGGCGCGTGGATCAGCACCGAAGGGAGGGAGGAGAGAGGCAGGAAATTACCCGGCCATTAGGACCCCCGTGTGAGGCTTGAATAGTACATCCACAGACACCCCATTAACACAGAAGGTCCTCCTTCTCACACCGGGCATTGAAGTGATGTTTGTTAACAGGCTCTCCAGAGATCTGCTTTCATCCGAAGGGGGTAGTGGGAATTGTGGTGGGTGCTGGGTGTTTGGAGGATGTCCCAGCTTCTTGGCTCCAGGTCCAAAGTAGGAGGCTGAAGGACACGGGACTCTGAGCACTGAATGGGTGACAGACTGGGCCCAGAGGAAGAAGCCAGGCTGGATCCCCTTGGCTCATTGTCCTGTGTCCATGAATCTGAAAGAGCTGTGACAGCTAGACCCCCCCCCAAACAACACATCAAAATCAGATTCAAAATCAGCCTTATTAGCAGGGTCAACTCGGATATTAGGTTCACATAACATTCAATTTTTTCAAAATCTTTTATTTCCACATTAAATTGGGTTTACACATTGAGTTTTCTGTTTTTATATTATTCTGGCATTCTGCAGGCTTCCGCCGTCTCTGCGCTGTGCCGTGCAATCAAGTGCAGCTGGGTGTTTCCATATGCAGTGCTGTGCAGTGGTGTGTAGCCATGTGCAGTGCTGTGCAGTGGTGTGTAGCCATGTGAGATGAATCGCAATCCTTTTTCGCTTTCAGGGCTATGATCGCTAACTCCGTACTGTGCGGCTTTCTTCTGATACTCTGCCAGATGCAGATTTTTATGTGGTTAATTCATTGCATAGATCCATCCTTTCATCCTACAGCTCATTCAATATCCATCCAAGGGTCATGCGGGACCTGGCGCTCATTTCAGGAAGGAGAGGGCACTGCAACACCCTCGAAGGGATGCCTGTCCATCACAGGGCACATACACACACAGTGACACACTATGGGCAATTCTGAGATGCTAATTTACAAACTACTGGACAGTGGAAGTTATCCAGAATATCTGGTTGAAACCCCCACCACAAGGGGAGGAGCTGCAAGCTGCACGTATGTAGATCAGGAACAGAATTCATGCTCACCACTGAGCCACTGGGTCACCTGTAACTGAATATGGGCCATTTCCTGCTCATTATAATCATATGAAATCTGTCTTGCAGTCTCTTCATGACAGACATATTCTGTGTATTTGACACTTTATCCTGTGAGTCAGAGTCATCTTGCCCAGACAAGTCTTGAGGAAACCTGTTTCTTAGGATGTTAAATAATAGCGTATTTTAATTGGGATGTATTTAAATAAAGCCAGCATTTAACTGCTATTTTTTGAATGCTCTCATAAGGTTAAAGTTTTAAAGAACCCTTAGTCTTCAGTCTAATACAGTAAATTGTACATTAGAATTATTTTTTTGACAAAATTTGAATGGCAGTTGTTATTTCTTTTTATTAAGATTTGAAATATTTTGTCATTGAGTGAGACAGGCTGAAGTCCCCCCATGTCCTAATTCAGTGTTTCTGAACCTAATCCTCGACAACCCCCAGACGGCCCCCGGTTTCTGCTCCCTCCCAGCTCCCTGCCAGACAGTACAAATTTTCAGGGAGCTGGGAGGAAGCAAAAATGTGAACTGTCTGGGTGTCCCTGAGGGACCGGAATTAGAAACACTGCGCCAATTACAGGCCTGTGCTCCTGCGCTCTGCGGTGCCGTTTCCCAGTGCTAATGGACCGAGCTCTTTAGGCTTAATGCCCAGGGCCCCATTTGAGCCCAGCCCCGTCAACCGATTCACTTGCTCTCCAGAGCCAGAGCTGGCTGTCAGAATCTCACCATGACAACTGGGAGATTTTCTCTGATGTCTCACTGCCCCCCAGGCTGCTCTCCTGTGTTCCCACCAAACAAACAAACGCTGTCCCACTGCCCAGACTTAACAGGAAGCTCTGTTCATTACGAGAGCTAAGTGGGGCAGTCGAGCTGTGTAAGTAGCGCCTGGTAATGTTAGAGACACACACATGTACGGTCAGACTCATATTTACACATTAACTCACACACACAGACACAGAGACACGTTCACAAGGACCGGGCGCCGCTACACACACTGTCACTGTTACTGTGATGTAGTCAGACACACTTTCAATAAGAGAGGCACCATGCTTCGGATCCAGGACTGAAAGTCTGAGATGGTCTCCTTCATTGTCATTTCACATACGTAGCCGACACTCAGCCTCAATACAGAGCTTCTCTTTGTCTCCTGACTCTGGAGGGAGGGAGTCTCGTCTTGCACCCCAGTTGAGGCTGATAGATACCTTTAGCACATCTTAAAACTTAAACAACCCAGTTAAAGAAAGCCATATTTTTCCAGCGTCTATGGCAACGCAACAGTGAATCCAACTACTTACAGTGTCCCACCATTGCTTAAATAATTAATGTGTTGGGGGTCATGTGTTCTTATTGCCCAACAAATTTAACACCCTATTCAGCTCCTGGAGTCTTGAATTAAAAAGGAATCATCAGTTCTATTCACTGCTTGCAGAGCACATCTTTAGGTGATGACCTTCACAGATAGTATTAATGTCTTAGAATAGGGGTTCCCAAAGTTTTGATGTTTGTGGACTGATATACTGTACAGCATTAAGAAATTCACTATGCCAGTGGACTGAGCAGTGATTTCATGTTTAACTACTTCCATTTATTTACTTGGAAATAGAATGTGCAAACGTAAGGGATCATAAAAATGTCAAATATATAATTTATTTTTGGGAATTTACCAGCCCCTCCACAAAACCCCAGTGTTCCACGACCCACTGAGATACTGGCAATAGACCAGTAACAATCCACAGAATAGGGCTTGAGAACCTATCACCAACTTAAAATGTGGTCCTCACTTCACAAGACCTCAGGGGCCTATCTGTTCATTTTTCCGACTGCATCCTGTCATGTGTAAGGCGGTATTGGACACAAGGCTGGGAGACATTCTGGGTAAGATACCAGTCCATCACAGGGCACATACACGTGCAGTCTCAGCCATCCACTACAGGTAAATAGAGATGCCAGTTACCCTAAGCTCATGTCTTTGGATTGCAGGAGGGAACCTGCAGGATGGGGAGACTCTGCAGACTCCATACAGAGTGGAGCTTGGATTTGAACCCTATGAGGATAGCTACCATGGCACCTTTTCATGTAACCATGCCTATTGTGATTAGTAAATTATTTAAGAAATAATGCAGTTTAATACTGGGATTAATGTGAGGGTTGCTTTTGTACCTCTTGGCTGGTTTTAGTCTACAGTACAGTACTGTGCAAAAGTCTTAGGCAGTCAAAGAAAATGATGTTTAAATGATCTTCATGTTGGTGTAAAACTATGATATTATACCAGTCAAAGCGTGTCAGCTTAGCCATTTCAAAACCTCTCCTGAAGTCACCCGAGCACACTGTCAGAAAATAAGAGTACCAATTTGTACCTTTGCTTGTAACTGGGGCTGTACCCTCAAGGGTCTGCCGATTGTATCCTAGCTGTAGGTACAGTATATGCACTTTAGTCTAATTTAAGGTGCAGAAATGCACTTTGAGGAACATCCCTAAGGTACAAACAACATTATTGTAGCCCCAATGGTACAAAAATATTTCTCATAGGCCATTTCTCTACCTTAAATGGTACAGCTACATACAGCTATAGAGTACGACTAGCAGACCGTAAGTGTTTCAGCAGTGAGGAAGCGACATTCGTGGCACAAAGTGTGCGTGTCATGACTCAAGTCATCCCTGGATCACGCAATTCTGTTTTTGTGGATGTGGCTTCCCTGCTACAGCCCCCGGCTCAGCTGGGGGGAGGTGTCAAACACTGTAGTGCAGGAGACCACGTCTGAGGGAGTGTGGGGGGAGCGCGCTATCCCTTTCAGCACTCCGGCTCTATTTGTTCGGCTTTTTTTTCCTCTCTCCACATGTTTGCTCTTCAGACCTTAAACACAACAGGTGCGTCCAAGTCTGAAGAACAAAAGCCTAGTCGTCATGGAGACAAGTCAGGAAGAAAGTGTCGGTTGTTAAGCTCTCACTTGGCCGTTCTGAATTAAACTTGGATTCTAGGACTGTAGCTGGGCAACTGTGGCTGTCACATGGCATTGATATTCAGAAAGGGATTCCGACTGGGGATCGGGGAACAATGGCATCCTTATAAAACATCCCTCCCTCATTATGGGGCCATGATTGGTGTAAGCACTGATCCTAGACCAGGGCATGCTCTGTCTCCATGAACCAACCGGACATAACAACCCCACAGAATTCGTTCAGTCCGTAGTCTCTGAGTTGAATGTAAATGACACTATTCTCCAAAACCCCTTTATTTAATGAATCCTGCATGAGTAGAACCTAAACTCCATTATACACATCGATATATCCACAAAGAAACAAGACCTCATAAGCATTTACAATTCTAAATAGTTTATTTGAAAAATGAGGGGTAATAAAGTAAAACTGTAATCACAGTGGCTGTGTTTGTCACTGTGGAGTTTTACCTCACAATACAGCTTGCATACTTTCAGGACATACCTCTACCATACGTCTACAGCATGTTAAATCTGTAAAATATATACACAATTTTCAGATTTTTTGTTCTGTAGCGGGACTTTACAAAAGTCACCAATCGTCTTCATTTTGTGTCTTTCATAACAATGGACCTGTTAGGACCTACTTTCGGTTACTCTAACACATGCCCCTAATGACAGAGCGTTTCGCTAAAGGGACGGCGTCAAACTGGCACATTCGGTGTACTGTTAAAGGCAATTTCAGTGCAGCAACATCAGGTTATACAGCACGCCCCCCATCAAAGGAATGGAAGTGTGGCACACGGTGTCCCATGTCACCTAGCCCTATTATTTTGGCCAAGAAGTCCCAGCAATAGTATATACAGTAAAAGCATTTATATTCTTTAATATATGTTTATAAATACTAGTGTAGAAAGGAAGTTAATGCATGTCTGTTGCTGTGAGTGCTTTTTATAATAGCCATGATAGTTTCTAATAACAAATGCACACAACTCCTTGTAGTGTTGTGTGCAAAAGAGAACACCGCGGTTGGTAGCTGGTGACGAGACCTTCAGACTCCAACTGATTTCACAGATGAGTCAGGTGTTAGGGGACACTATATACGGGACTTTAAAAGGGGCTAGCACCTTGTCACAAACTGAAACACACAGCCAAAACACAGAAAACAACACACAGAAAATGGTGCACCTGTTGTAGTAGTCAGTCCATCCTGGGAGCTTGTATAGACCTGAAACACTAATGTTTGCTGCATATTCAATGCACATTCAGCCCATGTGTGGGCTGGGAGCTGCACAGCTAGATGGACAGTCAGGGATCAAAGAGGAAAGTCTTGGCTTTTTCCATGCTGATTGTTATGAGACAGTGTTAGTGGTCATTGTCATTTAACAGCTATGTTAAGAAGAGGCTGCTTTAGAACTGCACTATTATAACATAATTACATTATGAATTAGAGGGCAGGAAGGAGACTTCCCATATTCTGCATGAGCCTTTATGCATTCTGATAAACTGATATTTGATGATCCTAGCCTGGGGGCTGGCGGGGGGGCATTGTAGGTCAGAGCAAATGGGAAGGTTCAGAGGGGGCTGCTTCAGCAACTTGTCCCAATGGCCAGGATGGAGGAGCTGTCCTTGGCCTTGTCGTAGAAGATGGAGGGGGCTACGTCGACCTTGAGCTTGGAATCCCCAGCGGGGCTGCTGGGGCCGGAGGAGCTGGGGGTGGGGGTGCCGTCTGGCAGGCAGTCCTCGCAGCAGCAGCAGCAGCAGTCCATGAAGGCTTGGCCCAGGGAGCGACACAGGCACAGCAAGAGCACGGGTGTCACCGAAGAGCGGAAGAACAGGAAGAACTGGTTGATGAGGCTGAGAAGGGCTTGGGTGGAGGCCGACACCTGCGTTGAGGAGTAGGCCACGGCCAGGTTGCATACGTTCTCGGGCAGCGTGCAGACGCCGTAGACGACCGCCAGCGCCATGACGGTGCAGTTGAGCTTCCGTTCCCTCTGGCTGTGGAGCTGCTGCTTCTGTGGCCCGGAGGACGTGGTGCTGGGCGGGAGCTCGTCCAGCTTGCGGCTGGCACTGCCGGCGATGCGCCGGGTCACCAGCTGGCAGGCAACGGTGAAGAGCACGGGCAAGCAGAAGTAACAGCCAAAGTACCACCACATGCGGGCGTCATGGTAGGTGAGCACCAGAGAGTAGATGGACTCGGGGAGGCTCAGGGATGGCTTCATGGAACAAGAGTCCACCAGATCGCCGGTCACCGACGACGCGTCCCGGCTTATCTGCCACAACAGCAGCTCAGGAAGGGCCAAAACCATAGACCCCACCCACACCACGGCCAACTTGGCCAGGATAGACTGGCACTGCTCCACCTGCCGCACCTTCGGCTGTGTGCTCGTGGCTGCGTGGAAGCGGTCGATGCCCAGGGCACACAGGCTGAAGGTGGTCACGCCCAGAGAGGTCACCTGAGGGACGCGGAAAGACTCGTCAAACCCATGCTGATAGCAGCGCTTCGAGAAACGCAGTGGCTGTCACCAGCAAGTCAAAGTCATCATGTCCTGCTCATCATATCCTTCCAAACACTAGGATAAGCAGCTCATACCAGCTAAGGACAATAGGGCCACAGCCAGACAATAACAGCATAAAGACCCTTTCAGAGTTCAGTCTGGCTCCCTCTAAGAAATGTCACTCAGAGACTGATTATTCAGTATGATTATGCGGATGGACTAATACAAACAAGACAAACAGGACAAACACATACAGCTCGAAAACAGATTTAAATAGATATATATTCTGCCTGTTACAGTCAAACAGCATAAGTCATAATAAATAAACTGTTATGTACAAAAATATAATTCTGTATGTATGTATGAGCATTCAGAAATTCTCCTTGGCATCAATAAAGTGTGTGTGTATATTAGTAGAGCACCGGAAGTAAAACTCACCTCCATGTACGGAACGATCCTACATGAAAAGTCTCCCAGGAGCCGTTTCTTCGTCAATTCGTTAAAAATGACGACGGGCAAGCAGAAGAAAAGTACCATAAAGTCCCAGAAGGCCACACTCGCAAGAATGCAGTTCCACGCGCTTTTCATGTAGTAGTTGTGCCACACGATGCACATCACGGCCAGGTTGCCCACGATGCCCACGGCGAAGACGACGAGCGACAAGAGCATCACCGCATAGGCGCTGTACGAGCTGTCGGTCACCGGATACAA
The DNA here is from genome assembly GCA_026777045.1 of Hyperopisus bebe. Lineage (NCBI taxonomy): Eukaryota > Metazoa > Chordata > Actinopteri > Osteoglossiformes > Mormyridae > Hyperopisus > Hyperopisus bebe. Next base: position 9,999,860 of record JAODJW010000106.1, on the reverse strand, counting down.
GGGGTTGTGGATGCGAGTTGTGCCTTTCTGCACGGAGCTGTTCCCTGCACCTTCCTCCCAGGGCGAGTTCCTAGTAATCCCGCTGTCGCCTCCGAGGTGCATCGTGACGTTGGATAGATGCACAGATCTCGGGGTCGTAAAATAATCGTTAGGATCATACGGTCGGGGATACCTGACGCTGAAAGAGGGCTGCTGGTCCCGCTTTTTGCCGCCCCCATCTCTGGCGCCCCGTGGGACTCTCTTGTGGTCAGTATCCAATCTTAAAGCCGAGGGATCGTTTTTCTCCAGACCTTGGTTTCGGATTAAATGAACCCTACGACTAACACCCTCTTCTCCAGTTGGCAGGACACCTGCAGCCTTGTCCGGCGCAGTTTCCAAAGCAGGCTGTTGCACATCTCGGGGAAGCACATTTCTAGCCTCCAAACCACCTACTGCCATAATCAGCAGAAGAACATAGGAGGTCATCTTGCGCTGGTTTAGTAAAAGTTGCTAAACCTCTGAACAATAGACTGTTCAACCCAAACGATGTTTTAAACAGTTATACTTTAATACAGAACAAGGGCATCTGCTGATTTAAAGAGCAACTACGATGGAAGAAAACATGAGCGGTTCAGGATCCCCTTCTCTCTGCGCCCGACGCCCCTATTCAATAGACACCGCCGCACGGAAAACTGCGCTTCTTTTTCATCCGCTTGGTCACGGCACGGGTGACCGCCCCCCTTCCCCGAAGAACAGGGACACATGTGATTCTCCCCATTTATCCGAAAACGCTATTACATTAATGCCATCTGCTGGTGGTTAAATTTCAGTTAAATCTTAACAGGCCAAACCGTTTAGTATAATAAGAAATACTACTTCCTTAAATATTAAAATATAACCTACAGCCGACACAACACAATGTTATATAAGTAATATTTATAGACGTTTCCAAACATCAGCACTTAGACATGGAAAACATAATTTGCATAAAAATCACAGTCATTTTCTGCCCCTTATTCATGTTTATCTGATTATGCAGTATGGGACCAGCATGCCGTATTAGATAGGTCAGGATGGAAGCAAGCATTTTAAATTATGTACTCAAAGGGCGCTGTTTTATACATTTTGCAGTTATGCAATACAAATATTCAGTTTAGTAGTTTTACCCGTGTCCCATATTGTTTTGAAAAGTTTGTCTGGTATTTTCAGTTGCGTGTACATGCGATATGCGTGACTGGGAGCCGCACAGTAATAATTTTGAGGACGTGGAGCACTGGACGGCCGGCAGATGGCGACAGCTGTAAAGCCGCGTGTCTCCGAGCAGCACACCGTACGCCCGCTGTCCACGCGCACAGGTGCGAATACGCTTTGCTCCGCCCATGTTTCTTTGTGGTATTTGCGATTAATGACTTAGCCTAGCTCGGATTAAAAGACTGATACGGTGTTTTTAGTGGAGAGATGATACTAATACTCTACCAATTATTTACAGATACCTTCATCCAGTGTAACAAGGTTAAACAAAGTGTTTAAAACTTACTGATTTTAATCCTGCATTTCTACACCACACTGTCAAGTATCATTGACTCACTTTTGCATATTGTTTTTTTTTTCTCCTTCGGCAACAGAAGCTGCAAATGATTCAGAATGCATGTGCAGCATGTCCGGTACTCAGTGAGCCTCAATGCAGCCACGTCACCCCACGCCTCGTTTCTGTTCATGGACTTAATATATTTGATTAAATCAAGTTTAAGGCCTCAGTTCTGGCTTTCAGAGCCATTAATGGACAGGCACCCATCTCCATATAGTTAAACTGTGCCCCATCTCGCCTCTTTGGTTAGCAAACCAACAGCACTTGGATTAGATTCTCCATCTTCAAGAAATGCCTCAAGACTGATCTGTTCCAGGACTATTTCCTCTAGCCTGACACCACTCCAAGTTTCTTGAATGTTCTTTATATTGCACATTATGTTGATTAAAGAGTAGTCGCATTAGTTTCTTGCTTTGTTTTGAAGATGTTGTGCGGCTTTTGACTCAATACTGCTTACACTTGTACCTGGCCATTCACTGGAAGCTCATCCTAGCTGCACTAACGACTAGTCGACTCCTAGGCTGCATATATATTTGTAAGGTGCTATTTGCCTCACTTGTATATCACTTTGGACAAAAGCAACTGATAAATGAAACAAATGTAAATGTAATATATGTAAATAAGTGTATATATTATTGCAGTAAACCTTTTTGGCATCGTGGGTATTTCACTTAACTAGATTTTATGTAATAAAATGTCGTGTTAACTAGACTAACAAATAAAAACATGTGTTTCTTGCAGTGTAGTGAGTCACTGTGGATTTAAATGTTTGCTAAGATTACCAGATATCCTTCAGAAGAACTTTTTAGTTGTGGTTGTGATAACTGATATGCTGTTATTGCTAAATCGGCATCTTTGAAATGATGGTTTGACTCTTTCGCACCCTAAGCGAGCAGAATAGCCACCCATTTCATACAGCGACGACACTGTAAACTTAATCCAGTGTCCTTGGGAAGTGTGTATAGATCTACAGACTGTTGAACCAACCAGTAGATGCCATCTCAGAACTCAGTCAAACCAAACATTTGGTTTACTTTAAAACCTTAAATTCTAAATGCAAACCACCGTCATACCCTAGTTAGGTTGTAGTATAGTGTGTTAGGCTGTAGATTTTTAGGTTCCATCTCCTGACTTTGTTGATGAGATCCTGCGTAATTTCTTTCAAAAGCTATGGATTGTATTTCTCATTTTGTCAGATGGTGTCGCTCACTGGTAAAGGTGTCGGATTAATATTTGCAAAAGGGTCAAAAGTATGCAAAGACCAAAGCAAGGCTGTTCAGGTCTTCAAATAATTAAGAATTCTGACCCAAGACCATGACCTCCCCTATAATAGATGTATTTTTATATGCCGGATGTGTGTGCAACTCCATTTATATTCCCTGAGCTGTGCAATGTCCAACACCCCCCATACAAGTACCGTAACTGGAGGATCACTGAAGATTGACAGATTTACCCTAAACCTAACCTTTCCACCCTTACTCTATACCTAACACTGCCACCTGTTAACTCATCACAGTATATATTGTTAGCACAATTAAGATTAGTTAAAGGACTGTTGTCATATGTGCAATGTTTCGTCTGAGGTGAAATGGTGTCAAATTTGGGGTCAGTTGCTAATGTCCATGCATTACTCTTTAATGTGACGTCTGTGCAAACTGAGTTCCCTACTGATGTTTAAACTAGTATCTATGAAGTTTAAAGAATGCTAAAATGTGCGTCTAGCAATCAGTTCTAAAAATGATGCTGTTGCATTCATTTGGTGGTTGTTCTTGATGTTATCTATTGAATGTTTGCATTTGTTCCATTATAAGAAATTAATTGCATGAACTATGCTTGTTACGGTATGAAACTGCCAAGTCATTTTATACTGATTTATAATTGGAATTGCTGTAGTTTCAGTTAACAACGACAAAGTTCTTTTGGTAGTGATGGTGCAACAGTCAATGAAAACAGAAGAGGTAGTGCATGTTTTTTCCACTAGATTTCTCCTTTTTTTCAGCAACCTCTGGTTTCCTGAATAATTAAAAAATGATGCTTGCCTAAATGTCTTCCTGTAACGTATGCCCATCCCTAGCTTGAACGAATCACAGCCAAATGCAGTCAACAAAACCCAGAACGACTGTGGTGCTATCATGGTGGATACTATAGGCCGTCTATCCCTGAAACGCCCACTAATACACTTGGTTGCAGGAGGCAACTTGAAGGCTCAGTGGTGATTGCTTATGTGAGCTGCTGCTAAAGAGGGGGTCAGCTGGGGGGGTGGGGGGGGTGGCCTGGTGCCTGTCACCTTTGACAGAATCATAGAAGCAGATGTTGTAGTAATGTATTAATGTCACGACTGTTGTTAAGGGTAGAGGTGAGTTGAGTGGGAAAAGGACATGTTTCCCTTCATGAGATATGGTCTAGTCTGAAAAGAGAAGCACATATGTGAACAATGACCTTTGCACAGCTCGTAGGAAGTGCTATATATATATATATATATATGTCTCTGTGAAAGGTGTGCATACCGATACCCCTTCATTTAGTGATGTTGTTAGGGGTGGGTTCTTTCATTCTTAAAAGCAAAATTAAAATATTGGCCTCATTGAAGTTTCTCAAAGTCTGTTGATAACAGGAAGTTCTGTGTCACCACAACAGGAAGTGGTTTGCTCAAGCCCCCACTTCCAGCTTTGGGCCTGTTGCCAGGGAGATGCCTCCCACGTAGTAACGGCCGGAAGCCCAGCTGACTCGGACCGGGGGCGTGCATCTCTGTCATGTTAATATCTCAACTCAACTTTGCCATTTCTGTGTCCCTTCAGATTCTCCAAGACACTGAAGGTGACGCCGTCCTGCTCTGCACAAAGCTCAGCGTATGGCAAAACTACTGCATTATAATCCTACAGAAATGCAGTAACTGGGCTGCATTCCTTCACAGTCTGGTGATCAATTTTATAAGATGGTGACAAACTATACTGATTTGTGGTATTGCGTTTGGCCATGTAGCGTCACATTAAAGTTTCATAGTTAAACTGCACTCATTAAAATAAAACCCCAAAGGCACCAAACATGTCAGGGAAAATAGCTAACATTTTTCTCTTGCAGTTCACAAAATAAAATTATTCAAATGTAAACTGAGAAGGTGGTTTTTGACCTACGGCTGCTCGCCCCCTCATACACAGTAACCCCATCCAGCTGTCTTGGACTACGGCCTGTCTCTTTGAGTGTTGTTGTTATGGGAACTGCACAACAAGGAGTTTTAACAAGAACAGGAGCAGGAAATGACACTGGACTGGACATGAGGTAAGGTGAGGAGCAGGAAAAGGAAGGTGAGCAAAAAAAATAGAATATGAGCAGAAACAAGAGTGGGGGCAAAAAAAACAGGAGCAGAATCAGGAGTGGGATCAAAAAAACAGAAGCAGAAACAGGAGTGGGAGAAAAGAGGAGCAGAAACAGGACCGGGAGCACAAAAACAGAGCAGAAACGGGACTGGGAGCAAAAAAGAAGAGGAGCAGAAACAGGAGTGGGAGCACAAAAGAAAAGAGAAGCAGAAAGAGGAGTGGGAGCACAAAAAAGAGGACAGGAGCCAAAAAAAGTAAACGAATAACGACAAGCAGAGACAAGAATGGAAATAAGGAAAAAAGCTGAAACAGGAGTGGGAGCAAAAAAGAAGCGAGGAGCAGAAACAGGAGTAAGAGCAGGAACCTGATTCACAAAACACATACTTTAAGGTCTTGGAAATCAGTTTATCTTGTTAATTTTAAATGACAGTCCAGTGAGAGTGTGTGTGGGATAATGGAATGGAAACAGTCAGATATGAGTTAACTATAAGTGTATGTGTGTGTGTGTCCACATCTGTATGTGCATGATTAAATATATTAGGCCTAATGTGTAAATCTTTCTCTTTTCTAAACAGCTCTGCTTTTCTCTGGACAGCACATAGCCCACAGCAGGATCTTCCTGTAACTCACAGAGAAGCAGAAGAATTATGCTCAACACATCTATCCAGAGGCAGAAAAACACACATCAGACACACACAAGGGTTAAGAGTTATGGTACATTTTTTTTAGTCCATACGCATCAGAAACGAGGGTTTTTACAGAAAATAGTGGGCTCACTAAGAAATGGTCTATTCAAATATATATATAAAACATTAATTATAAAAAGCTAATTTCACTTTCACCCAATGACCAATATAAAACTAACAAAATATTCTGCGTGGTGTCTAATTATTAATGTCTGTGTGACTGATTGGGATAAAATAACTATGTGCAACGTTATTTATGCTGGCACATAAACTATTTTGAGTTTTCACAACATGGTCGAAAGCAGCATTAACATTATTTATGATCACTCAAGTGGGACACTCGGTTGTGCGCTGACAAGCGTGAGGTGAAGGCGGCTCTGGGACAGGTATCAGCCGCTGTGCCGCCGCCTCTCCGGCCTCTCGCTCACCGTGCTGCACTTCCGCGGAGAAGATCCCCAGGCATAAGTCGCACTCACGTTTAGACATGTGCGCAGAGCAGGCAGGCAACGGCACACTCACTTCCTTGCCTCGCGTCAAAAATAAAAGTATTCGATACGTGTTGGTTCCTGCTCGCCTTCGTTCTCACTCTTTTAACTACGAGAGTCCGCATTCCTGTCATCCCGTCCCGCTCCGGCTCACCCTGCAGTGCGCGCTTTCTTCTGGGTCCGGACTCAGCTGGCACAACTCAAGGCCGGATCATAGGTATGGATTCTGTTCTGGGAAGGGGGTGGCGTGCGTGATACCGCAGCTCAGACTGTACTGCTGTTGCCGGGAGTTACGCTACTCACCAGCTGCTTTACTTTCATTTACCGAGTATTTATATAAATTGAGAAACGAAATGTTGCGTTATTTTGAAACCACGAAGGCACTTCACAGTTACATGCTGCTGTAAGCATTCCTGAGCTGAACGGTTGGCGCCGAGGTAACTGAAACTTATATCAGGTTTTACGGGACGGCTGCTTAAGAGAGCGTGGATGGACTTCTGATCTCTGGATGGATAGCTGGTGGGTTCACGGCGTGATAAGCGGTCTGATTATCATAGTATGTCTGTGTGATGCATTAGGTTGTTGGCTCGGAAAGGCGGTGTCCTAT